>OY776281.1:23984930-24178554 GCA_963675445.1 Linnaemya vulpina
GACTTAGAAAAGGTCACTCTACAGCTACTAATCTATTGGAATTTGTATCCTCAATTATAAGTTCATTTTGCTCTAGCAAACAAACTGACACTATTTATACAGACTCTAGCAAGGCATTCGACAAAGTGAATCATGACCTCCTTATATCTAAGTTATACATACTTGGATTTGCTCCTGTTTTTTTAATTACATATCCACTTAGATATGAATCATTAGAAATCATATTCCTGAAAATATTTTGGTGCCTTCTGGAGTTCCTCAAGGTAGCCATTTGGGCCCGCTACTGTTCCTTATATTCATTAATGATCTGCCATCCTTCATCCAACATTCTAATGTACGCTGATGACCTAAAGCGTTTTTTAGCTTCAAGAATCCTAATTTGTATCTCTTACTTCAAAGTAATTTGCGTTATTTTTGTCACTGGTGTAATATTAACCTAAAGGAGTTAAACTTAAAAAAAAGTAAATACATGTTATTCAATAGAGTAAGTTCGATACCCTGCACGTATAGAACTAATGGGCATATGGTTGAACAAGTCGACTTATTTCTAGATATTCGAGTACTACTTAATAGTAAGCTAACGCCTAAACCACACATTTCTCAAACAAACAACTTGGTTTCATTAAACGCTGAAGAAAGAAGTTTGACAATCCGCATGTCATAAGGCAATTGTGCACATCTCTTGTGATGCCAATTTTGGAGTATTGCTCTGTGGTCTGGGACCCACAATATGATGTTCATATAAGAAAATTGAATCAGTTTAAAAACATATTCTTCTATTTTGTCTCAGAAGCTTGCGTTGGAATGAAAATATTAACCTTCCGTTATATGAAAGCTGCCTATCTTTCATTAAGCAGGAGAACATATATGAATGTCTCATTTCTTTTAAATTAACTGTCTTTGATTTTCTTCTTCGTAAATTTGAATTTATAATTACTTATTGCCCAACAAGATATTATATTCCCTTCAAGTCGCAATATTTTCGTTCAAACTATGCAAATTTCGATCCATTCCATTGCATATATGCTGAATTCAGCAACTCTTTCAACTTTATTGATTTTTCATCTCACCCTGATACCATCAAGAGATATATTATGAGCTATTTGAATAGTTATTCCTAAAAATCTATAAATTTTATACATTTTACTTCAATCTATGCATGTACTTAATTAAGTTTATTCTTGTAAGCCTGTAAGAGTTTATTTCATAGGCTAAATAAATAAATAACCAGGAAAAATAGATTTGTGGTTTTGCACTTAACCTTCTTACAAAATTATTAAATGAAATTCTTCAACCGAAGAATTGATAAATAGTTGACCTGTTTATTCTGCCGTGGCTGACACCTTATTATAACAAAGTTAAACGTTATTGTCTATTTTATTGCATTATAATATTGCTTTCAGAATCAACATACACATAGGTATAGTGAGTCGTAGAGATTGTTAAGTTGTGTCAAACAAGTCACTGCAGTAAAATTGTATTAAGATTTCCATCAACGACACAAAAACTTAACATTAATGTAACTAAACAATGGTTGAGTAATAATATGTGTCCTGCAGTGGTGATGTCATCTTACCTATTACTTCACCATGATTAAATCATGCTTAAACAAAGCACCGAAATAAACTTTTGTTTTTTGAAAATGGTAAATACTTTTAATACATTGGATTTTTCGCAATAGAAAAGTTTACTTTTAATTTTTAATTCAGCTGGAAAATATTTCTCCCTACCAGCTGAACTAAAACTAGTTTAACCATAAGGTTATCGCATAAGCGATATTTACTAAAGAAATTCTTAGAATATATTTCAAAAAGCTCAACTACAGTCTTGATATTATTCAACATATATCTTTGTCTCGTCTTACTGTAGTTCGGCGGACTCCACGTTCTTTAGAACGTGCTATTATCTAGACGAAACTACCGACATTACCGAAGTTTGTGCACTTGTGACTTACATTCATTATGTAGATAAAAGTTAAAACGTTTGAAAATTGTTATGCAAATGCAACGGACAAGTAAATTGTTGTTCGACGTCGTTAGCGAAATTATTGTAAATCGTATTGTATTGCTAGCGCAATGACCGGGAGATATGACGGCTTTGTCAGACAGCTACAAAAACATGGATTCCCAGTTCAAAATTTTTACTTATGATTCTTTGGGCAGCTCATGTATTAAAAATTATTTTAGAGCATCCTTCTATGAAAGCATGTTATATCTCACAGAAATTTTTTTAGAGCATCTCCCTATGAAAACAAGTTATATCTCACGAAAATTCTATACCTAATCTTTTTTTCTCATTTTAAGCTTTTGGTGTTATATAATGAGTAGTTCTCTCAGCAATACATCTTTTAAGATTTAAGAAATTCTTTCTGAGCAAAATTTGAAATAAAAACCAAGAATAAATTAAGGAACTTTTGATGTTTAAAAAATTTTTCACTGAAGAGTCAGACGCTCTGGAATTCAGATTACATTTGTGTTGGCAAAAGTCGTTTTTGAACTAATTAAAGTAATCCTTGGTTTTTGGCATCTCACGACCGAGTACCAAACCAAAATGGGATTATCGTATTGGTGTACTTGCAGTATTGCCGTCACCTGGCATAGAAATTTATGCTTCCTTTCGTCTTTGTGAGAAATATCTGCAAGTTATATACAGGTTTTGAAAAAATTTTCGATGGCCTTTTCCAACATCGGCAATAAAGCGACGTATGTTGTTGTCGACGTTGTCAATCGATTCGCCTAATCGGAGAAGACTAAAAGCTTTACATATCCTCGCAGAATACTTTAGAGCAGAAACATCGTACGATCTTAGTGGCCAGTTCACAGGTACGAAACGTCAAATAATGCAGGTATCAAACGTTTCCCTTAATAAATCAATTATAGCACAAGTTGTGTGAAATGTTGCCCTATCTTGTTAAAATATGGATATCATAATTGTTTAATTGATGGATGAAAAAGTTATAAACTATGTCTCCATAGTGGTCACCATTGACTGTAACGTTCTGACCAGCATCATTTTAAAAGAAGTACGGACGAATGATTCCACCAGCTCATAGAGCACTCTAGTCAGTTTTCTGAATGTAACGATGTCTAAATATACTTATCAGCAATATTATCACTCTAAATACGACAGTTTTGTTCACTGACACCTACATTCAAACAAAAGTGAACTTTATCACTTAACACAATTCGGACTACACGTGTTTTCACCAGACCATGACGTTGGGTAGGTGTCAGTCTATTCATGTTGAAATGCCAAATCAAACATAAATCAGTTTATATTTTGGGGGTTTTTAAAACGTAAAAAAAGAAAAAAATAAAATTGATCAGTGAATTCTTGTTGAGACTTTGATATTTGATTTCAAAGCTTCTCACTTAATAAAGTGGAAGTATGAAATAAATATCTTTAGTTATTCTAAGAAACGTTGGGTAAAGGTTCCCTGATGTTCTGCATTACCCCCAGTGAAATGCGCATAGGAACTAGCTAAAACCCCTCAACTGATCAATTTGAATTTTTTAAATAAGATTTTGGGGAAAAAGAACTAGCCAATAAATCACTTGACAGCAAAAAAAATGGCTACCAGTTAAAAATGTGTTGAAAATATAAAGTTGCATGCCTCTATAAATAAAAAAATAAATATATATATATATATATATATATATATATATATATATATGAAATAAATATCTTTATATATATATATATATATATATATATATATATATATATATATGTATATATGCTGGTACAAATACCAGACATTTTAGGATTCACCAAATATGATTTTAATAACATTTGGCATAACTCATTTAGGTAAAATGTCAATAACAAATTTGAAACCTTTTAATTCTAGAAAATTTTCTTAAAACTCTGTTGTTTATATCTCAGACATTTAATTCTTAACATGGTATGCTACTTTTTGTCACTTTTTATTTCGCTCAGCGGATTAGTGATCTATCCATGTCTGAACATCCAGTTAAATTGGATTTTAATATATTTGAACGCTTTGTTCATGTCGTTCCCGTGATAAAGCGAAAAACAATTGTTCGACGTACACCTCAAGCACTGAAGAAAGCTAGTATATATATACATATATATATATATATATATATATATATATATAATATATATATATATATATATATATATATATATATATATTTATATATCTATATATATATATATATATATATATATATATATATGTATATATTATAATATTAATCCAGCTTATGGTCGTTTTTTATTAAATTATATTTAGTCTAACTTTTATTCGATATATCGTTAACAGCTTGTTAACATCTTAACATATATATATATATATATATATATATATATATATTTATATATACTTATATATATATATATATATATATATATATATATATATATATATATATATATATGCTACTTTTTGTCATTTTTTATTTCGCTCAGCGGATTGGTGATCTATCCATGTCTGAACCTCCAGTTAAATTGGGTTAGGTACATTGATTTTAATATATTTGAACGCTTTGTTCACGTCGTTCCCGTGCTAAAGCGAAAAACAATTGTTCGACGTACACCTCAAGCTCTGAAGAAAGCAAGTATATATATATATATATATATATATATATATATATAATATATATATATATATATATATATATATATATATTTATATATATATATATATATATATATATATGTGTACAGTGAACTCGCGAAAACGTGAACTAATTTTTACCAAGGTTGTTCACGTTTTCAAATTTGTTCACGTTTTCGATTGTAAACATTTAATAACAAAAATAGCACAGTTTACCTTCAAATAATAACTTCAACCAAAAATTTAATATCAGATATTAAAATTGGATGGAAAATTTAAAATTTATTCACTTAAGAGAGATAAAATAAAATGTTTACACTTTTCACTTCTAGAAAACTGACTAAAAATTGCTTAAATAATCAAAAAATAACTAAACTAATTTTGTAACAAGAAATCACTTATCTTCGTTTGGTATGTATTTTGTTTTACCATTTTTAGTACAGCCTTTTCTTTAAGATTTCTTAAAACTCTTATTTCATTTTGGTCAACCGTTTCATTTTCAGCCCATTTTAAGGCTATATTTAACGCGTCTACTGCTTCCTTGTGTTTTATTATTATTTCTGGCTGTTCTACAATAGAGCCACAATCTTCGCCATCTTCAGATTCATTATCAATTTCAAAAATTTCACACTCTGTATGATTTTCGTCCAAATTGTTGTTCCATTCTTTTACCAGAGAAATCGTAACGTTTGCCTGTAAAAACCATGTTAAAATTTGCAAGAAAAATTAAAAGCTTGTTATAAAACAAACCTGAGGACTTAAAGTATGCAGAAGACCAACTGCTCTTTCTTCCAACTGTCTTATTTCTGCTTGCCAAATTTCCCTCAATTCACCTAAAGCTACGTTTTCATCAGGGTCCTTCTGATCCGAAGTCAAATCTAAAATATTTTTCCAACATTTTAACAATATTTCTTGTGTAATTCGATTCCATGCAGAGTCTAGGAGAGTTATTGCATCTTTTAGTGAAACCCTTTTGATTGACTCCAACAAATTTAATTCATTTTCTGCAATTAAAGCCAAAAGACTGTTTCTGTAATGCAGTTTTGTAATTTTAAAAACATTTTGATCCATTGGCTGGATTAATGAGGTTACATTTGGAGGCAAAAACATTATAGAAATGGAACCATCCTGAGATATCAACTCTCTTTCAGGAGGATGCGACGGCGCATTGTCTAATAATAAAAGTGCCTTTACTGGCAGACCATTTTGTCTTAGAAAATCCGTAACCTAAATAAAATATTGAAAATTTATTATTTTTCAAACATTTATAATTGACTTGCCTCAGGTACGAATGAATGGTGAAACCAATCCTTGAATAATGAAGACGTCATCCAAGCAGACTTGGAGCTTTTATAGTTAACAGGGCATACATAATTTTTAAAGCATCTGGGGTTTTTTGCCTTTCCAATAACAAAGAGCTTGAGCTTATGTAATCCTGTCGCATTTGAGCAACACATAAAAGTTAGTCGCTGTTTCTCCATTTTAGCGCCAGGTGCAGTTTTCTCCAATGATGAAACAAACGTTTTTTCCGGCAATTGCTTCCAATATAAACCGGATTCATCAGCGTTATACAACTGATCTTGACATAAGCCGAGTTCATTCATTTTTGCTCTTAATTTTATTTTGAACGGATCTACCAGATGCGGCTGAGCGGAAAGCTTTTCTCCGCTAATTTTAAGTAGTCGAACACCATATATTTTTTGAAATTTTGTAGCCATCCGTCGCTTGCATTAAATCCTCGATTGTTTTCATTGATTTGCTCATGAAGTTGTTTGGCTTTCGCTTTAAGCATTAGTCCGCTTACTGGCAGTTTCTTATTTCTCATGATCACAAACCATTTATAAAGATTCTTCTCCATTATCGGAAGCTCTGATACGCGTAATGTTTTGCGAACACCTGTTCCACAAATTGTGTTATTAACACACTTTTTGATTGCTTTATCCTTATTTTTAATCGAACAAATCGTGGATTTTGCCACTTGATATTTTTTGGCTAACCCAGTTACACTATCACCTTTTTGTAATAGGTCAACAATATCAGCCTTGTCTTTCAGACTTAAACATTTTGGCGTTTTAGATGGCATTTTTATTAATTATTAACACTCAAAATTTGGGTTTGTACTTTAACAGGTTGTGTGTTTAGAGATCAAATGTCATGGCACAACTAAATCTGTATAGCCAAGCCTACATACGTATGCATATACAACATACATACCTATATGCATATATTTGTTGAAAATAAAAATGTTCTGGGATTCCCAAAATTAAACGTAAATTCAAAAATAAAAAGAAAAACACGAAGAAAACTTTGTTCATGTTTTAGAGCTTTCAGACTTTGTTCACGTTTTAGAGTAGTCAATGAAAAAATAAAAATGTTCACGTTTTCGAGTCGTTCATGTATTCGAGTATTCACGTTTTCGCGAGTTCACTGTATATATATATATATATATATATATATATATACAGATATATAAATATATATATATATATATATATATATATATATATATATATTATATATATATATATATATATATATATATATATATATATATATATATTATATATATATATTTATTTATTTATATATATATATATATATATATATATATACACATATATATATATATATATATATATATATATATATATATATATATAGATATATAAATATATATATATATATATATATATATATATATTATATATATATATATATATATATATATATATATATATATATGTGGCACCCTGTTAAAATAGGTTAATTATCAAATACCTACAGTAACCGGTAGAGACACCGTAATGGCACGCATATGCTTGCTTGCATCTTTAGATATCCGCCATTACAATTTTATCTTTCGTCTGGATGATTCGATAAAATGAAAGATTAACAAGTTTCGTGTAAATATTTGATTTCTATTTAGTTTAAGTTTAAGTTTGATTTAATACAGTTAAGTGATAAAATATAAGAAACCAACACCGATCTTCTTTATAAAATCTCATAAGACCATATTGGTGACCCCGCAAACTGAACAATGGCAACCAATGACAAAAAATTATCAACGACATCAACTGTTCCAATTGACGACGACGATCAAGACTCTCCACGTCAAAGATCCAACAATACGGTTTCAGCCATTTACGCTCGATTACCATTTCCAGAAATTTGCAACTCAAACATCGAAGCCTGGTTTATGTCTATGGAGTTTTGGTTTAGTGCATCGGGCATAACCGCCGACAAACAAAAGGCCGCCACCGTTCTTGCAGCATTAAAGCCTGAGACAATAGCGCAGTTAACGGACATAACCTCATCCTTGCCATCGTCTGATCGATTTGAATACGTCAAAGGTCGCATCTGAGATGCCCCTTGGTGATAAGAAGCCCTCAGAATTATTTTTCGAAATGCGTCGTGTAGCAGGTACTTCTGTAGGTGAGGCAGCACTCAAGGGTCTATGGACGAAAAGATTGCCAACTTTTGTACAGCCGGTCGTAGCAGCATCAACAGGTACGGCAGCAGAGTTCACCAAAATAGCTGACTCCATCATGGATGCCGTATCACCGTCACAAATCTGCAAAGTTGGTAGAGAGTCTGCAAATGAAGTTAATGAACTCCTTACTGCCATAAAAGAGTTAAGTAGAAAATTTGAACAATTTACTACACGCCCACGCTCTCGTTCCCGCAGACCAACCGTCTCTCGTTCTCGTTCTCAATACCGTCGATCATCAAATGACAGAAACAACCAAAATTCAAATACTGATGAATGTTGGTACCACAAGAAGTACGGACGTGATGCACGAAAATGTCGCAGCCCATGCCGTCATAAGCAGGGACAAGCATGCGCTGCAACTCGTCCACCGAAGTGACTCCTTAGGCCGGTAGAGGGTTCCAGCGGAAATCCTCACACTGAGTGCCAAATTTTCCGCCTTCAAGTAACAGATAAATACACGCAAACAAATTTTTTAGTCGATAGTGGTGCTGACGTCTCAGTATTACCTCTTTCTTTAAAAGCGCAAGGTATTCGTCCTACATCCATAACACTTTTTGCTGCAAATGGTTCGTCAATCAAAGTAATAGGTGAACAAAAATTGAGGTTAGACCTAGGACTAAAACGAAATTTTTGTTGGTCATTTGTTGTTGCTGATGTGACAACACCAATAATTGGGTCTGACTTTATCAAACATCAGGACTTGTTAATCGATTTACGGCGCAATAAACTAATAGACAACGTCACCGGACACGATTTACAGCTAAAATTGCCATCGACAACAGAGGTTGCAGCAATCGAAACATTCAGCTCAGTCAATCCGTTCGCAAATCTTTTGCACGAATTTAACGACATCACGGTACTTGCGCCTTATGGTTCGGAAACTAAATCGTCAATTTTTCACCGAATTGAAACGACTGGTCAACCCACATTTTGTCGTCCTCGACGATTGCCACCGGAGAAGCTGGCTGCAGCCAAGAAGGAATTTGATTTTCTCTCTGAGGTTGGAATTTGTCAACCCTCTAAAAGCAATTGGAGCAGCCCCTTGCATCTAGTTAAGAAAAGTGATGGTACGTGGAGACCCTGTGGCGACTACCGCGCATTAAATGCCAAAACTTTACCGGATCGATATCCTCTACCATACTTAACAGACTTTACGATCAATTTACAAGGTAAGAAGTACTTTTCAAAATTAGACCTACAGAAAGCATTCCACCAAATTCCAATACACCCTGACGACGTACCAAAAACAGCAATAAGTACCCCCTTCGGCTTATTTGAGTTCAATTATATGACATTCGGCCTACGAAACGCTGCGCAGACTTTTCAACGAATTATAAACGAAGTCTTCAGAGGTCTCGATTTTGTATTCCCGTATATTGATGACATTTTTGTTGCTTCCGCCACCTTAGACCAACACCTTCAAGACCTTCGTGTAGTATTTCAACGACTTCGTGAAAATTCTTTAGCCATAAACTTCAACAAATGTGAGTTTGGCAAATCAGAATTAGTTTTCCTTGGACACCTTGTCACCCCCGAAGGCATTCGACCATCACCGGAGAAAGTCGCCGTAATCAAAGAATACAAAAAGCCCGTTAATGCGCAAGAGCTAAAGAGATTCATCGGAATGATGAACTTTTATAGAAAGTTCCTGCCAAAATGCATTCGCTACCAAGCAGTTTTACAACAAATGATTACCGGCAACAAAAAGAACGATACAACCCCTTTAGTTTGGACATCAAATACTGAAGCAGCATTTGAACAATGTAAAACTGAGTTGTCTGAAGCCACTTTATTAGCTCATCCCATATCTGGCGCCGAATTATGCGTTTATGTTGATGCATCCGACATTGCCGTAGGTGCGGCCCTCCACCAAAAAGTTGATCATGTTATGAAACCGATGGCATTTTATTCTAAGAAGCTGACGCCAACGCAGCAGAAGTATTCTACTTACGACAGAGAGTTAGCTGCCATCTATCAGGCTGTATGCCATTTTCGTTATGCCATAGAAGGTCGATCATGCTACATAGTTACGGATCATCGTCCGTTAATTTTTGCCTTCAAACAAAAAATGGAAAAAGCATCACCACGCCGTTTGAGACAACTTGACTTTATAAGTCAGTTTACTACTGACATACGTCACATTCCTGGTAGAGACAATGCAACAGCTGATGCTCTATCAAGAATCCAATCTGTCCAGCAAACGTTAAATTACTCGGATTTAGTGGCAGCACAGAAAAATGATGAAGAATTACAAGGTCTTCTCAATAATCAAGGTACTAATTCACTAATACTAAAACATATGCATATTTTAGGATGTGATGAACAGATTGTGTGCGATACCTCAACCTCACATGTTCGACCTTACGTCCCCAAGAATTTGCGGCAGAAAATTTTACATTCGTTACACAACCTAGCTCATCCTGGAGTACGTGCAACAACTTTTCTAGTCAAATCAAAATTTTGTTGGCTAGGTATAAAAAAAGATATCGCTACTTTTGTTAAAACTTGCTTACCCTGTCAACGATCCAAAACGCAACGCCATACCCAATCAACGCCCGTGATGTACGAGCTACCACAAGAACGTTTTTCGCATATCAACATCGATATCGTGGGACCATTTCCCTTGTGCGAAGGTCAGCGATATTGCTTGACTATCATCGACAGGTTTACACGATGGCCGGAAGCGATCCCGATACCCGACATGTCCGCTGAGACGACAGCGAAAGCTTTGGTAACTCATTGGATATCGAGATTTGGAGTCCCGAAGCGAATCACGTCTGATAGAGGTAGACAATTTGAATCCCTTGTTTTTGCTGAGCTAGTGCAAACAATTGGTGCGACACACTTGCGGACAACGTCATATCACCCGCAAGCAAATGGTTTGATAGAGAGGTGGCACAGAACGCTAAAGTCAGCCATATTATGTCACGATTCATCTAAATGGGTTTATCATCTTCCAACAATTCTTCTAGGCCTTCGAGTGGTATACAAGCCTGATATACAAGCATCTCCCGCAGAACTGGTTTACGGCACAACCTTGAAAGTTCCTGGTGATTTTTTCTTCAAAAGTAACAATACGGAAGCCACCAGCAATTTCGTCAAAGAATTTCGCAGCTCGATGTTAAGTTTAAAACCAGCGCAGACCGCACATCATTCTACAAAACCAACGATTATTTCAAAAGATCTCAATACATCAACGCATGTTTTCGTCAGAAACGACTCAATTCGTCCCTCACTTACACATCCATATGACGGCCCGTATCAAGTCTTAAAACGCTTTCCTAAATATTTTACGATACTCCTGCGCAACCGGAAAACAAACATCAGCATAGACCGCCTAAAACCATGTTTTTTACCATCATCTGAATCAACCAGTCCAAATGTAGCAACAAATACATCTTTACCTACATCATGTGATTTCAACCCAAGTCATTCTGATACTGCTGAAGATTCCATACATGTTCCCAATCCAACTTTTGAAGCATCATCCCAACATGATCTAAGCCCAACCGCAGAAACTTCGAGTTTACAGTCCAACAAATTACCTCAAGAAGATCCCAAAACAACAACAAGAGGAAGACAAATAAATCTTCCAGTAAGGTTTAGATGACCTTCTACCAGCGAGGGGAGTGATGTGGCACCCTGTTAAAATAGGTTAATTATCAAATACCTACAGTAACCGGTAGAGACACCGTAATGGCACGCATATGCTTGCTTGCATCTTTAGATATCCGCCATTACAATTTTAACTTTCGTCTGGATGATTCGATAAAATGAAAGATTAACAAGTTTCGTGTAAATATTTGATTTCTATTTAGTTTAAGTTTAAGTTTGATTTAATACAGTTAAGTAATAAAATATAAGAAACCAACACCGATCTTCTTTATAAAATCTCATAAGACCATATATATATATATATATATATATATATATATATATTATATATATATTTATTTATTTATATATATATATATATATATATATATATATATATATATGTATATACATAAATATATATATATATATATATATATATATATATATGTATTATAATATTAATCCAGCTTATGGTCAAGTTTTATTAAATTATATTTAGTCTAATTTTTATTCGATATTTCGTTAACAGCTTGTTAACATCTTAAGGAAATAAAAATTAGACTAAATATAATTTAATAAAAAACTACCATAAGCTTGATTAATATTAAAATAAACTGATAAGGTCAATAAAGATAAATCAACATATATATGTCACCGTTGCAGTTAATACTATATATAACGTTGCATTTGTCCTTTTTCTTTAATTTAGTCTTTGTGTTACTATATAGGCTCTGCATAGTATTATTCATCTTAAATGCAAGTTGATATTTCTCAATGTGATATAGATCTGAGTTTTTTAACGGCTCAGGCACATGAAATAAGAAATACGTAGGAACAACTAAAAATAAACTGAAGACTAGACTAACATCTCATAAATCAGACATAGGAATGAAAAACAAACCCATGGAGCAAAAAACTGCACTGTGCAAAGGAAAATCATGTGCCAAATTTTGATAATGTAAAAATATTACAACAAGAAAACCATTATTCCAGGAGATTTACTTTAGAGATGTTACACATAATTGACGTTCCTGCAGAGAAAAGACTTAACTATAAACAAGACACAGAGAAATGCGCTCAAATTTACAGAAGTGTGATAAACAAACACAAGAAACAACATAAACAAATCAGTTTTCGCAGCTAAGGACTACAGACGATCGACATATTGAAAAAATGTTAATTCAATCTAATCTTATTTAATTCTTAATTTACATGTATGTAATTGTAAATTTATTAGAAATAATCAAAAATTAATTTTAATGTTTATCATTTATTGGTTTGTACCCAACAGTGTTCCCCTGAAGATGAATAGCGATGCTATTCGAAATATTGGGAAGAATAACATTAAGTAAAGATTAAATATTAAAAAAATATTTAGTGTTTATTGATTTTTAAAAACCTGGCCTATAGCTGAACGATAAAACAAGAATATTATTATAATATAACAGGTCAACGATTAAACTAAATATGTATATATACATATCAACACGGAAGGCACACCGAATATCATCAACATGACTTTATATCGTAAAATAAAAATAAAGTATAACAAAAACACCATCAACACTGTTAGAAAGTACTCCAAAAACAACAAAACGTTAGCAAAACTAAAATCATTCATCATCATCGACATCTTTCTTGTTGAAATGCAAACATTCAGGTATTATACCAAATTTTATAAACAACATCACTAAAAATGTTTACACAATATACATGGTAAATAATAAAATACATCCAAACGTACATAGAATATTAGTTAAAATTATCTACAATTTTCATATAAAGTTATTAAATTTATTAATACAACAAAAACACCAATTGCTTAATATACATAAGAAACAGAAAAACATCTTAACTGCGAAAGTTGATTCCCTATTGGACGAAGAGGACAGGACATTATTCTTTGAAAGTGAAAATATGTTATATGACAAGCTAAATAGGATACAAAAAGCTATACACATAAATAAATTTAATATTTTGAAAAATAAAGCTTTTTCAAAACTAAATATAACAAAACAGAACTAATGGCTTATCAACAACACAAAAAAACAAGTACCAACAAATATACAGTGGCTACTCTCTTTAGGTCCCAAGTTTGCACTTCCAAGTACAAAGAGTACATTCCCGCTTTTTAAATGCATAGCTGAGGGAGAGGATTGCATACAAACAATAAGCGACAGAGAATAACAAGAGAATGGTAGAATTAAATTAACATCGCTGATAGACGATCACTTGAACAGAATAAAAACAAACCAAAGAGATAAATATATATTGAATACAGTGGGTCAGACGCGTCAATTTTTAAAGAAAAATGAAGATTTGTTAATATTGAATTCTGACAAAGGAAACAAAACTGTAGTAATGACAAAAAATGATTATAAAGAAAAAATGACTCGAATTTTAAATGACATGTGTACTTATAGACGTCTAAAAAGAGATCCAACATCAACATTACAGACAAAAAATAATACTTTAATAGACAAATTATATAATTTAAATATCATAACATCTACGGAGAAAAATAAATTAAAAACAAGTACGTCTATAGCACCTAGAATATATGGGTTACCGAAAGTACACAAAATAGGAATGCCTTTAAGACTAATTTGTTCGTCACAAAATGCACCATCATATGAACTTTGCAAATATTTAGTTCATATTTAAAAAAATTTAACCAGAAACTCAGCTTACAATGTCAGAGACGCAGTGGAATTTAAATCAAAGGTAAATAATAAGAGATTAGACAATAATGAAATTATGGTATCATATGACGTAGTACCGCTATTTCCGAGCATAGCTATAAATTTAGCACTACAAATAATAGAAAATAAGTGGGACATATTACAACAACACACAAAAATACCAAAATACCTTTTCATGGAGTTACTAAGGTTTTACATCAAAAACAGCCGTTATTTTAAATATGAAGAACGAGTTTACGGACAATGTAAGGGAATGTCGATGAGATCTCCTGTATCACCAGTTGTTTTCGATATTGTTATGGGGGAGTTACTGGATCAATCCCTTACAAAATTAAAAGTAAAACCCAGATTATTAACAAAATACGTAGATGACATATTTGCTATCATAAATAGAGATACGGCAGATAAAGTTCTAAATGTTTTAAATGCGTTTAACCCACAAATACAATTTACAGTGGAAACGGAAAGAGATAGTAAATTACCATATTTAGATGCATTGTTTAGTAGACACCAAAATATAATGACAGTCAACTGGTATCAAAAACCCACTGCATCCGGTCGTCTGATTAATTTCCATTCCAAACAACCGAGAAGAATTATAATAAACACTGCAAATAGTTTCATCAGACGAGTACTCACCATTAGTGACGATAGGTATCATGAGGAAAATTTACGGAAAATAAAAGATATCTTAGAAATGAACGATTATAAACAATTATAAACAATTTAATATATAAAAAGAGTGACACAACAATAAGAAGAGAGACTAATACAAAGTATTATAAAGGACTAACATACATAAAAGGTTTTTCTGAAAGGTTAAAAAACTCAGATCTATATGACATTGAGAAATATCAACTTGCATTTAAGACGAATAATACTATGCAGAGCGTATATAGTAACACAAAGACTAAATTAAAGAAAGAGGACAAACGCAACGTATTAACTGCAACGGTGACGGCTCAGGCACATGCAATAAGAAATACGTAGGAACAACTAAAAATAAACTGAAGACCAGACTAACATCTCATAAATCAGACATAAGAATGAAAAACAAACCCATGGAGCAAAAGACTGCACTTGCGGCCCACTGTGCAAAGGAAAATCATGTGCCAAATTTTGATAATGTAAAAATATTACAACAAGAAAACATTATTCCAGGAGATTTACTTTAGAGATGTTACACATAACAAAACAAGATACAGAGAAATGCGCTCAAATTTACAGAAGTGTGATAAACAAACACAAGAAACAACATAAACAAATCAGTTTTCGCAGCTAAGGACTACAGACGATCGACATATTGGAAATATGTTAATTCAATCTAATTAAATTTAATTTTTAATTTACATGTATGTAATTGTAAATTTATTAGAAATAATCAAAAATTAATTATAATGTTTATCATTTATTGTTTTGTACCCAACAGTGTTCCCCTGAAGATGAAATATTGGAAAAAATAACATTAAATAAAGATTAAATAATCAAAAAATATTTAGTGTTTATTGATTTTTAAAAACCTGGGCTATAGCCGAACGATAAAACAAGAACATTATTATAACACAACAGGTCAACGATTAAACTAAATATATATAAACAAAATAGCTGCAGTACAGTTTGTGAATTAAGTGCTCTAAAAGGTAAGGTACAGCAACAAATACACTTATTTCTATGAGATCGGGCAACGCTAAAATCTAAATTAATTAAACTTACAGTGTTTATGCAAATATTTGTGATTTAAACTTTGAATAGTATTAATAGTAAATAATTCGGTTAAAAATATTACTCACTTAGAAGCAACATAAGATCCATTAGCTAAACTCTGATATCCACGCGCATTAACGATTAAACTTTCTGTTGAATAAAAAAAATATTTATTTCGACGCTATGTGTCTTTTCTTGTTCGTAATATTTTCTTAACTCCATCATAATTACAAATTTCTTCTTCTAAATCGTAAAATGTCCTAAAACTATCTTTGTTCAGAGGCACAAATAATTCCAAGCCATCAGTACTAATTTGGATATAGACAGTACTAATTTGGATATCATGTTTGGTTATGACATTTTACTTTCACTTAAGAAATATTTTTTGACTTTTATATCTATTTGGTTACAATATTATTTTATCTTATTTTTTATTTTTAATACTATTAATGCCTGTTATAAATGTTTTTTTATTGTTTACTATTGACATTACTATTGCTATTGTTTTTATCTCTGTGCTATCTGACCTTAGCTCGCGTCGTACTGTTAACCTGTAAAAGTACTTAAAGAGCGCTTAAAAACGGGTATTCATATATGAAGATTTGCTCAGAACCAAAATTGTAAGGCAACTCATAAAATATGTAACATGAGTAACAAGCAGCTGACAGCAACGCATTGAGGGGAATGGAAAATGTTTATATGGTACCTGTTGTAAATAAAAAGGAGAAAAATAATAAATTCATCAAGGCTTGAGGAAATGTCTACTAAATGGCAAAACATTTTAAGGATTAAAACGATGACTTTATTTGAAAGCAAAGAGCATATAATTACAAATGATTACAACATTGGATTTTGCTACAAATGATCAACATGTCCATAAGGTTCATGCCATAAACATCGTATGACTGACTAGGGTGGAAATCCTTCATTCTCTTCTTTGGACAAAAGTCATGTTCTTTATGGGTTTAATATAATAGTAACATTTAAATTATATTGATTTATCATAAAATATATGGCAAATGAAAAATTTCCGTTTCTCCGTGGGCGTTAAAAAGTTATTCAGGATCAAAGGTAAAAAATGGAGTGTATCTTATGGAGTTAAACAAAAATCCAATAAAAATTTTTTTTTCGTAGGACTAACGCTTAATTGCAATAGAATTCTGAGTTATTCCAAAAAACATCATTGGTATAGTATAATAACAATATTGAGCAGTAAAAAAAACTCGAGAGTCGACGAATCAAATACATATATTGTAAATAGAATGAAGTAGTTACAGTCAAGAATTAATTTAATAGAGACATAATAAATTGTATATTATATATTACTATTATTTTGAAAAACGCTCGTACTCGTAATAGAGATATTATCTGTTTGGTGTTTACAGGTAAATAGATAATTTACTTATAACCAAAATGGTATGGGAACTCATAAAATATGTAACATGAATAAGAAGCAGGTGATAGTAACCGGTTGTAAATAAAAAGGATAAAAATAGTAACTGCATCAAGGCTTAAATGTCTACTAAATGGCTATATATTTTAAGGATTAAAACGGTAAATTTATTTAAATGCAAAGAGCATATAATTCCAAATCATAACAACATTGGTTTTTCCTATAAAATATCAGTGTGTCTGTCTATAAGCTTCATGCCATTTATACCGTATAATGAAATTACACTTGACTAGACTAGGGTGAAACTCCTTTATTATCTTCTTTGGAATTTTCGCGTAAAAAAAGCAAATAAATGTGTTCGATCAAAATCTGAGTTTTTGTTATAAGGCGATTCCTTTGTATTCGAATTTGACATATAGTGCTAAAATTCATTTGGAACAGAAATTTCTGTTTATTTCCTTTGAAATATTGAATACAAAATTACAAAAAGTTAACAGAACCCATATTGAATGCCTACATATTAAGTAGTGGGTAACTAAATGTCTCAGATCATTCGAGATTGTGAAGTTTAATAAGGGTTTCTCATATTGGTGTTTTTTTAAGGTCTGTTTATGCAAGAGTGGAAACTTCTATCCGTCCAATGTAACTTTGCGAATTCATGTTTCGTCTAAGTATGCGAGGGTGAATTTTTATATGTCCATATATTGTGACCTTGGGAACACATGCCCGTCCATGTGTTTCCTTGGAAACTTCTCTCTGTCCATATGTGACCGTGGCAATTTCTGTCTGTCGATATGTGGTATTGGGAATACATGTCCGTGAATATGTGGCCTTAGGAACTTCTGTCTGCCCATTTGTGAACTTGGGAATTTCTGTCTGTCCATATGTAGCATTGGGAATACATGTTCGTCTATATGCGAGCGTGGGAATTCTTGTACCCATATATAAGCGTAGTAATTCTGTCGAACCATTTGTTTTGTGTACGCCTTGTGGATTATAGAATTTAAAACTTTTCTAGGAAGTACAATATTTCAAAAGTCTTGCATAAATGGACCATCCTAATGTTTGTGGCTCGTTTCTTCTTTATTTTTTTAGATTTCTTCTTAATATTGCTTGGTAAAATTTTTCTGTCTTTACTTAAAATTTTTGTTTAGTACTTTAGTTTTTTTTTCTTTATTTTTCTGCAGTTTTATAATGTAGAGAGTAATTCAGTTATTCTGATCTTGAAGATCAGAAGTCTACTGATACTCTATTTATATTAACATTGCATATATATTTTGCAAGACGATCATTGATGGAGTTTATATTTTATATGGCATTCTGGATGGTGTGATTTTTGTATTTTTCATGGTATGGATAATTATGTCGAAGTGTGTTTGAGTTCAGTATTCATTTTATTCTACAAAACTCTTGCTTCTAATTGGCGATTACAGAAATACAAAATTAATTACGGATAATACTCCTAAAACATACAATAGGTGTAGCATGGTGTTAACTTGGGATTTTAATGTAATGTGTTAACACGAAGTTAGCTTCCCTCCTTTTTAAAATCGCAACGTCTCGTTACGGCAACTACATGCATATGTGCTTAATCAGTAAAGAAATAATTTCATTAGTAAATAATGATATAATGCTAATAAACTAATATACGACTATTACGTTAATTCATATCATTCTAGAAAGTGAATTTATATGCAATTGGAAATTGCAAGTTTAATATTTACAAGATAAATAAGTGTGCTTATAGATATTTTGTGACAATTCTTTCTAAATACAATTTTTCAAATTTGTTTCCCAATCTTTTATTCTTACAAACAAAAATATGTCGCCCAAGCTGAATAATCGTTTTCTAATATTTAGATTTTTTTGGTTTTCGCTTGTGAAGCTACAATTCTTTCAAATGTTGTTTTTAATATATTTCCATTAACATTTTGATTAACGTCTGTTGGTCATGCTTCAGTTACAATGTACTACTTAGGGCCATTATTACAACTTGACGACAAAGTTGGTGGTAGTAAATGCCAACGTTAGCATAACAAGTCGATAAATTGACCGGTGGCAACTTACGATTATTACAACTTGCCGGTAATATTAAATGTATATTTCTTATTGTGTGGCAATACCGCTAGCAATTACCGACTACTTTTGGAAGATTATTTAGATCGCGAAAAATTGTTGTGGCAACGACGCACTTGGTTTTACCTTTTAAAAAGATATGCAGCTGTTTTTGTGAAAATACCAGTTTGTGTTATTAAATATAATATATCAGCATCTAAGGAAACAATCTTGCGAGCTGTGAGGAGACGGGCAAAAAACTTTTCAAGTGAAGAAGAACAATGTTTGGTGCTACCATATTAAAAAGTAAGAAAATATGGTAGCATAAATATAAATACTCCTGGTAAAACTTATCGCAAAGTCGAACTTCCCTTTAATTATCGCACATATTTAGATTAAAGGAAAGTTGTAATAATGAAAATGTATTTATCCGACCGATAAGCTCTCACTTTAAGATAACATCAAGTTGTAATAATGGCCCTTATACTTATAAGTAGCAACAAGTACTAAATCACAAACATCACTTAGGTCGCACTCTGCCGTTACATATCTTAGGGCCATTACTACAACTTGGCGTTATCTTAGGATGAAAGTTTAACTCAAATATGAGCGATAAATTAAAGGCAAGTGAGACTTTGCGGCAAGTTTTACCAGAGGAATTTATGTTTATATTACCATATATTCTTAATTTCTAATATGGTAGCACTGGTCTGTGTTTTCGATTATATGGCTGTGGGCTTCAACAAGCTCCACCAAACACAAATCTTCTTCACTTGAAAAGTTTTTTGACCGCTTTCTCACAGCTCGCACAATTTTTTCCTTAGATGCTGACATTTCTTGATTTATAACACAAGCCTATATTTTCACAAACAAAAGCTACATATATTTTGAAAAGGTAAAAACAAGTGCGTCATTGCCACTTAAATTTTTCGCGATCTACATAATCTTTCAAAATAGTCGGTAATTGCTAGCGGTATTGCCACACGATAAGAAACATACATTTATTTTTACCGGCAAGTTGTAATAATAGAACATTTCTTCCGGCCACTTTATCGCCCTGTTACCATAACGTTGCCATTTACTACCACCAACTTTGTCACCAAGTTGTAATAATGGCCCTAACAATCTCACGTAATGTTGAATGGAACCTTTATACTCGGCCATTACTTTCACTATGTAGAGCAGGCACAATATATTTATCTATACCAAAATTCCGCACAGCATATTCTTTATGGTGTTCGATTGAAAAGATTTTTCATTAGTACAAACTAACAATTTTATGTTTCTAAAATTGTTTAAAATTTGAAAGAGTTAATTTTTAACATCAACTAAAGCTCCACAAGCGATTAGTAAAGCTACAGAAAATTTTGAAAATTTATCAAGGCATGTGAGAAAATATGTTGTAACTATTGAAAAGATATCGATGTAGAGTATTTGGTCGGGAAAATCTGATATTGGTGATGTACACATCAAAGGTTGTTCATGTTATCTATAATATTAATTTTCCAAACATATTTTGCAGTTTTTTACTATCACACGAAGCATCTGCTTTATTTCAGGGAAGAAATATTCTGATATGATTTGTTTAAAATTTTCCCGTAGAGATCTAAGTGCGCGTTTGCGATCTAGGTTTCTCTATTTGTTAAGTCAATTCAAAATTGCTGTGTACAAATGAATCTTACCAGCTTAAAGTGGTTAAGTTCCTCATCGTAGATCTCGACTAAAGCACTTAAGTCGCAATAAATTGCATTAACTACTTGGGCATTTACAGATATTTGTAAAGTTAGCAAACGATTTTCAATATTATTGAATTGGCAACAGGTCTTTTCGAGATTAAATTGTGTATAATCCGGGTAAGGCAAAAGAAAATATATACAGTAAATGCTTTTCAAATTGATATATAAGAATTCATTGTAATGTAGGATATTGTTAAGTATTCCCAATACATATGCAGGGTCTTATAACGAATAGATGAATATAAAGAAAAAGTAATTGCTAACATAGTTGTTGTCATATGAAACCCATAATCGCTAGAACTAACGGTTCGGATCCTTCCAAAATAACTTTGTTATTATTGTGGATATAGATCAAAAAGTAGTGATACTCACCGCAAGTAAAGTTGCAAGTGCTTCTGGTAACAACCAGATTGCGATTATGGCGGAGCTAATTGAGGTTTATCTAAGCAATATTTTAACATAGAAATAATATTTCAAAACTTTCCTATAGTTAAATATTTAAACATTCTGAATTTCCGAACATATATGTAAATTCAATCGATAAATCGGTAGCCATGTATATTGCTATATATTAGCAGAATTGTTATTGCGATACGGTTGCAACATATGATTTTTGTGGCTCAAAGAGCTTCCAATTGATCAATGTGGGTAGTTCTTCTTAACTTCTGTTAACGGAGAGTAGAACTCAAAGAGTAGAAACTTTTACATCATATTAAATTCTGTTGGTCGTATTATCGATGATATATTGTTTTTTCTGAATCTTGTTCTAATTAATGCATCAAGCATCTAATTATGATCCAAGGAGGATCTGTAGTTGTAAAGCCTGCAAAGCTAATCTTATTCGAGCAGTAAAGGTGAGATTCAGAGCCACTTTCCGAAAAAAATATTTTGTGAACTACCGGAGTTACTAATGGATAAGATATATATGAGGGGCTTCTTTTGCCTCTTGCAGCTTCGTAAGTCCTGGTTACCGAATACATACATCAATTTGTATGTCATGGTCATCAGTGACCAAATTCGAAATCATCCTCACAATGAAACCTGCTTTGTTTGGGGTGTTTTGTTCTTAGTTTCTCTAACTCATTGTTATCTTGGGCCTACCCTTTTGCTGTTGCATTTGGAGCACATAGAAAGGTTATTACGTCTTTTATCCTCAAAATAATGTCTCTGATTGTAAACACGAAGTTCATTTTCTAAAGAGATATTTATATGTAGTTGTATTTCGTAAGTAATTCCTCCATGTGTGTTATAAAATTAGAAGAGCTGACAAAAAAGTTAAAAAAAGTGGCATAATTTATAAAAACATGAAAGTTTTCATCGTTTTAAAAATTTGGAACCACAAATAACAAGGCAATCAATAAGGCTGCAAATGGGCTGCGTAACTATTTCTATATATTGCAACCAACTCAGTGTTGCAGGAACTAAAAAATCCTCTCTGCAAATTTTAAACTGCTACATGTCACTTTTATTCCAAACTACTTTTTATTCTCTCTCGCAAAGTAAAACAGTATAAGTCTTCATATCACTGACGCTATTTGTATTCTTATAAATTGTACGAGTTCTTAAAACAAAGCATATCTGTTATATTAAAAATGTAATAAAAAATATTTTATACTCACTTTAACAGGGAAAAATGGATCTGGGGCGTCTGAAACTAAACATTGGCAAGATATGATATCTAAACCTCGACAGACTGTTGTGCAATGGCATCGCTTAAAATCAGAGTAAACTTATTGTTACAAATCCTATTGTTGTTGTTAACTATATCGTGCGTTACTGGAGTATATTGCAATAAATTCATATTAAAAAATTCTGAAATATCTCTTTAATTATGTAACTCATGTAAGTATAAATTAAGAATTTGCTAATAAATGACAATAGTAGTGTATATAAGGAATTTTTATTGTGCGCTAAAAAGTTACTCAGGGTCAAAGGTAAAAATGGCCCGTAAAAGCTTTGACAACAGTGTTACCTAAAGAATATTAATCATGGAGTTACACAAAAATCCTACACAATTTTTTTTCTTAGGACTAACGGTTAATTGTATAAGAATTATGAGTTATTAGCAAAAAAGGATAATTGGCAATAATATGGCACTAGAAAAAACCTCAAGAATCGACGAATCATATACATATTGTAAACAGATTTAAATAGTTACAGTCAGTCATTCATATTTTAGAAAGCGCTGGTATTCATAAGTCGTGTCGCAATAAAGAAATTATCTCTTTGGGGTTTACAAGTAAATAGATCAAATTCCTTAAAAGCTCTTCTGTTTCATAGCCTGAATATACATTAGCCGCAAATTCATGAAGAGCTTTAAATCCTGAATTTTTAATATATGTTTTAATAGCGAAACTACTTTCAATTCGCAAGAGATTTGTTTGAAAACATTTACATTAAAATCTAAATAATGATCATCAGTCGGATCACAATATACTGGACAACATCTGTGCTAATATTTCTAACTTATCTAGAAATATTACTCACTACGAAAAAAAGGAAAACAATGCCGTATCAAATCTCTTGGAAGAAGGCTCTATTAGCCAAACGTTGATGTCACCTAACAGTAACGTTTATTCATTTATGAACAATTACCCATAACTAAGATAGTATGAGAACTCATGTAACATGAATAAGAAGAAGCTGATAGCAAAGCATTGATGGGAATGGAAATTCTTCATATGGTACCTGTTGTAAATAAAATGTAGAAAAATAATAAAATAATCAAGGCTTAAGAAAATGTTTACTAAATGACTAACCATTTTAAGGATTAAAACTGTTACTTTATTTGAAAGGAAAGAGCATATAATTCTAAATGATTACAACATTGGATTTTGCTACAAAGGCTCAACATGTCTGTAAGGTTCATTCCATAAAAACCGTATGATAACATTACGTATAAATAGACTAAGCTGGACCCCTTCATTCTCTTCTTTAGAGAAAAGTATTTTTTTTATATTGATTTAGTATAATGATAACATTTAAATTATATTGATTTATCATAAAATATTAGGCAAATGAAAAATTTCCGTTGCTTCATGTGCATTAAAAAGTTATCCAGAATCAAAGTTAAAAAATGGCCTTTCGTAAAACAATCGCCACCAGTGTTACCTAAAAATTATTAATCATGAGATGTGTATATTATGGAGCTAAACAAAAATCCAATAAACATTTTTTTCGTAGGACTAGTGGTTCATTGCAAAATAGTTCTGAGTTATTACCAAAAATATTATTGGCATAGTATAACAACAATAACGATCAGTACAAAAACCCTCAAGAGTCGACGAATCAAATACATATATTGTAAATAGAATTAAGTAGTTACAGTCAAGAATTCATTTATTACAGACATAATATATTATATAATATATATTACTATTATTTTGAAAAACGCTCGTACTCGTAATAGAGATATTGTATTTTTGTTTACAGGTAAATAGGTTATTTACTCATAACCAAAATGGTATGGGAACTCATAAAATATGTAACATGAATAAGAAACAGGTGATAGCTATTGTAAAATAAAAAGGAGAATATATTAAATGCACCAAGGCTTAAGGAAATGTCTACTAAATGGCAATATATTTTAAGGATTAAAACGGTTACTTTATTTAAAAGCAAAGAGCATATAATTCCAAATGATTACAATATTGGTATTTGCTACAAAAGATGGACATTTCTATAAGGTTTATGTCATATATACAGTATAATGACATTACACATGAATAGGCTAAGGTGGATCTCCTTTATTCTCTTCTTTAGAATTTTCGCCTAAGAGAAGCAAATAAACGTGTTCGATCCAAGGTTGATTTTTGGTTATAAGCCAATTCCTCTACATTTCAATAGTTACCATTAATTTGGTACAGACATTTTTGTTATTATCCTTTGAATGTCTACATCTGAAGTAGTAGGGAACGGTATGCCTCTGAGCAATTGAAATTGTCAAGTTACAACAATTAAATTGAAATTTTTATTGTCTACAATGGGTTGATTGTTTTCTCGGTACGCTTCGATGTTTGAGTGGGTATATTTTCC
This sequence comes from Linnaemya vulpina, assembly GCA_963675445.1. NCBI lineage: Eukaryota > Metazoa > Arthropoda > Insecta > Diptera > Tachinidae > Linnaemya > Linnaemya vulpina. Next base: position 24,010,225 of record OY776281.1, read on the forward strand.
CAAACTTTAATGTGGCTTTTACATATGATGTTTCTTAAATGTTGGGGCTTGCGTGAGATTTTGTGTCTCTCTATGCGAAAGTGGGAATTTCTGTCCGTCCATATATAAGTTTGGGAATACATGTTCGTCCATGCAAAAGCGTGGGAATTTTTGTCTGTCCATATGTTGTGGCCTTGGGAATGTTTGTCCGTACATCTGCGGCCTTAGGAACTGCTGTCATTCCATATGTGAGCGTGGGAATTTCTGTCTGTCCATATATGGCATTGCGAATACATGTCCGTTTATATGTGGAGGAGTGCTGTAGTACGCAAAACGAGTTCACATAAGTGGCCGTGAGATATTCCCCGTTTGTCCATATGTGGCTTTGGTAATAGATGTTCCTCCATATGTGAGCGTGGAAATTTGTGTGCGTTGTAATTCTGTCATACCATTTTTTTGTGCTCGTCTTGTGGATTATAGAATCTAAAACAATTTTAGGAAGTACAATATTTGAAAAGTGTTAGATAAATGGACCATCCAAATGTTATTGGAAGTAATTTATTAGCTGCTGTCCTAGCGTGTTCTATGCAAATAAGAATCAAGTTTTATTTCATATTTGTTCCGACGTTTCGTGAATTTTATGTTCACTTTTTCAAGGGATCTTCGTCTATTTAATAAAAAAGACTAGTTTTACAATATATATTCACCGCTATCGTGAATAACATGTGAAATATTTGTTCTCATTAGATTTTCATTCCCCGGGAAGGGAAAATTGGAATCGTGATATTCCCATGAAACTTTTATTCCCTCCATTAAACAGGTGTTCAAATTAATCAAGCTGTCAGTACTCTTTGAATGAAAATAATAAGAAAAATAAAATGTTTAGACTCGGAGCATTAATTACACTTCAGGAAGATGAATCTAGGGAACAACGTATTGTTCGTAGACGTTTGCGGGATGCGTCTAATTCATTGGAACTACCCGATACATTGAGTGATTTTATTAATGTTTTTGGTATGAAATTGTTTATCGCTAATACTCATCAAATTCTTAAATGCAATAGTTTCCCAACAGGATTGATCAAATCCCTTATAAAATCCTATGAACCCACATTAGATAAAAACAGGACATCCACAACCAAGAAAAACGGTTTTTTGGTATTAAATATATCCCCGGCCTCAGTGACAACAAAACAATTGTTGAAAGCAGTAAGACCGTGTCAAGAACACCCCAAATATTGGAACCCTTTTTCAGTGGAAACGAGAAAACAGTAATGGAAAGCAGTATTTATTTGATTCAAAAAGTTACATTAAAAGTCCTTCAAACTTTTGTTATTAATTATTATCTTTTCTTTAGTCGATCCGTTCGGTTGAACTGTGCTTATTACTAAAGTCATTGTAACATCATTCTATTTTAAACTTTGTATTCACAATCAATTGTGACATCCAACAACTTATGTATACTGTGCTTACTACAAGTCAATTGTAAAATCAAAGAGAACGTTAATTAACGGCTGGCCTACATCTAAAGCACGAAATATCTTTTTGAACTGGATAAGTATCCCCAGTCTAACCCTACCAGACTTATATAAGTATAACCTCTTATTTTCTTACTTTGTTACCCGTGTCCGGTTTTATCGACGTCGCCCAGGAAATCCCTCCTACCCTTGGTAACTGTGCCGCCTCAGTCTAGTGCCCTAATCTAGGTAAGGTACTCCCCCTCCTTTTAAGCTCTATCGTCCCAGTCAGAAATTAAATATGGTCCTTTTTTGAGCCTCTGTAAAAACAAAGGCAAACAAGTAATACAGTCCACTGTCTTTCATTCTACGTACATACATACATATACATTTGTACATGTATGCGCGTAGCTACAAACAAGAAAGATCAAAGATATATTTCATCAACGCTCATCACTCTGCCAAAATTAAACAGTGTGTTGCGGTAGATCAAAAAGAAAAGAATAAAAGCGGTCGCGATAATTCCTTAGATTGTGGGCATAACAAAATATCTTATAAAATAAGGTTGGTGCATAGGTACACAATTAAATATAACATATTATGAATATATGTATGTATGCTGAATGTATGTATATAACTCCATAGGAGGAAATATTGTATGTATAGAAAAAAAAATCAATTTAAAAATACTAAAGAACAAAAACGGCCAAAAAAGTGTTAAATTAAAATCAAAAGTCCCGAATTTGAAAGAAAAAAAAGTAATAAGTCAATTATTTAAAAAATCTCTGAAGCTGAAAAAAACCCGAAAAATCACAGTATACAAAATAAAGCATAATAAATTGGCAAAAACAAAAAAATCAGCAAAGAAATCCGATATCAAGAACTTAAAGCAGTACAATACCGTTAAAGGCGGTATATTGTGATAGAAAAAAAATTTTACTAGGACTTTGATATACACACAGAATTCATAAATACCAGAAATATTAAAGCTAAAAATTGCAAAAAACCAACAAATAAAAGTGTCTTAAAATTTAAATTTCAGTTTAAAAAGCAAAAACAAAACTCAAGCCGAAAAAATACCGCAAGTTCAAGTTAATTGTTGTTGGAAATAAACCACCACCTTTTGTATAAAAAGAGTTCTTAATTCAAATCTCTCCCATTGCGTTAAGTAAACTCTTCTCTTATCTCTCTTAAGAAATAAAAAACCAACAAAGAAGTGAAGAGAATCACAATAAAAAGAAATACAGTAAACGAAAAATAACATAGTAAAGTAAAAACACTAGTAGAACATGTGCATATACTTATGAGCATACACCCAGCTCTCAGACATGCATAAAAGTACATACATACATACATATAAAATTAAACAAGCAGAATAAGATCATCTGAGCGTAAAATTAAAAGAATAACTCAGTCGGGTTGCTAGTGTGATAAAGGATTGAAAAAAGGAAGATTCTAAAGTGTGAGAAGAATTTAATATAAACGAAAAGGTTTGGAAAACAATAAAAAGAGAGAAGAACTAGTGCGAAGCATATACATATATGTACTTAATTATACCTATATGTATATGGAGAAAGTGAAAACGGGAAGAAATTTCAAAATAGATATAAAATAAAAATTAAAACAAATAAAAAAGGTAATCTTTTCCTATTATACATGTGTAAACAAAACAGTGAAATGCAAACGATTTCATACAAATAAAACAAAGTGTATGGAACGATATAGTACGTCTTTACATATAAAAAAAACAAACTAACAATTTTAACATTTTGGTAAAAGCATATCAAGAAATGTAAAGATCACACTTGAGAAAATATACAAAAAAAGACAAGAAAAAAATATTACAACAAGGAAAAGGTAACCCAATCGTTTGGATAATAACACGAAAATTTGGAAAACAACAATATATTTTATGAAAAAATATACAACCAATATAGTAATAAAATTTAAAAAAAAAACTAATTATAAATATTTTAATAAAAAAAAACCCCCCACATTCGTTGAGTAAACCTACATTAGTTGAATATATTATCACTATGTTTTCGTTGCAACAACTGTCACCAGCATATCAGGCAACAATAACAAATAGCAATACAAGAAGAAAAATACAAAGAGAAGTAAACATACCAGGGTATCGTGAGCTCCCAAGAATAATTTAACTTTAAATTTGCGAAATCAAGTAGATCGATACAAGAACGGGAACTATAAATTGCAAAGCAAATGTTCGCGAATCCGAGCGAACACAAATAAGTCGAATACCCCGTTCAATTCCCAAATCACCGGGAAGATTAAGATTATTAAATTCCAAGCATAGATTAAACTTCGCAAATCCCAGCGAACGTTTAACGATTAAACAATTTAAAATTAAAGAACCCGCTAACTCTAAAGTATACAAATATATTAAAAATTAAACTTCGCAATCCCCGCGAAAGGTTAATAAAATCCTTACCCGAAAGTAAATCCTCAGATCCCCGCGACCCCTCAATAAATCAAAATATTTGAACCTAATAAAATAAAAACGTAAAAAATGATAATAATAGTTTAAATTTCGAAAACACTCGCGAACATTTAAGATTGCAATAGTATTCCAAAAATTAAATAACAAATCCCTGCTTACCACTAAGATTTAGAATTTTCTAGACTAAACTAAGCTTCGCAATCCCCCGCGAATACAAAAAAATAACAATAACAAGATATCCCAATAGACGTTCGCAAATCCCACCGAACAGTAAGTTATAGTCGACACTGAATTCAAAGGTCGCAAATCCCTGATATAATAAAAAAGAAAAAATTATAACATTTTTAGATTATAGTATAAATAGAGGAAAAATTTTGCGGTCCCCGTACACTTATATATTATAACCCCATTGGTAGTGTAAGTAAATTAAATTTCCGATTAGGTCGAAATTCTAAACTTTAAATCCCGTCGATAGCTTAGAACACATAGAGAGTCTCTCTTATTTAATAGAATTATTTTGATTAAATCAGGAACAAATCCACTCTGCAACAAATTCCTTTGCCAACTTGCCCACGATTGTTTATACAAGAGGTAATCAGCCATTGTCAAAGATGGAGGAAGAATTTTCTATTCCGATGAATCACCTTCTGCTCTGAATTTGACAATACTTCGACCTAAAGGTTTACAGAAACCCTGCTCGAGACCTCAACGAAAGGCGGGCAAATTTTCAAAGAACATATAGATCTGTCTGTGTAGACAAGGATGGAAAATCAGGGAAAGGATTTATAGAATCGGTCAGAGGCAAGAGCTCAACTTGCACTAAGGCATACCACATATCGAAGTCGAGAATTCTTGAATTTCAAAAAAATGTTGGTCGGGGATGTGACGACAACGACTACCCTCCCCTCCTATAACGAATATAACTTTCCTCACGTCAAAGTCCCACCCTATGATACAGATGTCTTTTATGGGGGCTATGAAGAATGGCCGTCTTTCCGAGACATGTTTACAACCGTATACATAGACAACCCGAGAATTCCCCTTGTTCAAAAATTATACCACCTAAGGTTGAAGGCTTAAGATCAGGAAGGTAGTATAATTAGAAAATATAAGTTATGCTCTAATTATGCGTTGAGGGACCGATACGAGAATAAGAGTAATCTTGTAGAGAATCAGATAAAAATTCTCCTTAATCTGTCCCCTGTCACAGTTGAAAGTAGTAAGGCCCTTCAAAAAAATTAAACTACAATAAACGACTGTCTCTCAGCGATAAAATCTAAAGATGTCCCAATAGGAAAGGGATCCCCTTTGTAGTGATTCCATGCTTTGGTAAATTGCCAATAGAAACTCTATCTTTATGGGAACAATCTCTAGAGTCCCATAGGAATCTCGTCAAATGGGAGGAGATGTATAGATTTCTATCTCATAGATGTGAGGTTGTGGAGCGTCTGGAGTCTCGAAAACAACTTGTACAACCGCTGGTTCAGAAGAAAGACACACGCGGGTCTAATCATCCGTTGAAAAATTGTTCACTGTTTCTAAGCTTTGATCCCCAGGCAAGAAATCAGTTCGTTTCCAACAATCAGGTGTGTTTAAATTGCCTAGCTTACAGTCACCTCAGAAAGGACTGCCCCAGTAAGTTCTCATGTACGCATTGTCAGGAAAATCATCACTCGCTATTACATTTCTCTAAGCCTGCCAAGACGAATCCCATTGAACCCCCACTAGAATTTTTCCCTGGAACTTCCAATCAAGCCAGAAAAAAGAATGTGGCGATGACGGCTACTCATATAGCGCAGGTCCGCAACCAAGCGTTTGCGGAAGGTACTCTGCTTCCCACAGCGGTAGTGCAAAGATAACTCACGTGTTACCGAGGCATATGCTAGTAAAATCCGATGTCCCTCAAATGAAGCTAAATGGTCTTGAATTAGCTGATCCCGAGTTCCAACTGCCGAGTCACATTGATATACTCTTGGGGAGTGATGTGCTCCCACAAGTATTACTTGAAGGTGTCAAAAAGGTGTCTCCGTCACTTCTGGCACAAAACACTATATTCGGTTGGGTAATAAGTGGGCCGCTTATCGCTGAAACGGTCGCTACCTTTTACATTGGTGCTAGCGAAGTTTCCACTGATTCCCTTAGTAACGAATTGAGAAGGTTTTGGGAAGACGACCAGTCTCCGATTTAAAACGAAGAAGCCTTTTGTGAGGACTTATACACAAAAACCACGGTGCAGAACGACGAAGGTCCTTAAGGATACCTGTCTCGGAGTATCACGGTCATCGGCGATGGCTCAATACCTACACTTAGAACGATCTTTGAACCGAAAAGGAGATCTCTCAGAAATTTATAACAGTGTTTTAGAACAATATATTTCGCTAAAGCATCTGAAACCCACAAATGCCGTAGATATTGTATCACATGAAGGGTGCAAAAGTTTCTATCTTCCCCATCATGCAATAATTAAGCCCGAAAGCCGCAGCACAAAAGTTAGAGTAGTTTTTAATGCCTCGAAAAAAACTAGCTCAGGGATGTCTCTCAATGACGTGTTCCATGTAGGTAGGACTCCCACTACAAGCTGATTTGATGTCTTTGGTTTTAAATTGGCGGCTATACAAATATGTATTTAATGGTGATATACAGAAAATGTACCGCCAGATTCTCGTTCACCATGACGACACTCAGTTTCAGCGAATACTCTTTTGCCGAAATTCAAATGCATCTGTGCAGGATTTTGCTCTGAATACAGTGACTTTCGGAGTGAATTGTGCTCTCTACTTGGCTATACGAACATTCTCAGTTGTCACAAGACTCAGCAGGACAGTACCCCCAAGCAACATATATTTTAACAAAGGAGACGTGTGTTGATGATATTTTGTCTGGAGCCCATAATATTCCGTAATTTCGGTGCTCAAATCTGCTGGCTTTCCATTCAAAAAGGTTACCTGAAATTCTCCAGACGTGTTAGATTCGGACTCTCTTGGTATTCAGTGGGATGCAATATCAGATTGTTTCGCATATACAATTGAACCCATCAGTCCAGTTGACGCTATCACAAAAAGGAAAATGCTTTCCAGTGTTGCCAAATTATTTGACCCGGCCGGTTGGATCTCCCTGTCATCTAAGTGAAGATGATTCTTCAGCAACTCTGGTTAGATGGCACAGGGGGGGGGTGACAACGTTCGGCCCCATACTTTAGAAAGCTGGAATAACTTTGTTCGGTATCTTCCCATGATCTCAAGGTTAAAGATTCCAAGTTGGATAAAGTTCGCTCCGTCCCTATTCATTCAAATCCATTTGTTCCGTGATGCCTCAGAGAAGGAGAATTGCGCGGCCGTATAATTCCGTGTGCAAGATGATGCGGGGGTACATTCTCATCTCTATGTCTCAAAGACGAAAGTCGCTCCGATTAGTCCAGTTAGTCTCCCGAGGCTAGAGCTTTGTGAAGTGCTTTTTACTGCCAAAGTGCTCTTACCTGCCGAAATCATGATATATGTCTCTGATCCGACTCTTCTATCGTACTCAGCTGGCTCGAGAAACCTCCAAACTCTTGGAAAACGTATGTCGCCAATAGAACCGCAGAAATAAGAAGAAATGTCGGCAATGTCGTGTGGTGACATGTAATATCGGCTGATAACCCAGCGGACCTAGGCACCCGAGGGTGCAGCGCAGACCAGCTTGTAGACAACACTATATGGTGGAGTGGCCCAATTTGGCTTCTAAAGTCCCCCGAAGAATATTACATAAAATATGCTCGTAAAGAAACACACAGTTGGTGTGTTTCACCTACTTCCTGAAGGCGAAGAACTCCTCAAGCGCTTCTCCCAGTGGGATAAGGCCATCCGGGTCTTGTCCTATGTGCGACGCACAGTGGCACATTTTGTGAGTTGGCGGTCAAAATTCTATAACTTTTGACTGCGTTGAAATTGTTTTTGGATAGAAGACATCTTAAGCTTCAATTTGATGTATTAACTTTAAAATTGGGCGTTATTAAAGTACACTTATATATGATTGAAAAATGACTTTTAAAAATATAGGTATATTCGGCCTTAAAATAAATAAATTTGTGAATGTAGTGATTTAACATTGCATTTTATAAATAGGAACGTTAACTGAAATAAAAAATTACATACTTAATTAAGCCGTCCACCCGGGTCCATTTTATTTTGATATTTAGCCCTCTTCTCCAATGGACCACTTAGAATACGGGTTTGAAACTCAAAATTGTTTTAAATATATTAATATTGATATAATATTTAGCAGAACTAGTTTTATTACAGTCGTTGATATCCCTGTGAAATTTAAGGGCAATCGGTCCACATTTACTCATAGGGCCCTTGTAAGTCAAATCTCGAAATATAGCCTTGGTGATCATAAATCACTAACAAATGTAAGTTCGACAGCTTAAGTTGTTATTATTATATGAACAATTTAAATATATCTTAAACGTGAATCCATAACAGATATGTAGGAGATCCATATCCGAAAAAAGTTTTTACCATAAATTCTAAGAAAATCTTTTTATTCCAAATAAAATAAAATTTCTTTTATAAATTTTCAATATTTATTGTGTTTTTTGGCTCTAATTTTTATGTTAATTTGCATAGAATACATTTTTCATTTGACCATCTTAGTGAAAATTTCATCTAAGTATGTCTCCTGTTCATCTTCAAGGAGTTTTTTGGCGTCTTTGTCCAATTCCATGGGACTGGAATTTTATTTTTGTCGAATGCTGGAGATATATTTATCAGAAGTGCACAGTAAAATATTGAAGAGGTCTTCATTGGTACGATAGTTAGATATCTTTCTTGTGTTGTGCTCGCGAAAATATCTATAATCTTTGTTCCTTTTTTCTTGCACTTCTTCAGAAAGTTCTCCAATCGGACTGTCGATGGCATATTCCTCCAATAATATATTTCGTTGTATAGTTTCGCTGTTTCATTAGCATACTGACCAAATTTTCTTGCATTTACCTTTTTATTGCATGATATTACTTTCAGTATGATTTTGTAGCGTTTTATTAAAATTTACTCCTGTAATAGATGCAGCAGTTTCAGGATCAGAAAAAAATTTTCTTGCTGTGTTGCCATCATTTGTGTTTCCTTCTCCTTGCTTTAGCTGATCGATCAGTAAACCCAATTCTAAATATTTTTCTTGTACGTGTTTCTTTTTTGCCTCTCTTTTGGCTTTATTTTCGTCACTATTTCGCACTGTTCCTTTAAAATCTAAATCATAGCTTAGCTTTAATATGTGTTCCATAAATTGAATTTCAGCATGGAGTGGGGACAAGCCAAACTCATAGTCTTCTTGGAAAGTAGTGTCTTCTGTTGGAAGTTGACTTAATTGGCTTGCAGTTTTTTTTGCAAATAACACAGCTTGAAGATGATTTTGTTTCATTTATGGCCTGTGCAACATTTCCATCAATCATTGTAATTAACATTTGGTAATTTATTTCAATCTCTTGATCGTTAAGTTGCAAAGTTATCGGTTGAAGTTTATCTATTTGTTGTTTAAGTTTAGATACTTCTTCTAATATTACATCCTTCGTTTCCTTCTTAAAAGCAAATTTAATTGGTCTGTAATATTTTGTTGAGGAAGGTATTTCGTTTTTCCATATGTCGATATCGGTTTCTTTGCTAGTAGATGGCTCAAAATTAATATTATTTGTTTTTAGTCTCAACGGAACAAAAGATATCATAAATAAGTCAGAATCTGATATATTTTCTGCATTATAATGCTTATATCGCTTTTGTCCAGAAGATCCATCGCATCCCTCTTTAGAAATTAGTATTAGGCTACAGTCACCAAGCTTTTTAATATTATCTGCGTCCAAAAATCTTTCCGCAGTATGATTTAGTATGTCTTACAATACCACCTCTGGTGAACTCTCTGTAATGTTTATAGAATTTTGTGGTGGTAAGCAATCTTTTTTAATTAAAACCAAATCTCTATATTCTGGATATATGGAGCAATATTTTCCAATTGCCCGCTTTCGCAATTCCATATGCTGATATTTTGTAAGCTTTCCAGAAATATTTAAAATGCTTCTTCAGATGTAAATTTTTTATCATCGGTTGGTGTTAGAATGTTCTTTAAAATCCTTTTTACACGCTTGGGGCTTCCTTTCATTACAGTTTCTATTATATCCAATTTTTCAGTTTTATTTTTTGTTGGTCCTAGTTGATGGAAAAACTTATCTTTAATTATTTCTTCAGAAAATTCTTCATTAATGCTTTGCAACTTTCGTCTTCGGGATCTTTCACTACACTCCTCAACTGCTCTGGCAGGTCGGCCCACATTTGCTGGTTTTGGTTGGCTTTCAAATACAAGTTCGCTTGTAAGCCATTGTTTGTTGCAGTTAAACATTTTTTCCTTATTTCTATAACATTCATTATACCGTTTACTTAATCGCGTCAAAAATTATCAATTTTTTTTAATGGTTGCACAACCCTAAATAAGGGTCTTTTAAAACTGTGTAATATAACATCGTTTTTGTTTTTTTGTTCAAAATAAATTTTAGCAAGATCGTTATAACTGAACTTAGCCATCGCTTTGACAATACTGATCATCTTTATTAATTTTGCCTGTTTTTAAACAAATCAAGTTTTCTTGAAGCAGGTATGTGTTTAAACGAGAGAGAGGAAAGAAAAAAGAAGAGGAGTACAGACATGCTTGTACCGACAATTTACTTCAATTCTCTTTTGTTGTTTCATTCTCATATTCAAGAAAACCTGATGTGTCAATCATATTTTAACCTTTATATTAGCAGCAGCTACCTGGGTACACAATAAAGTTATAACAAAAGGTCGAATATATCAGTCCAAATAAAACAACCCATTTATATGTCACTATGCATTTTTTTATGGCCTAAATTACAAAAATAACAACATGAAAGGGTATAAACCCTTTTCATTAATAAAACTTCTTCGAAAAAAAAGAAAAACACACACAATACACACACAAACACATGTGGATATACCGCACTCCCATATCTAAAATATCCGACATTCAAGCAGTAAAATCAATGTAGTTCCTAAATACGCAAATATAAATTTAATAAATGAGCATATAACAAGAGCTCATAGTACGTACTATAACATGCTATAAGTCATTTTACGAAATTTTTCGCAGAAAAAAATTTGCGTTCCACTGAACATCGAGATTTGGGTATATTTTGGACCTATATTGCAATGCCCAAATCTGGGACTCGAGCAAAGTAGGGCACGATTTTTTTAAACTATTTTATAAGATAAAAAATGATATTGTGTAAAAAAATGGTCCAAAAATATATAAAACCAAAAAAGTTATACCCGCTTGAAGTTCAAAAATTTTGTAAACATATTAAATTTCAGCTTCTCTTAAAAAAGCGCGTTTTTGATCACCCTATTCAAAGAGAAATAATCGAAATATGTAAAAACTTATATTTCTGGATTTCGAGGTTCCTGTGGGTTTACTTTTATATAAAAAAAATTAGATCGGTGACACAAAAAAATTTTTTTTGAAGAGTTTTGGCCGCCATCTCTTCAAATGTGCCACTGTGCGACGGATTATTGAGGCCCTACGCCAAAGAATGCGCATCAAGTTGAGACAGCCCTGGAAACTGGACTCCACAGCTCGAGGCGCCGCCCCTCGGAATCAAGCTCATACCGAATCCAACGAATTTCCGCTTTTACCCACAAAGAGTTTGCAGAGACAAAACACATACTGCTCCGTGTGACCCAAGGGTTATGTTATCCCAAAGAACTCCACTGTTTATTAGGGAATAACCCAGTCATCCGTAGAAGCCCCCTACACCCTTTAAATCCCGTTTTAGATGAAAACACTGTAATGCGCATGAACGGCAGAATATTTAACGCCGCACTGACCCGCAAGGATCGGAATCCCATTTTTCTTCCCCTCAACTCGCGATTTTGCCAATTATACATTGAATTCTCGCAAAACCTCCTGATGAACGCTGAGACAAACTTACTGCTCCGCACAGTCCGTGGAAAATATTTTGTACCTCGCCTAATATCGACCATACGACGATGCGTCCGAAAATATGTAACCTGTGTGCGCTATAAAAATAAGGTAAAGACTCAAATGATGGGAGCTCTACCCGCTGAAAGAAGCACGTTTTCCCTTCCCTTCACCATTACCGGCTTAGATTTTGAAGGCCCATTCTCGATTAAAACCTCTATTCTCAAAAGCGCTCCATACAACAAAGGATACGTCTGCATTTTTGTCTGCTTTTGCACGAGAGCGGTCCATCTTGAGCTGTGTTCTGACCTGTACATCAACTCATTCCGGGAGGCATTCACTAGATTTGTCGGCAGACGAGGCTTACCGAAGATGATTATGTCGGACAATGGAACCAAGTTCGTAGGAGCAGAGAGAGCCCTCCGCCTGGAAGTCATCCAATTTCTGCGTGCCGCCTCACAAGATATGATCGAGAAATACTCAGCTCATGGGTTCCAATGGCACTTTATTCCACCCCGTGCCCCCCATATAGGAGGGTTATGGGAAGCATGTGTAAAGTCATTCAAGTCCCATTTCAAAAAGGTAGCTGGAAATCACAAATATACGTTTGAATAATTCATCACTCTCCTAACCGGAATCGAAGCGGTTCTAAACTCCAGACCGCTGTCCCCAATGTCGGATGATCCCAATGAGCTTCTCACCCTTAATCCAGGCCATTTCTCTCGTGGGTCTTCCTTGATGGCGCCACCCGAATAAATTATCACCGCGTATTCGTTCCAACAACAGTCACCAGCATATCAGGCAACAACAACAAATAGCAATACAAGAAGAAAAATACAAAGAGAAGTAAACTTACCAGGATAACGTGCGTTTTTATATTTAGTTATATATATATATATATATATATATATATATATATAATAAACTAATTTTTTGACATTTTGTCATTGTACTATTATTTTTCTATACCTTTATACAATTAGAAATCCGTTGGATAACAATGAAAGTATTTATAAGGCAAAATGAAAAATAAAATCTCAATTGAATTGTTAATAAACTAATTTTTTGACATTTTGTCATTGTACTATTATAATATGAAATTTATTTGTTGGGTGGTTAAGCAATGTCTATATGCATTTCATTGGCGCTCTTTACCAAATCGTCAGTAGACTTCAACCACAGTTTTGCAAAGTTTCAAACTTCTCAACTTATTAAAAGACTTCCAAAAACCATCTGAGAGTTATGTTAAATAAATTAACTATAAAATTCACAAACAATTTCAAAAAATCACATTATAATAAGTGTAGCAGGCTATGAAACTTATACAAACCAAACCCAACAAACAACTTTTATTCGATACGACTCTATTTTATTTTTCTATACCTTTATACAATTAGAAATCCCTTGGATAACAATGAAAGTATTTATAAGGCAAAATGAAAAATAAAATCTCAATTGAATTGTTAATAAACTAATTTTTTGACATTTTGTCAAATTTTTTAAATTTTAAAAATTTAAAAAAAATATTATAATAGTACAATGACAAAATGTCAAAAAATTAGTTTATTAACAATTCAATTGAGATTTTATTTTTCATTTTGCCTTATAAATACTTTCATTGTTATCCAAGGGATTTCTAATTGTATAAAGGTATAGAAAAATAAAATAGAGTCGTATCGAATAAAAGTTGTTTGTTGGGTTTGGTTTGTATAAGTTTCATAGCCTGCTACACTTATTATAATGTGATTTTTTGAAATTGTTTGTGAATTTTATAGTTAATTTATTTAACATAATTCTCAGATGGTTTTTGGAAGTCTTTTAATAAGTTGAGAAGTTTGAAACTTTGCAAAACTGTGGTTGAAGTCTACTGACGATTTGGTAAAGAGCGCCAATGAAATGCATATAGACATTGCTTAACCACCCAACAAATAAATTTCATATTATAATAGTACAATGACAAAATGTCAAAAAATTAGTTTATTAACAATTCAATTGAGATTTTATTTTTCATTTTGCCTTATAAATACTTTCATTGTTATCCAACGGATTTCTAATTGTATAAAGGTATAGAAAAATAAAATAGAGTCGTATCGAATAAAAGTTGTTTGTTGGGTTTGGTTTGTATAAGTTTCATAGCCTGCTATACTTATTATAATGTGATTTTTTGAAATTGTTTGTAAATTTTATAGTTAATTTATTTAACATAATTCTCAGATGGTTTTTGGAAGTCTTTTAATAAGTTGAGAAGCTTGAAACTTTGCAAAACTGTGGTTGAAGTCTACTGACGATTTGGTAAAGAGCGCCAATGAAATGCATATAGACATTGCTTAACCACCCAACAAATAAATTTCATATTATAATAGTACAATGACAAAATGTCAAAAAATTAGTTTATTAACAATTCAATTGAGATTTTATTTTTCATTTTGCCTTATAAATACTTTCATTGTTATCCAAGGGATTTCTAATTGTATAAAGGTATAGAAAAATAATATAGAGTCGTATCGAATAAAAGTTGTTTGTTGGGTTTGGTTTGTATAAGTTTCATAGCCTGCTACACTTATTATAATGTGATTTTTTGAAATTGTTTGTGAATTTTATAGTTAATTTATTTAACATAATTCTCAGATGGTTTTTGGAAGTCTTTTAATAAGTTGAGAAGTTTGAAACTTTGCAAAACTGTGGTTGAAGTCTACTGATGATTTGGTAAAGAGCGCCAATGAAATGCATATAGACATTGCTTAACCACCCAACAAATAAATTTCATATTATATATATATATATATATATATATATATATATATTTATATATATATATATATATATATATATATATATATATTCTAAAAGTGAGCACAAGCTTCCAAGAATCATATAATATTAAATTTGCGAAATCAAGTATATCGATACAGGAACGGGAATTATAAATTGCAACGCAAATGTTCGTGAATCCCAGCGAAAACAAATAAGTCGAATACTCCGTTCAATTCCCAAATCACCGGGAATATTAAGGGTATTAAATTCCAAGCATAGATTAAACTTCGCAAATCCCAGCGAACGTTTAACGATTAAACAATTTAAAACTAAATAACCCGCTAAGTCTAAAATATTCTAAAATATACAAAAATATTACAAATTAAACTTCACAATCCCCGCGAAAGGTTAATAAAATCCTTACCCGACAGTAAATCCTCAGATCCCCGCGACCCCTCAATAAATCAAAATATTTGAACCTAAGAAATTAAAACATAAAAATAGTGATAATAACAGTTTAAATTTCGCAAACAGCCGCGAACATTTAAGATTGCAATAGTATTCTACAAATTAAATAACAAATCCTTGCTAACTACTAAGATTTATAATTTTCTAGACTAAACTAAGCTTCGCAATCCCCCGCGAACACAAAAAAAAAATAAGAATAACAAGATATCCCAACATTGAAGCTGGTGTAAAGTCATTTAAGTCCCATTTCAAAAAGGAAATCACAAATACACGTTTGAATAATTCACCACTTTCCTAACCCGAATCGAAGCGGTTCTAAACTCCAGACCGCTGTCCCCAATGTCGGATGATCCCAATGAGCTTCTCGCCCTTAAGCCAGGCCATTTCTTGCGTGGGTCTCCCTTGATGGCCCCACCCGAATAAATTATCGCCGTGTTTTCGTTGCAACAACTGTCAACAGCATATCAGGCAACAAATAGCAACACAAGAAGAAAAATACCAAGAGAAGTAAACATACCAGGATACCGTCAGCCTTGTGTATAATGATTTATTAGCCACAGTTTATACACTGCGTACAACGAGCTGCCAACTAGAATATCGGTTAGCCTTAGCAGCTTCTTGGCAGAATGTTCATGTATAATGAACTTTTAACGGCTGCTATCTTTTAATAGATCAACTCTGAAAATTAATGATGCAGTGTGGCATCACAGTGATGTTGCTAAAAATATACAACTAAAATTGCTTAAATCAGCCTTGATTTTGACATTTCTTTTTTCCCTACATAACAAAATAAATTTCATAAAATGTAATTAAATTCACAAAAGTGCATTAAATTTAAGTAAGTTATAATTATAAATAAAATTTCAAGCATGGAAAAGCCAAAAAGATCAGCGAATTGGCAACAGGATGAAAAGGTAAGTAATAAAGTGTATTTTTATGGTATTATTCCGTAATAACCTACAAACATTTTAGGATTTGTTGTCTAAACTTGCTTTGGACAAGTTGGAAATTATTGAGGATGCACGAATCGACACCAATACAAATAAAAAGAAGAAAGAGGTATGGAGTAGCATTCATCAACTATTTAACCAAGTTTCTGCGCACAGCAGAATGCTGGATCAAATCCAAAACCAGTGGCGCAAAACAAAGTCTTTTGCAAAGACAAATAATTCTGCTTTTATCAGGCAAACAAAGCAAACAGGTGGAGGCCCTGCTCCTAAGCCTTTAAGTAGCGTGGAAGAGGAGCTGGTTTCAAGACTACCCAAGCATTTCGAAATAGACTTTAATGTATACGACAGCAATTCGCAAGTGAACGAAACATCCACACAAGAAATTGATTTGAGTATTCAAGACGTTTTAATAAAAACGAATGATGAAATGTGTGATACAGAAGGTGATACTCCAATAAAGGAAAAAAAAGATACCATTAACTTTCAAAAGGAAAAGAAGAAGCATGAACTGTGAAAATTCAAAAAAAATTAAGCTGTTGGATCTAAGCATTAAGCAGAAAGAATTAGAAATTAAATACTCGGAGGAAAATCACATTATAGAAACAAGAAGAAATGCATTAATAGAAAAACAAATGAAGGAGGAGCATGCCCTTAAGGTTGAAAAAATTAAATTAGAAATTGAAAGTTTGAAGAGAAATGAAGAATGAATAATGAATTGTTTTTTATAGATCTCTTTTTAGTTATATTATTCAAGTGAATTGTTATTTGGTTTTAGTTTCTATATTCATTATACATATTTTAATGAAACAGTGAATTGTTTTTTTTTCATAAATCTTTTTTATTATTATTTTTGTTATGAATTGAAGTTAATTGTTATTTGTTTTCGTTTTTATATTAATTAATTTTGTTAATAAACTTTGAAAAAACAATAAAGTGTTTATTTAAAAACCTTAACACGGCTAAACTTACATAGCTTCAGAAGAATTAATCAGAAATTTTGTTGAATATAAATACTGCGAGACATATTTTCATCTTCACTGCCATTCTGGTAAATTTCAATGGGTGAAATGTTGTTTTGGACATCATTTTCGTCTACAAAAAAAACATTTTTCATATTTTTTAATTTTTAATAATTATAGCCCTACCAAAGATTTCCTCATTATACATAATCGACAAGTTATGGAGAACTGCAAGAGCCACAATTAGTATTTTTCCGTTGCTTCTCGAAATTCGCATTTTATCGAAAAGGATTCGAAATCTGCTTTTCCAAACACCGAAAAGTCTTTCAATGACATTTCTCGTTGCTATATGCACTTTGTTGTAATTTTCTTCCTTCCTATCTTTTGGATTCTGCACAGGTGTAAATAAATAGTTAGTGCATTTGTAACCACCATCTCCAATTAATCGGCCCATAAACGCACCTTCTTCAAGTCGCTCTTTTATTTTGCTTTCATTAAAAATTCTGGAGTCGTGTGTACTTCCCCTCCAGCAGGCAACAATATCGTTTATTTTTAATGAAGCGCCACAAACAACCTAGATATAAGTATACGTATTTATAAATGAATTGATATAATTCGTTTTGTCACCAAATATATATAAATACCTGTACGTTCAGAGAGAAATAACCCTTTCGGTTTACATATAATTGGGCATCGTCGCCACCTACAGCTTTCATACGAATATGCGTGCAGTCGATGGCCCCTATAACATTTTTGAATCCAGAAAATGTTCTAAATTTCTCCATTTGCCTGATCTGCTCCTCTGCTAATGTTGGCATTTTAATCATATCCTTTCCCTTTTTTGCAAACGCCTGGGCAACCTTTGCACATATTCTGCTCATTGTGGACTGGCTGAATCCATGGTACTCAGCGCAGTCATCTTGCACACTATTGCGACCCCAACACCTTAAAGCCGCCAGAACTTGTATATGCGGAGGAATGCTTCCGCCTTTCTTTGTACCTTTACTTGTAAGATCAGCTTCAACAAGTTTTATCAATTTTTTGCTATTTTTTTTGGAGAATCTGTACTTAACACGAAACTCTTCCTCGCTGTACTCCAAAAATGGATTTATTCTCGTTTTATACATTTTTCTTGACCGACGACGAGGTGAAAAATTGTCCAAACTATCCAAAAAGTCTAAAGTTTCCATTTTTTTTTCGCATACAAAAATTTTACTTTTTCTTTTGTTTATGAAAAAATGTTGACACTGAACAGCTGTTTTTCACAAGTTAGCATATATTTGGCAACTGACTAACAAGAGTTTAGCCGTTTGCTATACAGAGTATTATAATTCAACTCTATGCTAACTTCATGCCAATTTTTCATTATACATAAGGCTGCGTGAGTTTATATATATATATATATATATATATATATATATTCTAATGTCTAATTTTTTAACCTTTTTTTTTAATAATTAATACATTTTTTTGAGTTTTGAGGTTATTTTATATAAATATATATATTTCGATATTTCGCCAACCTTCGGTTAGCTTCTTCAGGAAATTATTTTATTCCAATAATTTCCTGAAGAAGCTAACCTCAAAATGCAAGCAAATCTATTAATTATATATATATATATATATATATATATATATAAAATATATATATATATATATTTATATATATATATATATATATATATATATACATATATGTATATATATATATATATATATATATATATATATATATATAGAAATATATATGTTCTAAAAGCGAGCACAAGCTCCCAAGAATCATTTAAAATGAAATTTGCGAAATCAAGTAGATCGATACAGAAACGGAATTATAAATTCCAAAGCAAATGTTCGCGATTACAAAATTTGAAATTAAACAAACCGTTAAGTCTAAAATATTCTAAATTATACAAAAATATTTCATATTAAACTTCGCAATCCCCGCGAAAGGTTAATAAAATCCTTACCCAACAATAAGCCCTCAGATCCCCGCGACCCCTCAATAAATCAAAATATTTGAACCTAAAAAAATGATAATAATAGTTTAAATTTCGCAAACTCCCGCGAACATTTAAGATTTCAAAAGTATTCCAAAAATTAAATAACAAATCCCTGCTTACCACTGAGATTTAGAATTTTCTAGACTGAACTAAGCTTCGCAATCGCATGCGAACAAAAAAATAAAATAACATACATTCGCAAATCCTAGTCACCTGTAAGGTATAGTCGACACTGAATTCAAAGGTCGCAAATCCCTGAAATAATAAAAAAGGAAATATTAGACAATTATTATATTATTGTATAAAGAGAGGTCCCTCGTACACTTATACATATATATATATATACATATATATATATATATATATATATATATATATATTATAACCCCATTGGCAGTGTAGGAAAAAAAAGAAAAACACACACAATACACACACAAACACATGTGGATATACCGCACTCCCATATCTAAAATATCCGACATTCAAGCAGTAAAATCATTGTAGTTCCTAAAGACGCAAATATAAATTTAATAAATGAGCATATAACAAGAGCTCATAGTACGTACTATAACATGCTATAAGTCATTTTACGAAGTTTTTCGCAGAAAAAAATTTGCGTTCCACTGAACATCGAGATTTGGGTATATTTTGGACCTATATTGCAATGCCCAAATCTGGGACTCGAGCAAAGTAGGGACGATTTTTTTATACTATTTTATAAGATAAAAAATGATATTGTGTGAAAAAAATGGTTCAAAAATATATAAAACAAAAAAAGTTATGCCCGCTTGAAGTTCAAAAATTTTGTAAAATATTTTAAATTTCAGCTTCTCTTAAAAAAGCGCGTTTTTGATCACCCTATTCAAAGAGAAATAATCGAAATATGTAAAAACTTACATTTCTGGATTTCGAGGTTCCTGTGGGTTTACTTTTATATAAAAAAAATTACATCGGTGACACAAAAAATTTTTTTTAAAGAATTTTGGCCGCCATCTCTTCAAATGTGCCACTGTGCGACGGTTTATTGAGACCCTACGCCAAAGAATGCGCATCAAGTTGAGACAGCCCTGGAAACTGGACTCCACAGCTCGAGGCGCCGCCCCTCGGAATCAAGCTCATACCGAATCCAACGAATTTCCGCTTTTACCCACAAAGAGTTTGCAGAGACAAAACACATACTGCTCCGTGTGACCCAAGGGTTATATTACCCCAAAGAACTCCACTGTTTATTAGGTAATAACCCAGTCATCCGTAGAAGCCCCCTACACCCTTTAAATCCCGTTTTAGATGAAAACACTGTAATGGGCATGAACGGCAGAATATTTAACGCCGCACTGACCCGCAAGGATCGGAATCCCATTTTTCTTCCCCTCAACTCGCGATTTTGCCAATTATACATTGAATGCTCGCAAAAACTCCTGAAGCACGCTGAGACAAACTTACTGCTCCGCACAGTCCGTGGAGAATATTTTTTACCTCGCCTAATATCGACCATACGACGACGCGTCCGAAAATATGTAACCTGTGTGCGCTATAAAAATAAGGTAAAGACTCAAATGATGGGAGCTCTACCCGCTGAAAGAAGCACGTTTTCCCTTCCCTTCACCATTACCGGCTTAGATTTTGCAGCCCCATTCTCGATTAAAACCTCTATTCTCAAAAACGCTCCATACAACAAAGGATACATCTGCATTTTTGTCTGCTTTTGCACGAGAGTGGTCCATCTTGAGCTGTGTTCTGACCTGTACACCAACTCATTCCGGGAGGCATTCACTAGATTTGTCGGCAGACGAGGCTTACCGAAGAAGATTACGTCGGACAATGGAACCAAGTTCGTAGGAGCAGAGAGAGCCCTCCGCCTGGAAGTCATCCAATTTCTGCGTGCCGCCTCACAAGACATGATCGAGAAATACTCAGCTCATGGGTTCCAATGGCACTTTATTCCACCCCGTGCCCCCCCATATGGGAGGGTTATGGGAAGCATGTGTAAAGTCATTCAAGTCCCATTTCAAAAAGGTAGCTGGAAATCACAAATATACGTTTGAATAATTCATCACTCTCCTAACCGGAATCGAAGCGGTTTTAAACTCCAGACCGCAAACACAAAAAAAATAAGAATAACAAGATATCCCAACATTGAAGCTGGTGTAAAGTCATTTAAGTCCCATTTCAAAAAGCAAATCACAAATACACGTTTGAATAATTCACCACTCTCCTAACCCGAATCGAAGCGGTTCTAAACTCCAGACCGCTGTCCCCAATGTCGGATGATCCCAATGAGCTTCTCGCCCTTAAGCCAGGCCATTTCTTGCGTGGGTCTCCCTTGATGGCTCCACCCGAATAAATTATCACCGTGTTTTCGTTGCAACAACTGTCACCAGCATATCAGGCAACAAATAGCAACACAAGAAGGAAAATACAAAGAGAAGTAAACATACCAGGATACCGTGAGTTTATATATATATATATATATATATATATATATATATATACGAACGTTTAACGATTAAACAATTTAAAACTAAATAACCCGCTAAGTCTAAAATATACGAAAATATTACAAATTAAACTGCACAATCCCCGCGAAAGGTTAATAAAATCCTTACCCAACAATAAGCCCTCAGATCCCCGCGACCCCTCAATAAATCAAAATATTTGAACCTAAAAAAATGATAATAATAGTTTAAATTTCGCCAACTCCCGCGAACATTTAAGATTGCAAAAGTATTCCAAAAATTAAATAACAAATCCCTGCTTACCACTGAGATTTAGAATTTTCTAGACTGAACTAAGCTTCGCAATCCCCCGCGAACAAAAAAATAAAATAACATACATTCGCAAATCCCAGTCTACACTGAATTCAAAAAAAGGAAATATTAGACAATTATTATATTATTGTACAAAGAGAGGTCCCTCGTACACTTATACATATATATACATATATATATATATATATATATATATATATATATATATATATATATATTATAACCCCATTGGCAGTGTAGGTAAATTAAATTTCCGATTAGATCGAAATTCTAATGTTAAGTCCCGTCGATAGCTCAGAGCACATAGAGAGAGAGTCTCTCTAATTTAATAGAATTATTTTGATTAAGTTCAGAACAAATCCACTCCAGAACAAATCCCTTTGCAAACTTGCCCACGATTGTTTATACAAGAGGTAATCAGCCATTGTCAAAGATGGAGGAAGAATTCATTTTCGATTCCGACGACCTAATCACCTTCTGCTCTGAATTTGACAATACTCCAACCGAAGGTTTTACAGAAACCTTGCTTGAGGTAACTCTACACGACCTCAACAAAAGGTGGGCAAATTTGCGAAGAACAGATCTATAATCTATCTGTGTAGACAAAGATGCAAAATCAGGGAAAGGATTTATAGAATAGATCAGAGGCAAGTACTCAATTTACACTAAGGCATACCACATATCGAAGTCGAGAATTCTTGAAATTCAAAAAATGTTGGTCGGGAATGTGACGACAATGACCATCCTCCCCTCCTTTAACGAAGATAACTTTGCTCACGTCAAAGTCCTGTGATATAGACATATTTACGGCCGTATACATAGAAAACCCAAGAATACCCCTTGTTCAAAAGTTATACCACCTAAGGTTGAAGGCTCAAGGTCAGGCCGGTAGTATAATAAGAAATTATAAGTTATGCTCCAATAACTTTACCCTTGCCTGGGAGGCGTTGAGGGACCGATACGAGAATAAAAGGATTCTTGTAGAGAATCAAATAAAAATTCTCCTTAACCTGTTTCCTGCCACAGTAGAAAGTAGTAAGGCCCTTCAAGAAATTTGAACCACAATCAGCGACTGTCTCTCAGCGACAAAATCTCAAAATGTCCCAATAGGCGAATGGGATCCCTTTGTAGTGATTCTATGCTCTAGTAAATTGCCAATAGAACCTCAATATTTATGGGAACAATCTCTAGAGTGCCATAGGAATCTAGTCAAATGGGAGGAGATGGACAGATCTCTATCTCATAGATGTGAGGTTGTGGTGCGTCTGGGGTCTCGAAAAGAAGTTGTGCAATCGCTGGTTTAGAAGAAAAACGCACGCGGGTCTAATCATCCGTTGAAAAGTTGTTCACGGTTTCTAAGCTTTGATCCCCAGGCAAGAAATCAGTTCGTTTCCAACAATCAGGTGTGTTTAAATTGCATAGCTTACAGTCACCTCAGAAAGGACTGCCCCAGTAAGTTCTCGTGTACGCATTGTCAGAAAAATCATCACTCGCTATTACATCTATCTAAGCCTGCCAAGACAAATCTCATTGAAGCCCCACTAGATTTTTCCCCAGGAACTTCCACTCAAGCCAGAAAAAAGAATGCGGCGATGACGGCTACTCATATAGCGCAGGTCCGCAACCAAGCGTTTGCGGAAGGTACTCTGCTACCCGCAGCGGTAGTGCAAACTCAGGTACGGGGGGAAAGATTTAAAGCACGTGCGTTTTTGGATCAAGGCTCTGAGAGAACAGAGAAAACTGCAGCAGCCATTGATGCTGCCAACAGAGTTTAAACGATTCCAGATCCATGGAATTGGAGGAGAATTGGGCACCCATTCAAACGCTTTATGCGATGTATCCATATATTCTGGAAAAGACAAACAATTGCTGCATATAAAAGCAATAGTAGTACCAAAGATAACTCACTTGTTACCGAGGCATATGCTAGTAAAATCCGATGTCCCTCAAATGAAGCTAAATGGTCTTGAATTAGCTGATCCCGAGTTCCAACTGCCGAGTCACGTTGATATACTCTTGGGAGTGATGTGCTCTCACAAGTATTACTTGAAGGTGTCAAAAAGGTGTCTCCGTCACTTCTGGCACAAAACACTGTATTCGGTTGGGTAATAAGTGGGCCGCTTATCGCTGAAACGGTCGCTACCTTTTACATTGGTGCTAGCGAAGTTTCCACTGATTCCCTTAGTAACGAATTGAGAAGGTTTTGGGAAGACGACCAGTCTCCGATTTAAAACGAAGAAGCCTTTTGTGAGGACTTATACACAAAAACCACGGTGCAGAACGACGAAGGTCCTTAAGGATACCTGTCTCGGAGTATCACGGTCATCGGCGATGGCTCAATACCTACACTTAGAACGATCTTTGAACCGAAAAGGAGATCTCTCAGAAATTTATAACAGTGTTTTAGAACAATATATTTCGCTAAAGCATCTGAAACCCACAAATGCCGTAGATATTGTATCACATGAAGGGTGCAAAAGTTTCTATCTTCCCCATCATGCAATAATTAAGCCCGAAAGCCGCAGCACAAAAGTTAGAGTAGTTTTTAATGCCTCGAAAAAAACTAGCTCAGGGATGTCTCTCAATGACGTGTTCCATGTAGGTAGGACTCCCACTACAAGCTGATTTGATGTCTTTGGTTTTAAATTGGCGGCTATACAAATATGTATTTAATGGTGATATACAGAAAATGTACCGCCAGATTCTCGTTCACCATGACGACACTCAGTTTCAGCGAATACTCTTTTGCCGAAATTCAAATGCATCTGTGCAGGATTTTGCTCTGAATACAGTGACTTTCGGAGTGAATTGTGCTCTCTACTTGGCTATACGAACATTCTCAGTTGTCACAAGACTCAGCAGGACAGTACCCCCAAGCAACATATATTTTAAGAAAGGAGACGTGTGTTGATGATATTTTGTCTGGAGCCCATAATATTCCGTCGGCAATTAATTCCTGTAACAAGTGATTTCGGTGCTAAAATCTGCTGGCCTTCCATTCAAAAAGGTTACCTGAAATTCTCCAGACGTGTTAGATTCGGACTCTCTTGGTATTCAGTGGGATGCAATATCAGACTGTTTCTCATATACAATTGAACCCATCAGTCCAGTTGACGCTATCACAAAAAGGAAAATGCTTTCCAGTGTTGCCAAATTATTTGACCCGGCCGGTTGGATCTCCCGATTGTCATCTAAGTGAAGATGATTCTTCAGCAACTCTGGCTAGATGGCACAGGGTGGGGTGGCAACGTTCGGCCCCATACTTTAGAAAGCTGGAATAACTTTGTTCGGTATCTTCCCATGATCTCAAGGTTGAAGATTCCAAGTTGGATAAAGTTCGCTCCGTCCCTATTCATTCAAATCCATTTGTTCCGTGATGCCTCAGAGAAGGAGAATTGTGAAGTGCTTTTTACTGCCAAAGTGCTTTTACCTGCCGAAATCATGATATATGTCTCTGATCCGACCTAGGCACCCGAGGGTGCAGCGCAGACCAGCTTGTAGACAACACTATATGGTGGAGTGGCCCAATTTGGCTTCTAAAGTCCCCCGAAGAATATTACATAAAATATGCTCGTAAAGAAACACACAGTTGGTGTGTTTCACCTACTTCCTGAAGGCGAAGAACTCCTCAAGCGCTTCTCCCAGTGGGATAAGGCCATCCGGGTCTTGTCCTATGTGCGACGCACAGTGGCACATTTTGGGAGTTGGCGGTCAAAATTCTATAACTTTTGACTGCGTTGAAATTGTTTTTGGATAGAAGACATCTTAAGCTTCAATTTGATGTATTAACTTTAAAATTGGGCGTTATTAAAGTACACTTATATATGATTGAAAAATGACTTTTAAAAATATAGGTATATTCGGCCTTAAAATAAATAAATTTGTGAATGTAGTGATTTAACATTGCATTTTATAAATAGGAACGTTAACTGAAATAAAAAATTACATACTTAATTAAGCCGTCCACCCGGGTCCATTTTATTTTGATATTTAGCCCTCTTCTCCAATGGACCACTTAGAATACGGGTTTGAAACTCAAAATTGTTTTAAATATATTAATATTGATATAATATTTAGCAGAACTAGTTTTATTACAGTCGTTGATATCCCTGTGAAATTTAAGGGCAATCGGTCCACATTTACTCATAGGGCCCTTGTAAGTCAAATCTCGAAATATAGCCTTGGATCATAAATCACTAACAAATGTAAGTTCGACAGCTTAAGATGTTATTATTATATGAACAATTTAAATATATCTTAAATGTGAATCCATAACAGATATGTAGGAGATCCATATCCGAAAAAAGTTTTTACCATAAATTCTAAGAAAATCTTTTTATTCCAAATAAAATAAAATTTCTTTTATAAATTTTCAATATTTATTGTGCTTTTTGGCTCTAATTTTTATGTTAATTTGCATAGAATACATTTTTCATTTAACCATCTTAGTGAAAATTTCATCTAAGTATGTCTCCTGTTCATCTTCAAGGAGTTTTTTGGCGTCTTTGTCCAATTCCATGGGACTGGAATTTCATTTTTGTCGAATGCTGGAGATATATTTATCAGAAGTGTACAGTAAAATATTGAAGAGGTCTTCATTGGTACGATAGTTAGATATCTTTCTTGTGTTGTGCTCGCGAAAATATCTATAATCCTTGTTCCTTTTTTCTTGCGCTTCTTCAGAAAGTTCTCCAATCGGACTGTCGATGGCATATTCCTCCAATAATATATTTCGTTGTATAGTTTCGCTGTTTCATTAGCATACTGACCAAATTTTCTTGCATTTACCTTTTTATTGCATGATATTACTTTCAGTATGATTTTGTAGCGTTTTATTAAAATTTACTCCTGTAATAGATGCAGCAGTTTCAGGATCAGAAAAAAATTTTCTTGCTGTGTTGCCATCATTTGTGTTTCCTTCTCCTTGCTTTAGCTGATCGATCAGTAAACCCAATTCTAAATATTTTTCTTGTACGTGTTTCTTTTTTGCCTCTCTTTTGGCTTTATTTTCGTCACTATTTCGCACTGTTCCTTTAAAATCTAAATCATAGCTTAGCTTTAATATGTGTTCCATAAATTGAATTTCAGCATGGAGTGGGGACAAGCCAAACTCATAGTCTTCTTGGAAAGTAGTGTCTTCTGTTGGAAGTTGACTTAATTGGCTTGCAGTTGTTTTTGCAAATAACACAGCTTGAAGATGATTTTGTTTCATTTATGGCCTGTGCAACATTTCCAACAATCATTGTAAGTAACATTTGGTAATTTATTTCAATCTCTTGATCGTTAAGTTGCAAAGTTATCGGTTGAAGTTTATCTATTTGTTGTTTAAGTTTAGATACTTCTTCTAATATTACATCCTTCGTTTCCTTCTTAAAAGCAAATTTAATTGGTCTGTAATATTTTGTTGAGGAAGGTATTTCGTTTTTCCATATGTCGATATCGGTTTCTTTGCTAGTAGATGGCTCAAAATTAATATTATTTGTTTTTAGTCTCAACGGAACAAAAGATATCATAAATAAGTCAGAATCTGATATATTTTCTGCATTATAATGCTTATATCGCTTTTGTCCAGAAGATCCATCGCATCCCTATTTAGAAATTAGTATTGGGCTACAGCCACCAAGCTTTTTAATATTATCTGCGTCCAAAAATCTTTCCGCAGTATGATTTAGTATGTCTTACAATACCACCTCTGGTGAACTCTCTGTAATGTTTATAGAATTTTGTGGTGGTAAGCAATCTTTTTTAATTAAAACCAAATCTCTATATTCTGGATATATGGAGCAATATTTTCCAATTGCCCGCTTTCGCAATTCCATATGCTGATATTTTGTTAGCTTTCCAGAAATATTTAAAATGCTTCTTAAGATGTAAATTTTTTATCATCGGTTGGTGTTAGAATGTTCTTTAAAATCCTTTTTACACGCTTAGGGCTTGCTTTCATTACAGTTTCTATTATATCAATTTTTTCAGTTTTATTTTTTGTTGGTCCTAGTTGATGGAAAAACGTATCTTTAATTATTTCTTCAGAAAATTCTTCATTAATGCTTTGCAACTTTCGTCTTCGGGACCTTTCACTACACTCCTCAACTGGTCTGGCAGGTCGGCTCACATTTGCTGGTTTTGGTTGGCTTTCAAATACAAGTTCGCTTGTAAGCCATTGTTTGTTGCAGTTAAACATTTTTTCCTTATTTGTATAACATTCATTATACCGTTTATTTAATCGCGTCAAAAATTATAAATTTTTTTAATGGTTGCACAACCCTAAATAAGGGTCTTTTAAAACTGTGTAATATAACATCGTTTTTGTTTTTTTGTTCAAAATAAATTTTAGCATTTTTGTATGGCCTAAATTATAAAAATAACAACATGAAAGGGTATAAACCCTTTTCATTAATAAAACTTTTTCGAAAAAAAAGAAAAACACACACAATACACACACAAACACATGTGGATATACCGCACTCCCATATCTAAAATATCCGACATTCAAGCAGTAAAATCATTGTAGTTCCTAAAGACGCAAATATAAATTTAATAAATGAGCATATAACAAGAGCTCATAGTACGTACTATAACATGCTATAAGTCATTTTACGAAGTTTTTCGCAGAAAAAAATTTGCGTTCCACTGAACATCGAGATTTGGGTATATTTTGGACCTATATTGCAATGCCCAAATCTGGGACTCGAGCAAAGTAGGGACGATTTTTTTATACTATTTTATAAGATAAAAAATGATATTGTGTGAAAAAAATGGTTCAAAAATATATAAAACAAAAAAAGTTATGCCCGCTTGAAGTTCAAAAATTTTGTAAAATATTTTAAATTTCAGCTTCTCTTAAAAAAGCGCGTTTTTGATCACCCTATTCAAAGAGAAATAATCGAAATATGTAAAAACTTACATTTCTGGATTTCGAGGTTCCTGTGGGTTTACTTTTATATAAAAAAAATTACATCGGTGACACAAAAAATTTTTTTTAAAGAATTTTGGCCGCCATCTCTTCAAATGTGCCACTGTGCGACGGTTTATTGAGACCCTACGCCAAAGAATGCGCATCAAGTTGAGACAGCCCTGGAAACTGGACTCCACAGCTCGAGGCGCCGCCCCTCGGAATCAAGCTCATACCGAATCCAACGAATTTCCGCTTTTACCCACAAAGAGTTTGCAGAGACAAAACACATACTGCTCCGTGTGACCCAAGGGTTATATTACCCCAAAGAACTCCACTGTTTATTAGGTAATAACCCAGTCATCCGTAGAAGCCCCCTACACCCTTTAAATCCCGTTTTAGATGAAAACACTGTAATGGGCATGAACGGCAGAATATTTAACGCCGCACTGACCCGCAAGGATCGGAATCCCATTTTTCTTCCCCTCAACTCGCGATTTTGCCAATTATACATTGAATGCTCGCAAAAACTCCTGAAGCACGCTGAGACAAACTTACTGCTCCGCACAGTCCGTGGAGAATATTTTTTACCTCGCCTAATATCGACCATACGACGACGCGTCCGAAAATATGTAACCTGTGTGCGCTATAAAAATAAGGTAAAGACTCAAATGATGGGAGCTCTACCCGCTGAAAGAAGCACGTTTTCCCTTCCCTTCACCATTACCGGCTTAGATTTTGCAGCCCCATTCTCGATTAAAACCTCTATTCTCAAAAACGCTCCATACAACAAAGGATACATCTGCATTTTTGTCTGCTTTTGCACGAGAGTGGTCCATCTTGAGCTGTGTTCTGACCTGTACACCAACTCATTCCGGGAGGCATTCACTAGATTTGTCGGCAGACGAGGCTTACCGAAGAAGATTACGTCGGACAATGGAACCAAGTTCGTAGGAGCAGAGAGAGCCCTCCGCCTGGAAGTCATCCAATTTCTGCGTGCCGCCTCACAAGACATGATCGAGAAATACTCAGCTCATGGGTTCCAATGGCACTTTATTCCACCCCGTGCCCCCCATATGGGAGGGTTATGGGAAGCATGTGTAAAGTCATTCAAGTCCCATTTCAAAAAGGTAGCTGGAAATCACAAATATACGTTTGAATAATTCATCACTCTCCTAACCGGAATCGAAGCGGTCTTAAACTCCAGACCGCAAACACAAAAAAAATAAGAATAACAAGATATCCCAACATTGAAGCTGGTGTAAAGTCATTTAAGTCCCATTTCAAAAAGCAAATCACAAATACACGTTTGAATAATTCACCACTCTCCTAACCCGAATCGAAGCGGTTCTAAACTCCAGACCGCTGTCCCCAATGTCGGATGATCCCAATGAGCTTCTCGCCCTTAAGCCAGGCCATTTCTTGCGTGGGTCTCCCTTGATGGCTCCACCCGAATAAATTATCACCGTGTTTTCGTTGCAACAACTGTCACCAGCATATCAGGCAACAAATAGCAACACAAGAAGGAAAATACAAAGAGAAGTAAACATACCAGGATACCGTGAGTTTATATATATATATATATATATATATATATATATACGAACGTTTAACGATTAAACAATTTAAAACTAAATAACCCGCTAAGTCTAAAATATACGAAAATATTACAAATTAAACTGCACAATCCCCGCGAAAGGTTAATAAAATCCTTACCCAACAATAAGCCCTCAGATCCCCGCGACCCCTCAATAAATCAAAATATTTGAACCTAAAAAAATGATAATAATAGTTTAAATTTCGCCAACTCCCGCGAACATTTAAGATTGCAAAAGTATTCCAAAAATTAAATAACAAATCCCTGCTTACCACTGAGATTTAGAATTTTCTAGACTGAACTAAGCTTCGCAATCCCCCGCGAACAAAAAAATAAAATAACATACATTCGCAAATCCCAGTCTACACTGAATTCAAAAAAAGGAAATATTAGACAATTATTATATTATTGTACAAAGAGAGGTCCCTCGTACACTTATACATATATATACATATATATATATATATATATATATATATATATATATATATATTATAACCCCATTGGCAGTGTAGGTAAATTAAATTTCCGATTAGATCGAAATTCTAATGTTAAGTCCCGTCGATAGCTCAGAGCACATAGAGAGAGAGTCTCTCTAATTTAATAGAATTATTTTGATTAAGTTCAGAACAAATCCACTCCAGAACAAATCCCTTTGAAAACTTGCCCACGATTGTTTATACAAGAGGTAATCAGCCATTGTCAAAGATGGAGGAAGAATTCATTTTCGATTCCGACGACCTAATCACCTTCTGCTCTGAATTTGACAATACTCCAACCGAAGGTTTTACAGAAACCTTGCTTGAGGTAACTCTACACGACCTCAACAAAAGGTGGGCAAATTTGCGAAGAACAGATCTATAATCTATCTGTGTAGACAAAGATGCAAAATCAGGGAAAGGATTTATAGAATCGATCAGAGGCGAGTACTCAATTTACACTAAGGCATACCACATATCGAAGTCGAGAATTCTTGAAATTCAAAAAATGTTGGTCGGGAATGTGACGACAATGACCATCCTCCCCTCCTTTAACGAAGATAACTTTGCTCACGTCAAAGTCCTGTGATATAGACATATTTACGGCCGTATACATAGACAACCCAAGAATACCCCTTGTTCAAAAGTTATACCACCTAAGGTTGAAGGCTCAAGGTCAGGCCGGTAGTATAATAAGAAATTATAAGTTATGCTCCAATAACTTTACCCTTGCCTGGGAGGCGTTGAGGGACCGATACGAGAATAAAAGGATTCTTGTAGAGAATCAGATAAAAATTCTCCTTAACCTGTTTCCTGCCACAGTAGAAAGTAGTAAGGCCCTTCAAGAAATTTGAACCACAATCAACGACTGTCTCTCAGCGACAAAATCTCAAAATGTCCCAATAGGCGAATGGGATCCCTTTGTAGTGATTCTATGCTCTAGTAAATTGCCAATAGAACCTCAATATTTATGGGAACAATCTCTAGAGTGCCATAGGAATCTAGTCAAATGGGAGGAGATGGACAGATCTCTATCTCATAGATGTGAGGTTGTGGTGCGTCTGGGGTCTCGAAAAGAAGTTGTGCAATCGCTGGTTTAGAAGAAAAACGCACGCGGGTCTAATCATCCGTTGAAAAGTTGTTCACGGTTTCTAAGCTTTGATCCCCAGGCAAGAAATCAGTTCGTTTCCAACAATCAGGTGTGTTTAAATTGCATAGCTTACAGTCACCTCAGAAAGGACTGCCCCAGTAAGTTCTCGTGTACGCATTGTCAGAAAAATCATCACTCGCTATTACATCTCTCTAAGCCTGCCAAGACAAATCTCATTGAAGCCCCACTAGATTTTTCCCCAGGAACTTCCACTCAAGCCAGAAAAAAGAATGCGGCGATGACGGCTACTCATATAGCGCAGGTCCGCAACCAAGCGTTTGCGGAAGGTACTCTGCTTCCCAAAGCGGTAGTGCAAAGATAACTCACGTGTTACCGAGGCATATGCTAGTAAAATCCGATGTCCCTCAAATGAAGCTAAATGGTCTTGAATTAGCTGATCCCGAGTTCCAACTGCCGAGTCACATTGATATACTCTTGGGAGTGATGTGCTCTCACAAGTATTACTTGAAGGTGTCAAAAAGGTGTCTCCGTCACTTCTGGCACAAAACACTGTATTCGGTTGGGTAATAAGTGGGCCGCTTATCGCTGAAACGGTCGCTACCTTTTACATTGGTGCTAGCGAAGTTTCCACTGATTCCCTTAGTAACGAATTGAGAAGGTTTTGGGAAGACGACCAGTCTCCGATTTAAAACGAAGAAGCCTTTTGTGAGGACTTATACACAAAAACCACGGTGCAGAACGACGAAGGTCCTTAAGGATACCTGTCTCGGAGTATCACGGTCATCGGCGATGGCTCAATACCTACACTTAGAACGATCTTTGAACCGAAAAGGAGATCTCTCAGAAATTTATAACAGTGTTTTAGAACAATATATTTCGCTAAAGCATCTGAAACCCACAAATGCCGTAGATATTGTATCACATGAAGGGTGCAAAAGTTTCTATCTTCCCCATCATGCAATAATTAAGCCCGAAAGCCGCAGCACAAAAGTTAGAGTAGTTTTTAATGCCTCGAAAAAAACTAGCTCAGGGATGTCTCTCAATGACGTGTTCCATGTAGGTAGGACTCCCACTACAAGCTGATTTGATGTCTTTGGTTTTAAATTGGCGGCTATACAAATATGTATTTAATGGTGATATACAGAAAATGTACCGCCAGATTCTCGTTCACCATGACGACACTCAGTTTCAGCGAATACTCTTTTGCCGAAATTCAAATGCATCTGTGCAGGATTTTGCTCTGAATACAGTGACTTTCGGAGTGAATTGTGCTCTCTACTTGGCTATACGAACATTCTCAGTTGTCACAAGACTCAGCAGGACAGTACCCCCAAGCAACATATATTTTAACAAAGGAGACGTGTGTTGATGATATTTTGTCTGGAGCCCATAATATTCCGTCGGCAATTAATTCCTGTAACAAGTGATTTCGGTGCTAAAATCTGCTGGCCTTCCATTCAAAAAGGTTACCTGAAATTCTCCAGACGTGTTAGATTCGGACTCTCTTGGTATTCAGTGGGATGCAATATCAGATTGTTTCTCATATACAATTGAACCCATCAGTCCAGTTGACGCTATCACAAAAAGGAAAATGCTTTCCAGTGTTGCCAAATTATTTGACCCGGCCGGTTGGATCTCCCGATTGTCATCTAAGTGAAGATGATTCTTCAGCAACTCTGGCTAGATGGCACAGGGTGGGGTGGCAACGTTCGGCCCCATACTTTAGAAAGCTGGAATAACTTTGTTCGGTATCTTCCCATGATCTCAAGGTTAAAGATTCCAAGTTGGATAAAGTTCGCTCCGTCCCTATTCATTCAAATCCATTTGTTCCGTGATGCCTCAGAGAAGGAGAATTGCGCGGCCGTATAATTCCGTGTGCAAGATGATGCGGGGGTACATTCTCATCTCTATGTCTCAAAGACGAAAGTCGCTCCGATTAGTCCAGTTAGTCTCCCGAGGCTAGAGCTTTGTGAAGTGCTTTTTACTGCCAAAGTGCTCTTACCTGCCGAAATCATGATATATGTCTCTGATCCGACTCTTCTATCGTACTCAGCTGGCTCGAGAAACCTCCAAACTCTTGGAAAACTTATGTCGCCAATAGAACCGCAGAAATAAGAAGAAATGTCGACAATGTCGTGTGGTGACATGTAATATCGGCTGATAACCCAGCGGACCTAGGCACCCGAGGGTGCAGCGCAGACCAGCTTGTAGACAACACTATATGGTGGAGTGGCCCAATTTGGCTTCTAAAGTCCCCCGAAGAATATTACATAAAATATGCTCGTAAAGAAACACACAGTTGGTGTGTTTCACCTACTTCCTGAAGGCGAAGAACTCCTCAAGCGCTTCTCCCAGTGGGATAAGGCCATCCGGGTCTTGTCCTATGTGCGACGCACAGTGGCACATTTTGGGAGTTGGCGGTCAAAATTCTATAACTTTTGACTGCGTTGAAATTGTTTTTGGATAGAAGACATCTTAAGCTTCAATTTGATGTATTAACTTTAAAATTGGGCGTTATTAAAGTACACTTATATATGATTGAAAAATGACTTTTAAAAATATAGGTATATTCGGCCTTAAAATAAATAAATTTTTGAATGTAGTGATTTAACATTGCATTTTATAAATAGGAACGTTAACTGAAATAAAAAATTACATACTTAATTAAGCCGTCCACCCGGGTCCATTTTATTTTGATATTTAGCCCTCTTCTCCAATGGACCACTTAGAATACGGGTTTGAAACTCAAAATTGTTTTAAATATATTAATATTGATATAATATTTAGCAGAACTAGTTTTATTACAGTCGTTGATATCCCTGTGAAATTTAAGGGCAATCGGTCCACATTTACTCATAGGGCCCTTGTAAGTCAAATCTCGAAATATAGCCTTGGATCATAAATCACTAACAAATGTAAGTTCGACAGCTTAAGATGTTATTATTATATGAACAATTTAAATATATCTTAAATGTGAATCCATAACAGATATGTAGGAGATCCATATCCGAAAAAAGTTTTTACCATAAATTCTAAGAAAATCTTTTTATTCCAAATAAAATAAAATTTCTTTTATAAATTTTCAATATTTATTGTGCTTTTTGGCTCTAATTTTTATGTTAATTTGCATAGAATACATTTTTCATTTAACCATCTTAGTGAAAATTTCATCTAAGTATGTCTCCTGTTCATCTTCAAGGAGTTTTTTGGCGTCTTTGTCCAATTCCATGGGACTGGAATTTCATTTTTGTCGAATGCTGGAGATATATTTATCAGAAGTGCACAGTAAAATATTGAAGAGGTCTTCATTGGTACGATAGTTAGATATCTTTCTTGTGTTGTGCTCGCGAAAATATCTATAATCTTTGTTCCTTTTTTCTTGCGCTTCTTCAGAAAGTTCTCCAATCGGACTGTCGATGGCATATTCCTCCAATAATATATTTCGTTGTATAGTTTCGCTGTTTCATTAGCATACTGACCAAATTTTCTTGCATTTACCTTTTTATTGCATGATATTACTTTCAGTATGATTTTGTAGCGTTTTATTAAAATTTACTCCTGTAATAGATGCAGCAGTTTCAGGATCAGAAAAAAATTTTCTTGCTGTGTTGCCATCATTTGTGTTTCCTTCTCCTTGCTTTAGCTGATCGATCAGTAAATCCAATTCTAAATATTTTTCTTGTACGTGTTTCTTTTTTGCCTCTCTTTTGGCTTTATTTTCGTCACTATTTCGCACTGTTCCTTTAAAATCTAAATCATAGCTTAGCTTTAATATGTGTTCCATAAATTGAATTTCAGCATGGAGTGGGGACAAGCCAAACTCATAGTCTAGTAGTGTCTTCTGTTGGAAGTTGACTTAATTGGCTTGCAGTTTTTTTTGCAAATAACACAGCTTGAAGATGATTTTGTTTCATTTATGGCCTGTGCAACATTTCCAACAATCATTGTAAGTAACATTTGGTAATTTATTTCAATCTCTTGATCGTTAAGTTGCAAAGTTATCGGTTGAAGTTTATCTATTTGTTGTTTAAGTTTAGATACTTCTTCTAATATTACATCCTTCGTTTCCTTCTTAAAAGCAAATTTAATTGGTCTGTAATATTTTGTTGAGGAAGGTATTTCGTTTTTCCATATGTCGATATCGGTTTCTTTGCTAGTAGATGGCTCAAAATTAATATTATTTGTTTTTAGTCTCAACGGAACAAGAGATATCATAAATAAGTCAGAATCTGATATATTTTCTGCATTATAATGCTTATATCGCTTTTGTCCAGAAGATCCATCGCATCCCTATTTAGAAATTAGTATTGGGCTACAGCCACCAAGCTTTTTAATATTATCTGCGTCCAAAAATCTTTCGGCAGTATGATTTAGTATGTCTTACAATACCACCTCTGGTGAACTCTCTGTAATGTTTATAGAATTTTGTGGTGCTTAATCTTTTTTAATTAAAACCAAATCTCTATATTCTGGATATATGGAGCAATATTTTCCAATTGCCCGCTTTCGCAATTCCATATGCTGATATTTTGTTAGCTTTCCAGAAATATTTAAAATGCTTCTTAAGATGTAAATTTTTTATCATCGGTTGGTGTTAGAATGTTCTTTAAAATCCTTTTTACACGCTTGGGGCTTCCTTTCATTACAGTTTCTATTATATCCAATTTTTCAGTTTTATTTTTTGTTGGTCCTAGTTGATGGAAAAACTTATCTTTAATTATTTCTTCAGAAAATTCTTCATTAATGCTTTGCAACTTTCGTCTTCGGGATCTTTCACTACACTCCTCAACTGCTCTGGCAGGTCGGCCCACATTTGCTGGTTTTGGTTGGCTTTCAAAAACAAGCGGCCATTGTTTGCTGCAGTTAAACATTTTTTCCTTATTTCTATAACATTCATTATACCGTTTATTTAATCGCGTCAAAAATTATTAATTTTTTTTAATGGTTGCACAACCCTAAATAAGGGTCTTTTAAAACTGTGTAATATAACATCGTTCATCTTTATTAATTTTGTCTGTTTTTAAACAAATCAAGTTTTCTTGAAGCAGGTATGTGCTTAAACGAGAGAGAGAGGAAAGAAAAAAGAAGAGGAGTACAGACATGCTTGTACCGACAATTTACTTCAATTCTCTTTTGTTGTTTCATTCTCATATTCAAGAAAACCTGATGTGTCAATCGTATTTTAACCTTTATATTAGCAGCAGCTACCTGGGTACGCAATAAAGTTATCACAAAAGGTCGAATATATCAGTCCAAATACAACAACTCATGTACCTACCTCCATTTATATGTCACTATGCATTTTTTTATGGCCTAAATTACAAAAATAACAACATGAAAGGGTATAAACCCTTTTCATTAATAAAACTTCTTCGAAAAAAAAGAAAAACACACACAATACACACACAAACACATGTGGATATACCGCACTCCCATATCTAAAATATCCGACATTCAAGCAATAAAATCATTGTAGTTCCTAAAGACGCAAATATAAATTTAATAAATGAGCATATAACAAGAGCTCGTAGTACGTACTATATCATGCTATAAGTCATTTTACGAAGTTTTTCGCAGAAAAAAATTTGCGTTCCACTGAACATCGAGATTTGGGTATATTTTGGACCTATATTGCAATGCCCAAATCTGGGACTCGAGCAAAGTAGGGCACGATTTTTTTAAACTATTTTATAAGATAAAGAATTATATTGTGTGAAAAAAAATGGTCCAAAAATATATAAAACCAAAAAAGTTATGCCCGCTTGAAGTTCAAAAATTTTGTAAAATATTTTAAATTTCAGCTTCTCTTAAAAAAGCGCGTTTTTGATCACCCTATTCAAAGAGAAATAATCGAAATATGTAAAAACTTACATTTCTGGATTTCGAGGTTCCTGTGGGTTTATTTTACATAAAAAAAATTAGATCGGTGACACAAAAAAAATTTTTTTTTAAGACTTTTTGCCGCCATCTCTTCTAATGTGCCACTGTGCGACGGTTTATTGAGACCCTAAGCAAAAGAATGCGCATCAAGTTGAGACAGCCCTGGAAACTGGACTCCACAGCTCGAGGCGCCGCCCCTCGGAATCAAGCTCATACCGAATCCAACGAATTTCCGCTTTTACCCACAAAGAGTTTGCAGAGACAAAACACATACTGCTCCGTGTGACCCAAGGGTTATGTTATCCCAAAGAACTCCACTGTTTATTAGGTAATAACCCAGTCATCCGTAGAAGCCCCCTACACCCTTTAAATCCCGTTTTAGATGAAAACACTGTAATTCGCATGAACGGCAGAATATTTAACGCCAAATTGACCCGCAAGGATCGAAATCCCATTATTCTTCCCCTCAACTCGCGATTTTGCCAATTATACATTGAATTCTCGCAAAACCTCCTGATGCACGCTGAGACAAACTTACTGCTCCGCATAGTCCGTGGAGAATATTTTGCACCTCGCCAAATATCGACCATACGACGATGCGTCCGAAAATGTGTAACGTGTGTGCGCTATAAAAACAAGGTAAAGACTCTAATGATCGGAGCTCTACCCGCTGAGAGAAGCACGTTTTCCCTTCCCTTCACCATTAATGGCTTAGATTTTGCAGACCCATTCTCGATTAAAACCTCTATTCTCAAAAACGCTCCATATCACAAAGTATACGTCTGCAATTTTGTCTGCTTTTGCACGAGAGCGGTCCATCTTGAGCTGTGTTCTTACCTGTACACCAACTCATTCCGGGAGGCATTCACTTGATTTGTCGGCAGACGGGGCTTTCCGAAGAAGATTATGTCGGACAATGGAACCAAGTTCGTAGGAGCAAAGAGAGCTCTCCGCCTGGAAGTCACCCAATTTCTGAGCGCCGCCTCACAAGACATGATCGAGAAATACTCAGCTTATGGGTTCCAATGGCACTTTATTCCACCCCATGCCCCATATGGGAGGGTTATGGGAATCTGGTGTAAAGTCATTCAAGTCCCATTTCAAATAGGTAGCTGGAAATCACAAATACACGTTTGGATAATTCACCACTCTCCTAACATGAATCGAAGCGGTTCTAAACTCCAGACCGCTGTCCCCAATGTCGGATGATCCCGATGAGCTTCTCGCCGTTAAGCCAGGCCATTTCTTGCGGGGGTCTCCCTTGATGGCGCTACCCGAATAAATTATCACCGCGTTTTCGTTGCAAAAACTGTTACCAGCATATCAGCCAACAACAAAAAAATAGCAATACAAGAAGAAAAATACAAAGAGAAGTAAACTTACCAGGATACCTTGGGTTTATATATATATATATATATATATATATATATTCTAAAAGTGAGCACAAGCTCCTAAGATTCATATAACATTAAAATTTTCGAAATCAAGTAGATCGATACTGGAACGGGAATTATAAATTGCAACGCAAATGTTCGCGAATCCCAGCGAACACAAATAAGTCTAATACTCCGTTCAATTAACAAATCACCGGGAAGATTAAGGGTATTAAATTACAATCATAGATTAAACTTCACAAATCCCAGCAAACGTTTAACGATTAAACAATTTAAAACTAAATAACCCGCTAAGTCTAAAATAAACAAAAATATTACAAATTAAACTTCGCAAAAGGTTAATAAAATCCTTACCCGACAGTAAATCCTCAGATCCCAGCGACCCTTCTATAAATCAAAATATTTGCACCTAAGAAATTAAAATATAAAAAAGTGATAATAATAGTTTAAATTTCGCAAACACCCGCCAACAATTAAGATTGCAATAGTATTCCACAAATTAAATAACAAATCCTTACTTACCACTAACACTTAGAATTTTCTAGACTAAACTAAGCTTTCGCAAAAAAAATAACAATAACAAGATATCCCAACATACATTCGCAAATCCCAGCGAACAGTAAGGTATAGTCGACACTGAGTTCAAAGGTCCCAAGTCCCTGAAAGAATAAAAAAGAAAAATTCGACAATTATTTGATTGTAGTACAAATAGAGGAAAATTT
The DNA here is from genome assembly GCA_963675445.1 of Linnaemya vulpina. Lineage (NCBI taxonomy): Eukaryota > Metazoa > Arthropoda > Insecta > Diptera > Tachinidae > Linnaemya > Linnaemya vulpina. Next base: position 24,050,051 of record OY776281.1, read on the forward strand.
TGCGGTCCCCCGTACACTTATATATTATAACCCCATTCGTAGTATAAGTAAATTCAATTTCCGATTATGTTGAAGTTCTAATCTTTAAATCCCGTCGATAGCTTAGAGCACATAGAGAGTCTCTCTAATTTAATAGAATTATTTTGATTAAGTCCAGAACAAGTCCACTCCAGAATAAATCCCTTTGCAAACTTGCCAACGATTGTTTATACAAGAGGTAATCAGCCACTGTCAAAGATGGAGGAGAAATTCATTTTCGATTCCGACGACCTAATCACTTTCTGAACTGAATTTGACAATACTCCAGACCTAAAGTTTTACAGAAATCCTGCTCGAGGTAACCCTACAAGACCTCAACGAAAGATGGGCAAATTTGGAAAGAACATGTAGATCTGTCTGTGTAGACAAGGATGCAAAATCAGGGAAAAGATTTATAAAATCGGTCAGAGGCAAGTGCTCAACTTGCACTAAGGCATACTACATATCGAAGTCGAGAATTCTTGAACTTCAAAAAATGTTGGTCGGGGATGTGACGACAACGAGAATAAGAGGATTCTTGTAGAGAATCAGATAAAAATTCTCCTTAATCTGTCCTCTGTCACAGTTGAAAGTAGTAAGGCCCTTCAAAAACTTTAAACCACAACAAACGACTGTGTCTCAGCGATAAAATCTCAAGATGTCCCAATAGGCGAATGGGATCCCTTGGTAGTGATTCTACGCTTTAGTAAATTGCCAATAGAAACTCTATCTTTATGGGAACAATCTCTAGAGTCCCATAGGAATCTATTCAAATGAGAGCAGATGGACAGATTTCTATCTCATAGATGTGAGGTTGTAGAGCGTCTGGATTCTCGAAAACAAGTTGTACAACCGCTGGTTCAGAAGAAAGACTCACGCGGGTCTAATCATTCGTTGAAAAATTTTTCACTGTTTCTAAGCTTTGATCCCCAGGCAAGAAAACAGTTCGTTTCCAACAATCAGGTGTATTTAAATTGCCTAGCTTACAGTCACCTCTGAAAGGACTGCCCCACTAAGTTCTCGTGTACGCATTGTCAGAAAAATCATCACTCGCTAGTAGATTTCACTAAGCCTGCCAAGACGAATCCCATTGAACCCCCACTAGATTATTTGACCCGGTCGATTGGATCTCCCCGATTCTCATCCAATAACAATAGAAAGAAAATTTGGCCATCTAAATATTATAACTGGGGACCATCCTAATGTATGTTGCTCGTTTCTTCTTGATTTAGTTAGATTTGTTCTTTAATATTTTACTTGGTAAAATGTTTCTGTCTTCACTTATAATATTTTTTTAGCACTTTCATTTCTTTCTTTTTTTTTGCAATTTTAAAGTTTAGAGAATAATTCAGTTATTGTGATCTTGACGACATTTATACTGGTACCCTATTAATATTAACATTGCATTTTTTATGCATGATGATTAATGATGGAGTTTGTATGTCAATATTGATGGTGTGATTTCTGTATATTTCAGGATATGGATAATTACTTTATGTTTAAGTGTGTTTTGTGTAAGGTATTATAAGTTGAACTATATTATAGTTGAACAACGATCCACACTCTATAACCAAAGATCTGGCGTTAATATGAAACGACGTGCTTAGATGTCGACGTGTGTCTGATTTTAGTATTCATTTTATTCTACATAACTCTTACTTCTAATTAGCGAATACAAAAAAGCAAAATTAATTACAGATAATACTCCTAAAACATACAATTGGGGTATTCACACTTCGTGCTATTTAGGCATATTGTCATAAAATCATAAAATTTTAGACCAGTTTAAAAAAGTTGTTGTTGTGCTGCATATAAAAAGGTAATCAAATAACAGCACTTTTTCAGGTATGTTTTTTGTGTTGTTATAAAATGCTTTAGGGATCTGAGTTGAACGGCTGAAAATCTTTAGACGAGACGGCGATAGTACTATTTGTTTGCCGCCGTTACTTATATATGATCCACGATTAAAAAGCGGTTAAAAAATTTTTCATACCTATATGTCTGTACATTAAATAACATTTTTATAACATAAAAAATATTAAAAGAGCACTAAATCGCAAAAACTAAATATATACAAGTGAAAATCTTTTCTCGTTAACTTGCGTAGCTAGCACCCACTGAACGTTTTTCTGTATACTGCAGCGAAAAAATTTAATCAGCTCATAACAAGGCAGCAGCTGTTCCAGTTTATATGTACAAATTTATTTAGCAGACCCAGTTATGACGGGTTGTTCACACTAGTCATATATTTCGTGCTATTATATTATGACTTATGACTACAGCTTGAATCCCTCAAATAGGTGTAGCATGGTGTTAACTTGGGATTTTAATGTGATGTGTTAACATGAAGTTAGCTTCCCTCCTTTTTAGAATCGCAACGTCTCGTTACGGCAACTACATTCATATGTGTTTAATTAGTAAAGAAATAGTTTCATTAGTAAAAAAAATAATACAACGTTAATAAACTAATATACGATTATTATGTTAATTTATATCATTCTACAAAGTGAATTTATATGTAATTGGAGATTGTAAGTTTAATATTAACTAGATAAGTAAGTATGCTTATAGATATTTCAATTTATTGTTTAATCTTACATTATTTTTATGCACTCTGTAACCATTTATCAAAAGTTCAGTTCCTAAATATTTTCCGACCATCTTTTCTAAATAGATATTTTTCAACTTGTTTCCCAAACTCTTATTCTTACATACAAAAACTATGTCGCCCAAGCTGAATAATCGTTTTCTAATATATAGATTTTTTCTTTTAATTTTCGCCTGTGAAGCTACAATTCTTTCAAATATAGCTTTTAATATATTTCCATTAAAATTTTAATTAACGTCTGTTGGTCTGGCTTCAGTTACAATGTACTACTTATACTTATAAGTAGCAACAAGTACTAAATCACAAACATCAATTATGTTGCACTCTGCTTTTACACATCTTACGGCCATTATTACAACTTGGCCTTATCTTAAGATTAAAGTTTATCCGTCAGGTAAATATGTTTTAAACTTTCCTTTAACTCAAATTAGAGTGATAAATTAAATGCAAGTTTGACTTTGCGCCAAGTTTTACCAGAAGGGTTTATCTTTGTATTACCATATATTCTTATTTTCTAATATGGTAGCACTGCTCTATGTTCTCGATTATATGGCAGTGTGCTTCAACAAGCTCCACCAAACACAAATCTTCTTCACTTGAAAAGTTTTTTGACCGCTTTCTCACCGCTCGCACAATTGTTTCCTTAGATGCTGACAGTTTTTATTTTATAACACAAACCTATAAATTCACAAACAAAAGCTACATATATTTTGAAAAGGTAAAAAAAAAGTGCGTCGTAGCCACTACAATTTTTTGCGATCTAAATAATCTTTCAAAATAGTCGGAAATTTCTAGCGGTATTGCCACACGATAAGAAACATACATTTAGTTTTACCAGCAAGTTGTAATAATGGAAAATTTCTAGCGGCCACTTTATCGCCCTCTTATGGTAACGTTGCCACTTACTACCACCAACTTTGTCGCCAAGTTGTAATAATGGCCCTTACAATCTCAAGTAATGTTGAATGGAACCTTTCTACTCGGCCATTACTTTCACTATGTAGAGCAGGCACAATATATTTATCTATAAAAAAAATATTTATGGTGTTCAATTGAAAAGATTTTTCATTATTAGAAACTAAAAATTTTATGTTTTTAAAATTGTTTAAAATTTGAAAAAATTCAATTTTAACATCAGCAAACTTTGAAAATTTATCAAGGCATTTGAGAATATATGTTGTAATTGTTAAAAAGATATCGATGTAAAGTATTTGGTCGGGAAAATCTGGTATTGGTGATGTACACATCGAAGGTTGTGCATGTTTTCTATTATATTTATTTTCCAAACATGTTTTGTAATATTTTACTATCACACAAATCATCTGCTTTATTTCAGGGAAGAAATATTCTGATATGATTTGTTTAAAATTTTCCTGTAGAGATCTAAGTGCGTATTTGCGATCTAGGTTTCTCTATTTGTTAAGTCAATTGCTGTGTATAAATGAATCTTACCAGTTTAAAGTGGTTAAGTTCCTCATCGTAGATCTCGACTAAAGTACTTAAGTCGCAATAAATTGCATTAATTGCTCGGGGATGCAACTGATCTTTTCGAGATTCTTCTTAACTTATGTTAAGGGGCAGTAGAACTCAAAGATTAAAAACCTTTACGTCACACTAAATTCCGTTGGTCGTATTATCGATGATATTTTGTTTTTTCTGGATCCTGCTCTAATTAATGCATAAGGCATCTAATTATGATCCAAGAAGGGTCTATAGTTGGAAAGCCTCCAATTTTCTATCTGAAAGCTAATCTTATTCGAGCAGTAAAGGTGAGATTCAGAGCCATTTCTCATTTTCTGTAGCTGTCCGAGCTCTCCGGAAAAAAATTTTTTTTGAACTACCGGAGTTACGAATGGCTTTTTATTAAGGTTAATGAATAATAAGATTTATTTCACTACCATCTCACATTGTATATCAACTACTTGACATTGCAGCATTTATAAATTCTATTACAGTTTTAGATCCTCGCAAGAAATATGTTCGCTGATCTAAGCTTTGTGCCAAAAAATACATCTATGTTGTTTTCTATAAGGCGCGCTCTATGATTACTTCAGCATAAAGCACTATGCAGGTGAACATAGAGAAGCCTTTCGAGTCTACTGCAGCACGCAGGATAACTTTTAAGACACTAAGAGTAGAATTTGTATTGCACTTGGCGCCATTATACTATTATATTTGTGACTGTGATATACACATAGAAAAGACGAAAGGCTTATTGCAGCTTCGAAGTTATGTGTGCCCAGTTGAGTGGGACACCTCAATCTTTGCGTCCACAACTAGAGTCTGATTTTAGCATTGTCAACTTTCAATAACTACCAACTTCAACGCGGTCTTAACAGTATTTCGTACTTAGGTGTGGGTTAATGCTCTAATGCATACTAAGCTTTGCTAAAACCAATAACTTATTCGAGAACGTTTCTATACATTTGACAATCCTTCAACCTTGCTGAATCTCCGAGGTTCAAAAATTTATTTATTATGGATGAGAACATATTCCATTACGAGGCGTTCATCAGAGATAGCAGCAATTAGTTTTCAACTGCCTTCACAAAAGGCATCCGTGCATTTGGAATCTGAAGCATTTTTCTTCTTCTCCAGGGGCTTCTTTTGCCTCTTGCAGCTTCTTAAGTGCTAGTTACCGAATACATACATCAATTTGTCTGTTATAGTCATGAGTGACCAAATTCGAAGTCACCCTCACAATGAAACCTGCTTTGTTTGGAGTTTTTTGTTTTTAATTTCTCTAGTTCATTCTTGTCTTAGGCCTACCCTTTTGCTATTTTTGCTGTTGCATTTGGAACATATAGAAAGGTTATTACGTCTTTTATCCTCAAAATAATGTCTCTGATTGCAAACACGAAGTTCGTTCTCTAAAGAGATATTTTGACATCTGTATATGTAGTTGTATTTCGTAAGAAATTCTTCCATGTGTCTTATAAAATTAGAAGAGCTGACAAAAAATGTAAAAAAGGTGGCATAGTTTATAAAAACATGAAAGTCATTATCGTTTTGAAAATTTGGAACCACAAATAAAAGGCAATCACTAACTAAAAACTCCTCTCTGCAAATTTTAAACCACTACATGTCACTTTTATTCAAGATATGATATCTAAACCTCGACAGAGTAAACTTAATGTTACAAATCCTATTGTTGTTGTTAACTAAATCGTGCTTTACTGGAGTATATTGCAATAAATTCATGTTAACAAATTTTTAAAATATCTCTTTAATTACGTAACTCATGTAAGTATAAATTAAGAATTTGCTAATAAATGACAACAGTAGTGTATATAAGGAACATTTATTGTGCGCTAAAAAGTTACTCAGGGTCAAAGGTAAAAATGGCCCTTCGTAAAAGCCTCGACAACAGTGTTACCGAAAGAATATTATTCATGAGTTGGGTATACTATGGAGTTACACAAAAATCCTACACAATTATTTTTCTTAGGGCTAGCGGTTAATTGTATAAGAATTATGAGTTATTAGCAAACAAGCATTATTGTAAATAGAATTAACTAGTTACACTCAAGAATTCATTTAATAGCAACATAATAAATCTTATATTATATGTCATTATTATTTTAGAAAGCGCTGGTACTCATAAGTCGTTTCGCAATAAAGAAATTATCGCAATAAAGAAAAATCTCTTCTGTTTTATAGCCTGAATATACTTTAGCCGGAAATTCATGAAGAGCATTAAATTCTGAATTTTTAATATATGTATTAATAGCGAAACTACTTTCAATTCGCAAAAGATTAGTTTGAAAACATTAACATTGAAATCTAAATAATGATCATCAGTCGGATCACAATATACTGGACAACACCTGTGCTAAAATCTTAGTTTATTAAACTTACAGTATTTATTCACATTTTTGTGATTTTAACTTTGAAAAGTATTAGTAGCAAATAACTTAGCTAGAAATATTACCCACTACGAAATAAAAGGAAAACAATGCCATATCAAAACTCTTGGAAGAAGACTCGATTAGCCAAACGTTGATGTCACCTAAGAGTAACGTTTATTTATTTATGAACAATTATCCATAACTAAGATAGTATGGGAACTCATAAAATATGTAACATGAATAAGCATTGTTTATTCATGCAAAGCATTTATGGGAATGGAAATTGTTCATATGGTACCTGTTGTAAATAAAACGTAGAAAAACAATAAATTAATCAAGGCTTAAGAAATGTTTACTAAATGGCTAGCCATTTTAAGTATTAAAAAGGTTACTTTATTTGAAAGCAAAGAGCATATAATTCCAAATGATTACAACATCGGATTTTGCTACAAAGGCTCAACATGTCTATAAGTTTCATTCCATAAATACCGTGTGATGACATTACGTATAACTAGACTAGGTTGGAACCCTTCATTTTCTTCTTTAGACAAAGTAATTTTTTTTATATTGATTCAGTATAATGATAACATTTAAGTTATATTGATTTATCATAAAACATTAGGCAAATGAAAAATTATTCAGGATCAAAGGAAAAAATTGCCTTTCGTAAAACAATCGCCGCCAGTGTTACCTAAAAATTATTAATTATGAGATGTGTATATTATGGAATTAAACAACAATCCAATAAACTTTTTTCCTTCGTAGGACTAGAGGTTCATTGCAAAATAGATCTGAGTTATTCCCAAAAATACTATTGGCATGTATAATAACAATAATGAGGAGTCCAAAAACCCTCAAGAGTCGACGAATCAAATACATATATTGTAAATAGAATTAAGTAGTTACAGTCAAGAAATCATTTATTACAGACATAATAATAATATAATATATATTACTATTATGTTTGAAAACGCTCGTACTCGTAATAGAGATATTGTATTTTTGGTGTTTACAGTTAAATAGATCATTAACTCATAACCATTTACAAGCAAAGAGCATATAATTCAAAATTATTACAATATTGGTATTTGCTACAAAAGATCAGTGTGTCTGTCTATAAGGTTCATGCCATTTATACCGTATAATGAAATTACGCATGACTAGACTAGTGTTGAACTCCTTTATTCTCCTCTTTGGAACTTTCGCGTAAAAGAAGCAAACAAACGTGTTCGATCCAAGCCTGTGTTTTCGTTATAAGCCAATTCCTCTACATTTCAATAGTAGTGCTACCATTAATTTGAAACAGAAATTTCAGTTATTATAATTTAAATGTCTACATCTGAAGTAGTAGGGAATGGTATGCCTCTTAGCAATTGAAATTGTCAAGTTACAACAAATAAATTAAAATTGTTGATATTATGTAATTGTACAGAGGACGCCGTCGAAGATACAGTAAAAGTGTTCAATTTTTTTGACAATCAAATTAAGTTTACCAAGGAAATAGAAGTAAATCAAAAACTACCTTATTGAGATTGTGTAGTCATCCGAGATAACAACATACTGAAACTTAATTGGTACAAAAAACCAACATCATCAGGAAGACTAAAAAGCTTTCATTCTAAACAACCAAGATGAATTATAAATACGGCTACTAACTTCATCCATAGAGTTTTAAATATAAGCCATAAAGTTTTTTATAAAGAAGACATGGAACGGATAAAAGAAATACTGACGAGGAATGATTTTCCAAAAAAAAAAAACAATAAAAGAACTTATATATTATACAAAATATAATAGACGAAAATTAATGACAGAAGACGATACAGCAAAATGCTACAAAGAGACTAAAAAAATCAAATATATACAACCACGACAAATATGAAATATCCTTTAGAACAAGCAATAAAGTGGAAAAATTATTCAGTAAAACAAAATCAAAAATAGAAGGAGAAGACAAATCAAACCTGATTTACGAAATTAGGTGCAACGGAGATGGATTTAATAATTGCTATAAAGTTTATATCGGCACGACAAAATCAAAATTAAGAACATGTCTTGCCACACACAAATCGGACCAACGAGCAAAAAACAAACCAATAGAACAAAAAACAGCACTAGCAAACCGCTGTATAACAACAGGGCATAAACTGGCATTCGAACAAACTCGTATATTACAAGAAGAAAAATATTATAAGAAGAGAAATTTTTTGGAGATGCTCCATATAGTTGACGTCCCACAAAACAAACGATTAAATTACAAAAATGACAGAGAAAAATGCTCCCAATTATACAGAAACACAGTAGACAAATACAAAAAAACAAAGCAGATTAGTACAGTAGTTAGAAGTGGACAGAACCAAAATAATGGAAATAAAGTTTATACATATAAATTATTAAATAAAATCTATGTAAAAGTAAATACTAAGTATCATATAATATTGTTGTCATAGATTTCTAAAATTTAATGTCTGTTAATTTGTTTATTGTTTTTGTTAGATCCCTGAAGATGGTCAGCAAAGTTTACCGAAATATTGGATTGAAAATATATATAAATATATAATATATAAAAAAATATATGCAGTTGTTAATTAATCTGTATATAATAGATAAATGACCTTAAGCCGAAAATAATAATTAGTCTTAAATTAAAATTTGTATGGCCTACAATGTGTTGATTGTTTTGTGGGTACGTTTCTATGTTTGAGTGGCTATATTTTCCCAATGTTTAATGAGGCTTTTACATTTAATGTTGAAGTTTGCGTGAGGATTTCTGGATTATAGAATCTAAAACATTTTTAGGAAGTACAATATATAGAAAGTGTTAGATAAATGGACCATCCTAATGTGTGTGGCTCGTTTCTTCTTGATTTAGTTAGATTTCTTCTTTAATATTTTGCTTGGTAAGATTTTTCTGTCTTCACTTAAAATATTTGTTCATCACTTCAATTTATTTCTTTATTTTTCTGCAATTTTAAAGTTTAGAGAATAATTCAGTTATTGCGATCTTGACGACATTCATACTGGTACCCTATTAATATTACCATCGCATTTTTTTATGCATGATGGTTATTGACAGAGTTTGTATGTAATTCTGGATGGTGTGATTTCTGTATATTTCAGGATATGGATAATTACGTTATGTTTAACTGTGTTTTGTGTAACGTATTATAAGTTGAACTATATTATAGTTGAACAACGATCCACGCTCTATAACCAAAGATCTGGCGTTAATATGAAACGACGTGCTTAGATGTCGACGTGTGTCTGATTTTAGTATTCATTTTATTCTACATAACTCTTACTTCTAATTGGCGATTAGAAAAGAGCAAAATTAATTACAGATAATACTCCTAAAACATACAATTGGGGTATTCACACTTCGTGCTATTTAGGCATATTGTCATAAAAACATAAAATTTTAGACTAGTTTAAAAAAGTTGTTGTTGTGCTGCATATAAAAAGGTAATAAAATAATAGCACTTTTTCAGGTATGTTTTTTGTGTTGTTATAAAATGCTTTAGAGATCTGAGTTGAACGGCTGAAAATCTTTAGACGAGACGGCGATTGTACTATTTGTTTGCCGCCGTTACTTATATATGATTCACGATTAAAAAACGGTTAAAAAATTGTTCATACCTATATGTCTGTACATTAAATAACATTTTTATAACATAAAAAATATTAAAAGAGCACTAAATCGCAAAAACTAAATATTTACAAGTGAAAATTTTTTCTCGTTTAACTTGCGTAGCTAGCACCCACTGAACGTTTTTCTGTATACTGCAGCGAAAAAATATAATCAGCTCATAACAAGGCAGCAGCTGTTCGAGTTTATATGTACAAATCTGTTTAGCAGACCAAGTTATGACGGTGTTCACAATAGTCATATATTTCGTGCTATTATTTTATGACTCTATGACTACAGCTTGAATCCCCCAATTAGGTGTAGCATGGTGTTAACTTGGGATTTTAATGTGATGTGTTAACATGAAGTTAGCTTTCCTCCTTTTTAGAATCGCAACGCCTCGTTACGGCAATTACATGCATATGAGTTTAATTAGTAAAGAAATAATTTCATTAGTAAAAAAATAATAAAACGTTAATAAACTAATATACGATTATTATGTTAACTTATATCATTCTACAAAGTGAGTTTATATGTAATTGGAGATTGTAATTTCAATATTAACTAGTTAAGTAAGTATGCTTATAGATATATTAATTTATTGTTTAATCTTACACTATTTTTGTACACTCTGTAACCATTTATCTCAAGTTTAGTTCCTAATTATTTTTCGACAATCTTTTCTAAATACACATTTTTCAATTAGTTTCTTAATCTCTTATCCTTACAAATAAAAACTATGTTCCCAAGCTGAATAATCGTTTTCTAATATTTACATTTTTGTTTTTCATTTTCGCCTGTGAAGCTACAATTCTTTCAAATATGGTTTTTAATATATTTCCGTTGAAATTTTGATAACCGTTTGTTGATCTGGCTTCAGTTACAGTGTACTACTTAGAGCGATTTTTACAACTTGACGACAAAATTGGTGGTAATAAATGCCAACGTTAGCATTTCAAGTCGATAAAGTGGCCGGTAGCAACTTTTCATTATTACAACTTCCCGGTAATATTAAATGTATATTTTTTATTGTGTGGCAATATCACTAGCAATTACCGACTACTTTTGAAAGATTATATAGATCGCGAAAAATTGTAGTGCTCTTACCTTTTAAAAATATATGCATCTTTTGTTTGTGAAAATATAACTTTGTGTTGTAAAATAAAAGATGTCAGCATCTAAGGAAATAATCGTGCGAGCTGTGAGAAGACGGGCAAAAAACTTTTCAAATGAAGAAGACCTATGTTTGGTGTAAACATAATAAAAAATAAGAAAATATGGTAATATAAACATTAATTCTCCTGGTAAAACTTATCGCAAAGTCGAACTTGCCTTTAAAAGATTAAAAGCCAAATATATTGTTCTCTATTTATTTTGCCAAAGGCATTTCTTTCTTCTAAGGAGAATTCACTTAAATAAGTATTTAATAATAATAGCAAGTTTAAAAAAGAAATATCAATTCACGCGCTTTACGACCGATCACTCTGCTTGTTTGTTCACGACTGCTGACTAGAATGTTTCTTCTCTACCTCGTCCCTCAATTCTGCGATACCAACTTAGCGCTTACAGTCGGCCATCCTCTCAAAACAATCGACCTCGATTGAGCCGGAACGTTCTTCATCGTAATCGTCTTCGTCACTAACACAGGCGATTTCGTCTGGCGGAGTACACCATGGCTTCAGTTTGTCGGATGCGTGAATGGACTTATAATGACGTTGTTTCCGATTAGCACCGGGTAAATCTTCTATAACGTTGCGGTCTTTTTCTAGCACGGCAGTGATAATAAATGGACCCTTAAAACGTGGTTCTAACTTTCTGGAAATACCAGTTGCTGTTGGTTCATTTTCGGTCAACACTAAGTCGCCTATTTTATACTTCTTGGGTGACGCATGTTGGTCATCATAACGTTGTTTAGCTACCTCTCGATGACTATCGATCTTTTCTGCTACGTCTTTTCTTAGTGCTTGTAACTCTTCGCCACTCATTACTTCGCTGCTGTGTAAAGCCAACACAAGCTTGTTCCTGAGGGTGTCTCGAGGTTCAAACCCGAATAAGAGCTCTTGCGGTGTTTTACCGGTTGTTTTATTCTTCATAGAATTAATTGACCATTGTATCTTACGTAATTGGTCGTCCCAGCGTTTATCCTCAGAAGTTGACGGTAGAAGCATTCCCAGTATTGTACGGTTGGTTCGCTCCGCATGACCATTGGCACGGGGCGTACGCACTGCATTTAAAATATGTTTTATATCGTTATCTTGACAATATTTTGCAAATTCACGCGACGTGAAAGCTGTTCCACGGTCGGTAATAACTCTCGTTGGCATTCCACAGTATTCGCTCACTTCGTTGAGTACGCTGACAACGTGTTTACTCGCTGTACTTTTTACTGCTTTGATGACGGTAAATTTCGTAAATGCATCCACAATAACGAGGATATGTTCGTTGCGTTTTGTTGATTTTGGGAATGGACCCAAATGGTCCATGTGTACGGTATGGAAGGGTATAGGATCAATCTTGTCGTAGTGGTACTCGCCTTCTCGTTTTCCACCAGGAGTTTTATTAAACGCGCATTCTAAACAGGATTTGATGTGAGATTTGACCGAGTTTCTCATTCGTGGAAACCAAAAATGTTTTTGGAGGCCAGATATCGTCTTCTCGACTCCGAGGTGACCTGCGTTGTCATGTTGATCCCTTATTACACGTGAACGTAAAGCTTTTGGAACTACCCAACGATAGGCATCGTTGACCTTGCGAAATAATCGTCCGTCTTTGATTGCATAGTCTTTGCACGCCTCTTTATTGCCAGATTTCACCTTTTCGACGGTTTCTCGTACTTGATCGTCTTGGAGCTGCATAGAAAATATAAAGTCATCCTCGCTTACGGTAGTTTTTGAAATTTTTAATGATGCTGTGTCGTTTTAAATCGCTCGTTCATACGGGGCTCGGCTGAGAGCGTCCACGTGCTGCATTCGTTGTCCGGACCTATGCTCAATTTTTATGTCGAAATCTTGAATTTTTAACCACCATCTCGGTATTCTAGGTACTAATTCCTTTTTCTGCATCGCTGTTTTAATTGCGTTACAGTCAGTAACAACGGTAACACATTTGCCGTATACATCGAATTTAAAACGCTCGAGGGTTTCGACAACCGCTAAGGCTTCTAGTTCGTAGCTATGATAATTGCGTTCATCTTTAGTGGTCGATCTACAGAAAAATGCTACGGGTTTCCAGTCATCATATTCGTTCTGCAAAAGCACTCCTGCTAGCCCAATTGAACTGGCATCAGTGTGAATCTGATGTTCGGCAATGGTTTGATACCCTACTATTACAGGACTCGTGGTAAGGCTTGACTTCAACAATCGGAAAGCCTCATTTTGTTTATCGTTCCAGTGAAACTGAGAATCTTTTTCGAGTAAACTTCGTAAGGGCTCCGAGATCAGAGCGTAACCTGGTACAAATTTTCGAAAATAGCCGCTTAGACCCAAAAATTGTCTTACCTCTCTCACATTGGATGGTGTCGGAAACTCCGATATTGCGTTAGTCTTCAATGAATCAGGGCTAATACCACCATTATGTATCCGATGACCTAGAAATTCGACATTCTGCTTCAAAAATTCGCACTTTTTTACGTTAATCGTTAAGATGAGTTCGCGTAAGACGTTAAAGACTCGTTCCAATTTCTCGAACATTTCGCCGATGTCGTTGCTACCAATCACGATGTCGTCCATATAATGTACTGTGTCACCTTCTTGAGTTTTTTCGCGAATCAACGCCATCAACCGCTGAAAAACTGCCGGCGCATTCTTTAACCCAAACGGCATGCGCAGGAATTCGTACATACCATCAGGCGTCACAAATGCAGTAAACTTCTGGCTGTTTTTTTTTATTGGTATTTGGTAGTACCCGCTATTTAGATCTAGGACCGTAAAATGTTTGAACTTCATTGCCTCTTGCAATCGTTCCTCGATGTTCGGCGTTGGAAATATTTCTTTAACCATGTGCTGATTAAGCCGCCGATAATCAACACATAAACGATCATCACCGTTTTTCTTTTTCACGAGTACGATAGGACTTGCGTATTCCGATGTCGACTTTTTAATTATATTACTTTCCAAGAGGTTATTAATAATATTACGGACTTGTTCTTTTTTCATTTCAGGTAGTCGGTAGGGTTTTGTTACGATCGGTTCATTAGTCGTTAGCGTTATTCTCATTTCAATTGCGTTTGTTAATCCGATTTCATTTATTTCTTTACTGAATACATCACTGTATTTATCAATAAATTTATACAAATCCGATCGTGTTTTTTCTTCAATATCGCCATGTTTAATATCTATTATTTTATTTCTCAATTGCCCGTTAATTTCAGTTTTTAAGACGTTCACATTTTCAAAACATTGTCCGTTATTATTACAGATAAGGCGTATATTATTATTCAAAAATATATCGTTGCCGATTATCAAATCTGATGAAAATAAATCATCGTCAGCCACATATATATCTGTAGAAAGTTCTATATCGTCTACGGTGAGCTTTACGCTTATAATTTCTTTAAGCACACGTGTACCGCCACAGACACCACTTATTCGCACATTGCATGGTTTTCTTTTATAGTTTAGATCTGCCGCTTTCGATCTCTTTATCATCGTACAGTCGCTACCCGTGTCTATCAACGCATACCTTTCTACGCCGTTGATAGTGACCCTTTTATCTGTAGAATGTTTCTTGACGTTGTTTGAAGTTTTCACGTTCGACTCACCGCAATTTGTTGGAGAACCTTTAGGATGCACACGATGACAATCTTGGCATCTTGGACGCCGTTGTGGTCTTGAACACGCACTCGATATATGGCCCGTTTCGGAGCAGTTGAAGCATACTATTGGTTTTCGTTCAGTCTTTGGTTTGGTTGAATTATCAGGAACTTTGTGTACGTTGTCGTTACGTTTAGAAGGGATGAATCTAGGAGCTGTTGTTGGTTTTGAGTATGTTGAGCACGTTGCCACGTTCGCAAAATATTCCTCCAAAGTCTCACGCATTTCTTTCATCGTTTTGAACCGCACTGCCGCAATTGCTACCTGTAAATCACGGTGCCGCAAACCCTCGCGAGTATACTTAATTATGGCTGAATCGCTCAAGCCATATCGTCTACCTAGAGCAGTCATTCTGAAGCAATATTCATTAATTTGCTCACCATCTTTTCGCGTTGCGCTAGACATTTTAAAATGACTGTTAGCCTCGTCAGGCACAATTCCAAATTCGTCCTTCAACGCCGCTGCAAGTTCCCCCCAACTCACATACAAGTCTGCTGACGCATCAAGCCACAACTTCGCAGGGCCTTTTAACTTAGTGTAAATTGCTAACATCAAGCACCCTTCGTCCCACTCGTACACACGCCTAGACTTTTCAACGCGATCGATGAATTGATCCACACTAAAAATAGAATCCTTCATAGGATCATATTCAGGAAGAGTATCTGAAATCTCTTTTCGATGGCGATATTGTTTGTTGTTCGCGGATATTTGGTCGTGACGCGTTAAACGTTTCTACATTCGTGTTTATTTGTTGTTGTAAAAGTGCCATAACATTCTCAAGCATCTCACGTAAATCATCAATTTGCGCTTGAGTACCGTTACCCACTCGCGACTCCGACATTTCAATTTCTTCCGAACCTACCGCTTCGCTAAGCCGTTGAACCAGTTCGGCTTTATGACCGGTCGTAGGTAAGTCACGCTCGCTTAAAAGTAGCTTTAAATCGGGCACCTTAAGTGATGCTATGAAAGGCATTTTCGTTTGTTTGTTTTAGTTGCACTCTATTGTTTTCTAGAAGCTATAACGTTTATTCTAACAATTTTACACTTTATGACGCTATCGCGTACGTTCTGTTTTTTTTTCTAACAACCTTTATGTATATTCGTTATTGTCTACGTGACTTCTGTATATCCTATTTTCGTTTTTTTTATTCCCGTTAAGATCCCGTTTGATCTCTTTTTTTCATATACGTCTGCTTCAGATTTCAACGTTTTTTTTTTGTTGTTTTTTTTTAACGTCTCTATATTTTTCTTCTTGGTTTCAACGTCTGTTCTTTCGTTTACACTTACATACATATATTATTCTGCTTTTCGTTTCGTTTTCTCAAATTCACATTAGAGAATATTTGCGTCTGACTTTATTTAACGTTTTTCTGTATTTACGTTTCGTTTTTTCTTAACACATTCTCAGTGGTTTCATTTGCAAACAATTGCTTTTCGTTTACCAAATTATATTTGTTTCCATAACGTTCGTATTATGTTTTTTTTACACACACACGATTGAGACGTTTTCGTTACGTTTCAACAAGCAGAGAGATGATTATTTGCACTCATCCAATTTACGCACACGCAAACTTCATAATGACGTTTCACAATGAAGATTAATTAGCTTTTTTCCTTTATCTTTTTTTTTTACGTTGAAACTCTCTAGAACTTTACACACGCGCACTAGTATATGCTCTTCAGTATTTTTCGTTTATTGGGGTAGGTTTTATTCCACTTCTGAACTAAAAGATTAAAAGCCAAATACGCCAAATAGAATGTTTCTTCTCTACCTCGTCCCTCAATTCTGCGATACCAACTTAGCGCTTACACCTTTAATATATCGCACATACTTAAATTAAAGGAAAGCTATAATAATGAAAATGTGTTTATCTGCCCGATAAAATCTCACTTTAAGATAACACCAAGTTGTAATAATGGCCCTTATACTTATAAGTAGCAACAAGTACTAAATCACAAACATCAATTATGTCGCACTCTGCCTTTACACATCTTAGGGTCATTATTTTTTATTATGTTTACACCAAACATAGGTCTTCTTCACTTGAAAAGTTTTTTGCCCGTCTTCTCGCAGCTCGCACGATTGTTTCCTTAGATGCTGACATTTTTTATTTTATAACACAAAGTTATATTTTCACAAATAAAAGATGCATATATTTTTAAAAGTAAAAACAAGTGTGTCGTTGCCACGACAATTTTTCGCGATCTAAATAACCTTTCAAAAGTAGTCCGTAATTGCTAGTGGTATTGCCACACAATAATAAATATACATTTAACATTACCGGCAAGTTGTAATAATGAAAAGTTGCTAGCGCCCACTTTA
The DNA here is from genome assembly GCA_963675445.1 of Linnaemya vulpina. Lineage (NCBI taxonomy): Eukaryota > Metazoa > Arthropoda > Insecta > Diptera > Tachinidae > Linnaemya > Linnaemya vulpina. The sequence continues at coordinate 24,067,284 of OY776281.1, forward strand.
TCGACTTGTTATGCTAACGTTGGCATTTACTACCACCAACTTTGTCGTCAAGTTATAATAATGGCCCTTAGGGCCATTATTACCACAAAATAAACAGAAGACTCAGAAATTACAGTTAATTTTTGCGCGTATCGTTAAGCCCTTGTTGTGAAGAGTTAAGGTATAGGTGGTTTTCAGAAATCAATGTGAGTGAAGAGATAAACACACATTAAAAAAAGGTAAAGAAACAAATTGGAAATAAAATTTTGTTTTGTTAATATATTTTGTGTTATTAAAAAAGTTATGTTTTTGTGATAATTTGCATCTGGAAACATAATTTCATATATTTATGTCATTGGATTAACATCGAAATGGTGTGGAAAATGAGAAATTATAATCAGTAGTGATGGTTTTCGAAAAACTGTTCCAGACTCACAAAAGTGCAGTGATTTTGAATAGTGGAATAGTCTGTGAAGGTGCAGTTCTTCAATTTCTTCAACGTTTGCTGAACAACTCATAGCAGCAAGACGAATTATAATTAGAAGTAGTTTGCCACATTGCTAATGATGTTGTTTATCTGTCATACGTGAAGACGGCAAGAGAATACTTATGCTGCAGTTGCTAAACTTGGAAAAGATGCAGGCTAACAAACCATTGATTCAGAGATTCATTTGTTGTTGGATATGCAGGATGCATGAAAAATATATCGCTAAAATATGCATATACCTTAATATTTAAAATCTCGTTCTTTACAGACAATCGGCTTAGGTCCAGTAATACTTCATCAACCGCTGCAAACAATGCTTCAAGAGGACATTGATACAAAGAAGAATATTCTTCTACTAATTTTCCTTATAGCGCCCTATGTGCTTGAAACGTAAAGTAAATCTTGAATTTCTGTACCCATCGTGAAGAAATTGTGTCCTAAACAGAAAATATCTTTGAAAAGTGGTTTTTGTTTCTTAAAAGTTTTATTAACGCAAAGTGTTTTATAAAATTAATGCCAAAGAAAACTAGTTATAAAAAATGTGTATTCATTGTTCTTAAAGTTATTTAATGTTTTTGTAATTCATTCCTTAAAAAATAATAATAAAGTAATATTAGAACTATAATTATTTATTCAAAATGTTAAATTTAATTTAAATGGTCTTTTTATCGAAAAATTTTATACAAATCTATGTGACAAAATTATTGCAAATTAAGACACATCTATATATATATATATATATATATATATATATATATATATTATATATATAAATAAGTTGCATTGTGTTAGTAATTGATGTTCTCCGGAATGCGTCAACAGATTTTGTTTCTTCAAAATTTATATGAAAGGTTACATCAATACCAAGGTTTTTATGTACATACGGTTTCTGTATGTGTATTGGTATCATGAGTTATAGCCATTTAAGTAAACACTGCAATCATTTCGAAATATTTGAGTTAATATTTTGAAAAACTGAAATACAATTCGTTTTGAAATTCATTACAATTAAATTTCAGTCGAACCATTAATATAATTTATATACGTAGTTATTTTAAATCACAACTTCGGGGATCTATGAAATAAATTACATACAAATAAATCACTAAACACTTAAATATTTAAATACATTATGCACTGCCCACGTCATATGCATGAGTACGCGCAGGATTCAATGACTTATGTGCGTCATTACGGTCGACCAGATTTATTTATAACATTTACGTGTAATCCGCAATGGAGTGACATTAAAGATAATATATTCGATGGCCAAAGTCCTACCGACCGCCATGATATCACTACCCGTGTTTTAAGCAGAAATTGAAAGCGCTTATGGGTTTTAGCGTGATATCTAAAGTGTTTGGTGAAGTGAAGTGCTGGATGTATTCTGTGGAGTGGCAAAAGCGTGGTTTGCCACACGCTCACATTTCAATATGGTTGGTGAATAAAATTACATCACATGAAGTTGACAATGTTATATGTTCTGAAATTCCAGATCAAATAAGTGATCCCGAATTATATGATGTTGATGTACAATATATGATACACGGCCATGCACAGCCCACGTCGCATGCATGAGTACGCGATAAAGAAATCTGTTGTGGCTTTAGAAAGAACAATGAAAGATCTCCGAGATAACTCAGAGTTATTTGGTGTTGCGTTGATTTTATTGTTAGGCGATTTTAGGCAAACATTGCGGTTCATTCTTAAATCGACATCTGCCGATGAAATTAACGCTTGCTTAAAGTCTTCATATTTATGGAGATTTGTTAAAATATTAGAACTCACTACCAACGTTCGTGTTCAGTTGCCGAATGATCTATATGCTGATAAGTTCTCTAAGCAATTGCTGAAAATTGGGAACGGTGCAATGCCTATTGATGACACTGGATTGATAACAATGCCAAATGATTTTTGCCGTTTCGTACAGTCAAAAGAGCAATTATTTGAATGTGCTTTCAACAACATAGCACAACAATATACATGCCATGCATGGTTGAGTGCCAGTGCAATTTTAGCGGTAAAAAACAAAGATGTTACTGAATTAAACATGGCTATACAATCGAAGATTCCTGGCGAAGTGGTGTTGTACAAGTCTGTCGATACTGTTACCAATGAAGGAAATGTTGTGAATCATCCAACAGAATTTTTGAATTCGTTAGATTTATCAGGATTGCCTCCTCATAATCTCCAATAGAAAGTTGAAGCCCTTATTATTATGCTTCGTAATATCAATCGATCCCGTTTGTGTAATGGTACAAGACTTGCTATTAAAAGGTTGATGGCTTATGTAATTGAAGCTACTATTTTAACTGGAAAATTAAAAGGCGAAGATGTATTCATTCCACGCATCCCAATGATTCCGTCTGATATACTATTTGAATTTAACAACTTCAATTTTCTTTTCTCTTTGCGTGTGCGATTACCATTAATTAGGCGCAATGCCAATCTTTAGAAATTTGTGAAGTGAATTTAGTGCATCCAGTCTTCTCACATGGACAGTTCTCTGTAGCGTGTTCGTGCGTTGGCAAACCATTGGTTTTGTATATTTACCCCGAAAATGGAAAAACAACAAATGTTGTTTACCACAGAGCATTACAATAAAAGCAGTTTATCACTGATTTAAATGTATTCGAATTAATTTTTTAAATTTCTTTTTTGCACTACGAAGTGTGCAGGGGGTTCGCTAGTGCAATATAAGCAAAGATTTGAGTTATCACTTCAACAAATTTTCTTATATATATAATATTTGTAAGAATAAAAAAAATCTGTTTTTTTAATTTGTGGTCCTGAAAAGTTGCTGTGGTTTTTAAAAATGGATATAACATCTTGTAGGATGGTGGTAGTGGTGATTATGGTCATCATCGATTTAATTCAAATTTTTTCGCCACAAATCCGTCTGGCCAACAGTATATCTTTCGACGTAAAGCATCACGTTTAGCTCAGATGGTTCAGAAATTGGTATTTAGGAAGAGACCAACAATATAAGCTACACTGTCTTCCTGGAGAGCCATCTCAGTTGTGCTATGGAAACGCAATTCAGTTTTAAAATCTTGAGCAATTTCACAAACCAAATATTGGAAGGCGACAAATTTATGTGAAACTACTGTACCAGGACCAAAACGATGTGGTCTCGTACTACCGCCGGGAGCTGGTGCGCTTTTACGAACTGCCTTGTTTGCTGACAAAGTAAAGGGAACGAAAAAGAAATTGTTTTAAGTACGGCGAAGAATTAAAAGCAAAATAAAAACATTACCTGAAATCATTAATTATAATCCACTACTTATTTTTCCCCAAACTATATTTATTTGACTTCCATCTACTCTTTGGCAGAGCACTGGTTTCACGTACTTCCTCTAATGCTATGTATTTTGTAGCCAGTATTAGAGGATTTGACTGCGTTTTGAAACACTGATGCAAAGCCCCATTGATTTACTTGAGGCTGTCCACATTCATGCATCTGCCGATCATACCATTGTTATTGTGCACTTGGAAATACTGTTGGGTTGGTTTTCATAATTTCGCTACAAACATATAAACACATATTTTGTATGAATGTTTAAAAACATAATACAAATTTTACTCATGCCCAAAACTTTGAAGGGAAAATTGGACAGCGCTTTTCCTGAATCAATTCCAAGCACTGTCTGCAATAAACATCCGGAAGATATTTATACCTATCATACACTTACCTTGTTGGATTTTTCGGGAACCTATGGAGCTTCTGAACATCTTGGCAACCCATAATACATTTGCGGCTCCTGAAATATAAGTTTTGTTTTATTTTGCTTCATAAATTTTACCATAATTAATACTTACATTATTTCTAAAATTTCAGCACAGGTTATATTTGTAAAAAAATTACACATAAAAAGTTAGGATTATACTCAATAAAACACACCTGTTTTTATCACAGAATAGCAATCTTTATCACTTTGCTATTTTGAAACACAATAAATTCAAGCAAAGTTTAGAAAAATGTGCAAATTTCTTAATTTTTATAAAAGTAAACGCTTTTTAGTACATATTTTTGGGGTTTTTTAAACTCTTTAATTTTAATTATGTGCTAGTTCTTTTTTTCCAAATTCAAATTGATCAGTTGAGGGGTTTTAGCTAGTTCCTATGCGCATTCCACTGGGGCTAATGCAGATCATCAGGGAACCTTTACCCAACATTTCTTAGAATAACTACAGATATTTATTTCAAACTTCCACATTAATAAATGGGCAGCCTAAATCAAATGTCAAAGTTACAACAAGAACTCACTAATCACTTTTCCTTTTTTATTTTCTTGCGTTTTGTTCTACAACTGGTTGGTTTTTTGCCGACTCAAATTGTAGGTGTTAGAAAAATAAAGAACAACAACCAATAATTGTTTTAATATAAAAACAATTGATTTAGAGTGTTGACAACATAAGTTATTTTATTTTGCACAAGCACTTGCATATTTAAATTGGTATATATTTTTGGGGTTTTTTAAACTCTTTAATTTTAATTATGTGCTAGTTCTTTTTTCCCAAAATCTTATTAAAAAATTCAAATTGATCAGTTGAGGGGTTTTAGATAGTTCCTATGCGCATTTCACTGGGGCTAATGCAGATCATCAGGGAACCTTTACCCAACATTTCTTAGAGTAATTAGAGATATTTATTTCAAACTTCCACATTAATAAATGGGAAGCCTAAAAACAAATATCAAAGTCATAACAAGGACTCACTGATCCTGATGATTGATCAGTTTTAATAATGGAAAATTTCTACCCACCACTTTATCGCCCTCTTATTATAACGTTGCCATTTACTTTCACGAACTTTGTAGCCAAGTTGTAATAATGGCCCTTACAATCTCAAGTAATGTTGAATGGAACCTTTCTACTCGGCCATTACTTTCATTATGTAGAGCAGGCACAATATATTTATCTATACCAAAAATATTTATGGTGTTCAATTGAAAAGATTTGTCATTATTAGAAACTAAAAATTTTATGTTTTTAAAATTGTTTAAAATTTGAAAGAGTTAAATTTTAACATCAACTAAAGCTCCACAAGCGATTAGTAAAGCTACAGTAAACTTTGAAAACTTATCAAGGCATGTGAGAAAATATGTTGTAACAGTTCAAAAGATATCGATGTATACATCAAAGGTTGTGCATGTTTTCTATTATATTTATTTCCCAAACATATTGTGCAATTTTTTACTATCATACGAAGCATCTGCTTTATTTTAGGGAAGAAATATTCTGATATAATTTGTTTAAAATTTTCCTGTAGAGATCTAAGTGCGCGTTTGCGATATAGGTCTCTCTATTTGTTAAGTCAATTCAAAATTGCTGTGTATAAATGAATTTTACCAGCTTAAAGTGGTTAAGTTCCTCATCGTAGATCTCGACTAAAGTACTTAAGTCGCAATAAATTGCATTAATTACTCGGGCATTTGCAGATATTTGTAAAGTTAGCAAACGATTTTCAATATTATTGAATTGGCAATAGGTCTTTTCGAGATTAAATTGTATATAATCCGGGTAAGGCAAAAGAAAATATGTACAGTAAATGCTTTTCAAATTGATATATAATGGTGTTTTCTTTTCTACAAAAATATACTACATTTCCATGTAAAAAGAGTAATTTCGTGTTGATAATGCCCTGAAAAGTAACTGACTTTTGTTTATTAATAGTGTTACCAGAAGAATTTGGAAAGAAATCGCCTAGAATTACTGTGTAAAAAGTTACATTTTAAAGTTAATGTCTTTAACTTTACATTAAGTGATATTAAATCTTACAGGATTTGGAGTTTTGAAACTGCGCTCAAAAAAGTCTTTATATAAAAAATCGTTCGGCTCAATAAACTGGCAGTCAGGCAACCAATTTTTACTGTTTGTATAGTTTATGAAAACAAACAAAAGAAAATTTTTAACAATTCTAAACCCTTTAATAAAAGTTACAAATATTAATATTGCCGCATCAATTATATGTGCAGAAATGGCAATTAGTCTTTTGCTAGATTCATCCTCCTCTTCTGATGAGGATGAAATTTTAAATTTATTGACATTTCTCCACAAATTATGTTTTGTTCTAGTGAAATAACAAATTTCATTATTACAGGGTTGGCAAGATATTTTATGCATGCACCTTTTAACAAGGTGACATTTTTTTTTTGCAGAAAAGAAAACACCACAAGAGTTCATTGTAATGTAGGATATTGTTAAGTATACCCAATACATATGCAGGGTTCGGATCCTTCCAAAATAACCCTGTTTTTATTGTGGAAATAGATCAAAAAGTAGAAATCTCACCGCCAGTAAAGTTACAAGTGCGTCTGGTAACAACCAGATTGCGATGATGATGGAGCTAATTAAGGTTTATCTAAGCAATATTTTAATATAGAAATTATATTTCAAAACTTTCCTATGCTCAAATATTTAAACATTCTGAATTTCCGAACGTATATGTAAATTCAATCAACAAATCGGTAGGCATGTATATTGGTATATATTAACAGAAGATTATTAATAAATTTGTTTTGGCGGTGTTTTATAAATTGTCAACTTATTGCGATAAGGTTGCAACATATAATTTTTGTAGCTCAAAGAGTTTTCAATTGATTAATATGCGTAGTTCTTCTTAACTTCTGTTAAGGAGCAGTAGAACTCAAAGATTAAAAACTTTTACATCACATTAAATTCCGTTGGTCGTATTATCGATGATATTTTGTTTTTTCTGGATCTTTTTCTAATGAATGCATAAAGCATCTAATTATGATCCAAGAAGGATCTCTAGTTGAAAAGCTTCCGATTTTCTATCTGAAAGCTAATCTTATCCGAGCAGTAAAGGTGAGATTCAGAGCCACTTCTCACCTTCTGTAGCTGTTCGAGCTCTCCGAAAAAAAAAAATATTTTGTGAACTACTGGAGTTGCGAATGGCTTTTTGTTAAAATTAATGAACAATAAGATATATTTCACTACCATCTCACATTGTACGTCAACCACTTGACGTCGCAGCATTTATAAATTCTATCGCAGTTTTAGATCCTCGCAAGAAATATGTCCGCTGATCTAAACTTTGTGCAAAAAATACAGCTATGTTGTTTTTTTTAAGGCGCGCTCTATGATTACTTCAGCATAAAGCACTATGCAGGTGAACACAGAGAAGTCTTTCAAGTCTACTGCAGTTTAAGATAACTATTAAGACACTAAGAGAAGAATTGTGTAGTACAAATTCTTTGGCACCATTATGCTTTTATATTTGTGACTGTGATATACACATAGAAAAGCCGAAAGGCTTATTGCAGCTTCGAAATTGTGTGTAGTTAGGCCCAGTTGAGTGGGACACCTCAATCTTTGCGTCCACAACCAGAGTCTGATTTCAGCATTGCCAACTTTTAATAACTATTTCGTTCTTAGGGGTGGGTTAAGGCTGTAATGCATACTAAGCTCTACTAAAACCAATAACTTATTCGAGAATGACTCTATACATTTGACAGTCCTTCAACTTTGCTGAATCTTCGAGGTCCAAAAATTTATTTATTATGGATGAGAACATATTCCATTACGAGTTGTTGTCAGATATAGCAAAAATTAGTATGTAGCTGCCTCCATAAAAGGCATCCATGCATTTGGAATCTGAAGCATTTTTCTTCTTCTCTAGGGGCTTCTTAAATGCTGGTTACCGAACACATACATCACTTTGTCTGTCATGGTCATGAGTGACCAAATTCCAAATCACCCTCACAATGAAACCTGCTTTGTTTGGAGTGTTTTGTTTTTATCTTCTCTAACTAATTCTTGTCTTGGGCCTACCCTTTTGCTATTATTGCTGTTGCATTTGGAGCACTTAGAAAGGTTATTACGTCTTTTATCCTTAAAATAATGTCTCTGATTGTAAACAAGAAGTTCGTTCTCTAAAGAGATATTTTGACATCTGTATATGCAGTTGTATTTCGTAAGTAATTCCTACATGTGTCTTATAAAATAAGAAGAGCTGACAAAAAATGTAACAAAGCTGGCATAGTTCATAAAAACATGAAAGTCGTTATCGTTTTGAAAATTTGGAACCACAAATAATAAGGCAATCGCTAACTAAAAACTCCTCTCTGCAAATTTTAAACCACTACATGTCACTTTTATTCAAGATATGATATCTAAGCCTCGACAGACTGTTGTACAATGGCATCGCTTAAAATCAGAGTAAATTTATTGTTACAAATCCTATTGTTTTTGTTAACTTAATCGGGCGTTACTGGAGTATATTGCAATAAATTCATATTAAAAAATTCTGAAATATATCTTTAATTACGTAACTCATGTAAGTATATATTGTTACAAGGATTAGAAATAGATTTAAATAAAACGACAATGTGGCTATATGTACTTGGCAGCACTGCCATTTAATCTCTAGTTGTCAAAATGTTACAACCCTGGTCAACACAACATAGATAATATTTAAATTAACGGAAATGGAATACTCCAGAATATACAAGATCATTCGAGGCTGTGCTAATAATAACTGTAAACAACAACAACGAAAAACCTAGCAACATAAATGCTAAGAGATGTTATTCTTAATGATCTAGTATGCAAGTATTCGCTGCTAATAAAGCTAAACAGGTTCACAAATATACACAGCCATATACACATAGGAGAAGAAGAAACAAAACCACACAACACACAGAACACTCATCCATACAACCACTCATAGTTACCATAGACAAAACCCACAGAACACTCATACATACAACCACACATAGTCACCATAAGCAAAACACACAAGTCAGCATTGTCATGTATACCAACACACGTATACAGCTACATGTTAAGTAAAGTACAACCAACAACAACCATGCCCAGAAGTTTCGCGAAGTTACCAGACGACGTCATTTTTGCTATATAAAGGCGCTGCGAGTGTGTGTGATTTCAAACATAGATGTGTTAACATCGCTAAGTGTTGAGTAGTACAAATACCCGTTCTAATAAAGTAATAAATAGTGTTGCCGCATTATATTTCTAAAATTAATTTATCCGTGTTTTAATTTGATGCAATTAAACGAATCCTTCAATGATAAGTAAAAAACCCGTTTTTACGAAAACGTCTAAAAACGTAACAATTGGTATCAGAAGTGGGATTGCAAAAATAATTAAAAGGACATTGCAATTTAAGGAAAAAAAGGACATTAAAAAAATTAAAATAAATAATCATGAAATTTGATGAGCTAAAAGTTAAACAGCTGGAAAAAGAGCTCAGCAAGCTGGAGTTGTCAACTGCAGGTAATATGGCTGAACTGCAGAAGAGGCTGATAGATGAGTTTAAGAATCGCGGCATGGACATCGGGACATACGAGTTTGAGAACAAAGACGATGTGCAGGTATGCCCTCCTGCCACGACCAGCAGCATGGACATAAATGTTCGCTGCTATGATGATCCAGATAAAAGGAATCAGTGATGCACAAACTGCATCAAAAATCAGCTTGTAGCCGAAATAAGTGAAATAAAACAAAACTCTCATTAGATGCAGGAGGCATCAAGGATCAGCAGTGAAAAGCTTGTAGCCGAAATAACTGAAATAAAACAGAACTCTCAGCAGATGCAGGAAAAGCTTGTAGCCGAAATACAGGAGTCAAATAAAGCCATGAACGAGACCCTGGTAGAGGTTTCTGAAGCTATTAACAGGAGGGTGGACTCTATCGAGAATAAATTTTCAGAGCTGGCGGATAGAGTCCAACATCTAGAAAGCGGTGGCCTGGAACAGCATGCAAAGGAGTTCGAAGAGAAATTGCATGCTCTAGAGGACAAAGTGCATAACCTGGTGTGTAGTTGCGGGCCAGTAGGAGCAGTTGCGGAAGTTTATGCGCGGATAAAAGCGCCATGCTTCGACGGCAGCGTACCATTAGGCATTTTTAAATTCCAGTTCGATACGGTTGCTAGCAGAAATGAATGGGATGCTGAAGAAAAGGCCATAGAGTTGATCTTGTCCTTAAAGGGTACAGCCACAGAGGTACTTGAGACTGTGCCAGTAAGCAGCAGAAACAACTATAATGAAATAATGGCAGCATTGCAGCGCAAGTATGGTGGTGAGCACAAGCGCGATTTATACAGAATGGAATTGCGATGTAGAGTTCAGAAGCCTAACGAATCTCTACAAGATTTCGCAATGGAAATCGAGCGTTTAGTACAGCTCACATATCCAGGCGAGGGTCACCCGTTCCTGGACCACTTTAAAACTGAGGATTTCGTTAGCTGCACTCGCAACTCTGATGTTAAACTGGCGGTGTGCGCTACGCAGAAATCCACTTTCGCTGAAACTGTTTCATTTGCGCTGGCTCAAGAGACTGCAAGGATGGTTTTTGAGCCACAGATATGTAAAGTGCGGAATGTGGAGGTTTTGTCTGAGGAGGATAACAACGTAGTTGCTAACGTTAAGAAGAAAATGCGAAAACTGCTGGCACAAAATGCTATCAAAGAAATGCCTAAGTGTTTTAACTGCGGAAAGATCGGTAATTTTCAGCGTAGCTGCAAAGCACCAAGGAAGAGAGGTAGATCTGTTTCGCCACCAAGAAACAGCAAACGGGTGAACCAAACAACATCAAAAGAGTCCCCGTTAAACTAAAACGAGGAAGCACTAAGGGGCAAGAGCTAGCTCTCACAAACGAGGGCCCCACAATCTCCATATCAGTGATGCAGCAGAAAAATAGCAATAGCACTGCGTCCGGACACATCAACGGGGAAAAGCACGTACTTACCATAGCCACAGGGGCATCGCAGTCAATAATAAGGCCCGATATAGTAAAGAGGAAATGCCAGCGGTTAAGCAATATACGGCTACGTACAGCTACTGGAGAGCCTGCCACTGTCTATTGTAAGATTGAAGCGAAGGTGACTATAGCCAACATCAACGTGAGACATATGTTTATTGTTGCCGATATAGTCGATGAGGTTATTATTCTAGCCGATTTTATGATTAACCATGGCATTAATCTATATATGGGGCAACAGCTGATGATTTGGCGTAATGTGGAAATACCCCTTGATGTTGGATATGACAGCAAACCGCAAGTTACAAAAGTATTTTTTATTGAGCGTCAGACGTTACCGCCGCAGTCTGAAACAGTCATATGGGCGCGTATGAAGGGAGATTGTGAGGACAATCGGTTGTGGGTAGTAGAACCAGCAGATTTAAAGAGAGAGCTTATAACAGCGAAAGCTTTAGTGAAAACTAGTAAAGGAAGAATAGTGTCTATAAGAGTGCTTAACTTATCAGACTATAAAAAAGTCATCAAAGAAAATTCCGATGTTGGCCAGTGTACTCCAGCAGAGGCTTCTATCTTCGAGAAGAAGATAGAGCCTACTAATTTGTCCGCAAAAGAACGTGAACAATTTGAGGAATACGTAGGGAAATGGGTAGCAGGTCTATCAACGACAGATAGAAATAAAGCCAAAGAGTTACTAAAAAAACATGCCAGTGTCTTCGCCATAGGAAGCTAAGGCCAGGGTAGAACTGCATTGGTTAAACATGAAATTAATACAGGCGAAGCTAGGCCGATTAAACAGCCACCCATAAAAGTACCCCTAGCAAAGCTATATAAAGTAAAAGAGCTTTTAAGTGAAATGGAGCGTGATGGCGTAATTGAGCCATCTTCTGGTCCTTGGAGTTCGCCTGTAGTCTTAGTTAAAAAGATAGATGGCAGTACTAGATTCTGCGTAGACTACAGGAAGCTCAATGACATAACCAAGAAGGGCAGTTATCCGCTCCCCAGAATCGATGACACTTTGGACACGCTAGCTAGTAACAAATGGTTCTCTACGCTGGACTTGCGAAGCAGATATTGGCAAAAGGAGATTGCAGAGAAAGACAAGGAGAAAACTGCCTTCAGTGTCGGTAATGGATTATGGCATTTCAAAGTCATGCCATTTGGTCTCTGCAATGCTCCGGCCACATTTGAACGCCTAATGGAAAAGGTACTGATAGGACTTCACTGGAAGACATGCTTGGTATATCTAGATGACATAATCGTGATGGGGAAAACTTTTGATGAACACCTTAAAAACATGGCAGAAGCTCTTCAACGGATATCATCAGCTGGATTGAAACTCAGCTTGAAGAAATGTGCATTGTTCCAGAAAGAGTTAAAGTATTTGGGGCATCGTGTTACAGCAGACGAAATCTCAACAGATGAAGATAAAATAAAAGCAGTAAGGGACTGGCATCAACCTAAAAATCTTCATGAATTTCGCAGCTTTTTGGGCCTTTGTACATACTACAGACGTTTTGTGCCGAATTTTGCCAGTGTAGCTGCAAGCCTGCATGAGCTGACAAAGAAGTCGAGACCATACCATTGGGGCGAGCCACAGGAAAATGCATTCCAGAATCTCAAAGAATTATTATGTACGTCACCAGTGCCAGCGTATACCATAGCTGAAGAAAAATGTGTGCTGGATACGGTTGCGAGCGGTTATGGCATAGGGGGTGTGCTATCCCAAGTAGTTAATGGCACTGAGATGGTCCTAGGCCGTGCACTCTCAAAACCTGAGAGGAACTACTGTGTGACACGACGTGAGCTTCTGGCGGTATTAGAATGCATTAAACATTACCATAAGTACCTGTATGGTCAACACTTTACATTATGGACCGATCATTCTGCACTTAGATGGCTATGGCAGTTTAAAAATCCTGAAGGGCAACTGGCAAGGTGGATTGAGCGCCTGCAGAGCTACGACTTCAGCATTGAGCATAGAAGGGGCACAAAGCATAACAATGCGGATGCTCTTTCGAGAAGACCATGCTGTTTAGAGTATAAACATTGTGTTAGAACCGAGCAAAAGGAAGGCGTTGTGGATGTTCGGCTAATGCACATCGGCTCTGATGAAGACTGGTCAGCGGCACAGAGGGACGACGGCATACTAAGGAAAATTATAGCGGCTAAAGAAAAGGACAGACGACCATCCCGGAATGAAATTTCGGCTGAAAGCCCACTCGCCAAATCTTATTGGGCTGAGTGGAACAGTCTCAAGTTAATAAAAGGGTGTTTATACCGCGTATGGGAAAGTGTAGATAGCAAAACAACTTCAAATTTAATAGTTGTGCCATACTCTAAGATAAGTAAAGTTTTACAGGAGTTTCATAATGGACCTAGTGGCGGTCATCTTGGAGTAACAAAAACACTTGAGAAACTGAAGCAGCGTTTTTATTGGGTTGGATGTCAACAAGCCGTAGCCGACTGGATAGCAAACTGCCCACAGTGCATAGCAGCCAAAGGCCCAGTGAGAAGAAGCCGGGGACAGCTACAACAATACAACTCAGGAGCAACATTCGAGCGGATCGCAATGGATGTAGCAGGTCCCTTTCCCGTCACTGAAGCCGGAAATCTTTATGTACTTGTGGTAATGGACTATGTCAGTAAATGGCCAGAGGTATATGCTATACCTAACCAGGAAGCAAAGACAATTGTAAAAGCATTCGTCAACAACTGGGTATGTCGCTATGGTGTCCCAATAGAATTACATTCCGACCAAGGAAGGAATTTCGAGTCTGCCATATTCAGGGAAATGTGCGAGTTATATGGAATAAAGAAAACCGGAAAGACACCGTTGCATCCACAGTCTGATGGCATGGTAGAAAGGTTCAATCGCATCTTAGAAGAGTACCTACGAAAAGTAGTTAGCAACCATCAGAGGGATTGGGACGAGCAGTGTTACAAAGATTAGAAATATATTTAAATAAAACGACAATGTGGCTATATGTACTTGGCAGCACTGCCAATTAATCTCTAGTTGTCAAAATGTTACAACCCTGGTCAACACAGATAATATTCAAATTAATAGAAATGGAATACTCCAGAATATACAAGATCATTCAAGGCTGTGCCAATAATAAGTGTAAGCAACAACAACGAAAAACCCAGCAACATAAATGCTAAGAAAAATAATATTTTGCACTACACTTGAAATACTTTGAATCATAAGCAAAATACATGTTTTCTGAACAATGGCGAGTTTTGTTTATATTGTTACACAGATTAGAAATAGGTTTAAATAAAACGACAATGTTGCTATATGTACTTGGCAGCACTGCCAATTAATCTCCAGTTGTAAAAATGTTACAACCCTGGTCAACACAATATAGATAATATTCAAATTAACAATATAGATATCGAATACTCCAGAATATACAAGATCATTCTAAGCTGTGCCAATAATAAGTGTAAACAACAACAACGAAAAACCTAGCAACATAAATGCTAAGAGATGTTATTCTTAATGATCTTGTATGCAAGTATTAGCTGCTAATAAAGCTAAACAGGTTCACAAGTATACACAGCCATATACACATAGGAGAAGAAGAAACAAAACCACACAACACACAGAATACTCATCCATACAACAACTCATAGTTACCATAGACAAAACCCACAGAACACTCATACATACAACCACACATAGTCACCATAAGCAAAACACACAAGTCAGCATTGTCATGTATATCAACACACGTATATAGCTACATGTTAAGTAAAGTACAACCAACAACAACCCAGAAGTTTCGCGAAGTTACCAGACGACGTCATTTTTGCTATATAAAGGCGCTGCCAGAGCTCAGCGAGTGTGTGTGATTTCAAGCATAGACGTGTTAACATCGCTAAGTGTTGAGTAGTACAAATACCCGTTCTAATAAAGTAATAAATAGTGTTGCCGCATTATATTTCTAAAATTAATTTATCCGTGTTTTAATTTGATGCAATTAAACGAATCCTTCAATGATAAGTAAAAAACCCGTTTTTACGAAAACGTCTAAAAACGTAACAATTGGTATCAGAAGTGGGATTGCACAAATAATTAAAAGGACATTGCAATTTAAGGAAAAAAAGGACATTAAAAAAATTAAAATAAATAATCATGAAATTTGATGAGCTAAAAGTTAAACAGCTGGAAAAAGAGCTCAGCAAGCTGGAGTTGTCAACTGCAGGTAATATGGCTGAACTGCAGAAGAGGCTGATAGATGAGTTTAAGAATCGCGGCATGGACATCGGGAAATACGAGTTTGAGAACAAAGGCGATGTGCAGGTATGCCCTCTTGCCACGACCAGCAGCATGGACATAAATGTTCGCTGCTATGATGATCCAGATAAAAGGAATCAGTGATGCACAAACTGCATCAAAAATCAGCTTGTAGCCGAAATAAGTGAAATAAAACAAAACTCTCATTAGATGCAGGAGGCATCAAGGATCAGCAGTGAAAAGCTTGTAGCCGAAATAACTGAAATAAAACAGAACTCTCAGCAGATGCAGGAAAAGCTTATAGCCGAAATACAGGAGTCAAATAAAGACATGAACGAGACCCTGGTAGAGGTTTCTGAAGCCATTAACAGGAGGGTGGATTCTATCGAGAATAAATTCTCAGAGCTGGCGGATAGAGTCCAACATCTAGAAAGCGGTGGCCTGGAACAGCATGCAAAGGAGTTCGAAGAGAAATTGCATGCTCTAGAGGACAAAGTGCATAACCTGGTGTGTAGTTGCGGGCCAGTAGGAGCAGTTGCGGAAGTTTATGCGCGGATAAAAGCGCCATGCTTCGACGGCAGCGTACCATTAGGCATTTTTAAATTCCAGTTCGATACGGTTGCTAGCAGAAATGAATGGGATGCTGAAGAAAAGGCTATAGAGTTGATCTTGTCCTTAAAGGGTACAGCCACAGAGGTACTTGAGACTGTGCCAGTAAGCAGCAGAAACAACTATAATGAAATAATGGCAGCATTGCAGCGCAAGTATGGTGGTGAGCACAAGCGCGATTTATACAGAATGGAATTGCGATGTAGAGTTCAGAAGCCTAACGAATCTCTACAAGATTTCGCAATGGAAATCGAGCGTTTAGTACAGCTCACATATCCAGGCGAGGGTCACCCGTTCCTGGACCACTTTAAAACTGAGGATTTCGTTAGCTGCACTCGCAACTCTGATGTTAAACTGGCGGTGTGCGCTACGCAGAAATCCACTTTCGCTGAAACTGTTTCATTTGCGCTGGCTCAAGAGACTGCAAGGATGGTTTTTGAGCCACAGATATGTAAAGTGCGGAATGTGGAGGTTTTGTCTGAGGAGGATAACAACGTAGTTGCTAACGTTAAGAAGGCAATGCGAAAACTGCTGGCACAAAATGCTATCAAAGAAATGCCTAAGTGTTCTAACTGCGGAAAGATCGGTAATTTTCAGCGTAGCTGCAAAGCACCAAGGAAGAGAGGTAGATCTGTTTCGCTACCAAGAAACAGCAAACGGGTGAACCAAACAACATCACAAGAGTCCCCGTTAAACTAAAACGAGGTAGCACTAAGGGGCAAGAGCTAGCTCTCACAAACGAGGGCCCCACAATCTCCATATCAGTGATGCAGCAGAAAAATAGCAATAGCACTGCGTCCGGACACATCAACGGGGAAAAGCACGTACTTACCATAGCCACAGGGGCATCGCAGTCAATAATAAGGCCCGATATAGTAAAGAGGAAATGCCAGCGGTTAAGCAATATACGGCTACGTACAGCTACTGGAGAGCCTGCCACTGTCTATTGTAAGATTGAAGCGAAGGTGACTATAGCCAACATCAACGTGAGACATATGTTTATTGTTGCCGATATAGTCGATGAGGTTATTATTCTAGCCGATTTTATGATTAACCATGGCATTAATCTATATATGGGGCAACAGCTGATGATTTGGCGTAATGTGGAAATACCCCTTGATGTTGGATATGACAGCAAACCGCAAGTTACAAAAGTATTTTTTATTGAGCGTCAGACGTTACCGCCGCAGTCTGAAACAGTCATATGGGCGCGTATGAAGGGAGATTGTGAGGACAATCGGTTGTGGGTAGTAGAACCAGCAGATTTAAAGAGAGAGCTTATAACAGCGAAAGCTTTAGTGAAAACTAGTAAAGGAAGAATAGTGTCTATAAGAGTGCTTAACTTATCAGACTATAAAAAAGTCATCAAAGAAAATTCCGATGTTGGCCAGTGTACTCCAGCAGAGGCTTCTATCTTCGAGAAGAAGATAGAGCCTACTAATTTGTCCGCAAAAGAACGTGAACAATTTGAGGAATACGTAGGGAAATGGGTAGCAGGTCTATCAACGACAGATAGAAATAAAGCCAAAGAGTTACTAAAAAGGCATGCCAGTGTCTTCGCCATAGGAAGCTAAGGCCAGGGTAGAACTGCATTGGTTAAACATGAAATTAATACAGGCGAAGCTAGGCCGATTAAACAGCCACCCATAAAAGTACCCCTAGCAAAGCTATATAAAGTAAAAGAGCTTTTAAGTGAAATGGAGCGTGATGGCGTAATTGAGCCATCTTCTGGTCCTTGGAGTTCGCCTGTAGTCTTAGTTAAAAAGATAGATGGCAGTACTAGATTCTGCGTAGACTACAGGAAGCTCAATGACATAACCAAGAAGGGCAGTTATCCGCTCCCCAGAATCGATGACACTTTGGACACGCTAGCTAGTAACAAATGGTTCTCTACGCTGGACTTGCGAAGCAGATATTGGCAAAAGGAGATTGCAGAGAAAGACAAGGAGAAAACTGCCTTCAGTGTCGGTAATGGATTATGGCATTTCAAAGTCATGCCATTTGGTCTCTGCAATGCTCCGGCCACATTTGAACGCCTAATGGAAAAGGTACTGATAGGACTTCACTGGAAGACATGCTTGGTATATCTAGATGACATAATCGTGATGGGGAAAACTTTTGATGAACACCTTAAAAACATGGCAGAAGCTCTTCAACGGATATCATCAGCTGGATTGAAACTCAGCTTGAAGAAATGTGCATT
This sequence comes from Linnaemya vulpina, assembly GCA_963675445.1. Lineage (NCBI taxonomy): Eukaryota > Metazoa > Arthropoda > Insecta > Diptera > Tachinidae > Linnaemya > Linnaemya vulpina. The sequence goes on from OY776281.1 coordinate 24,085,546, forward strand.
GTTCCAGAAAGAGTTAAAGTATTTGGGGCATCGTGTTACAGCAGACGAAATCTCAACAGATGAAGATAAAATAAAAGCAGTAAGGGACTGGCATCAACCTAAAAATCTTCATGAATTTCGCAGCTTTTTGGGCCTTTGTACATACTACAGACGTTTTGTGCCGAATTTTGCCAGTGTAGCTGCAAGCCTGCATGAGCTGACAAAGAAGTCGAGACCATACCATTGGGGCGAGCCACAGGAAAATGCATTCCAGAATCTCAAAGAATTATTATGTACGTCACCAGTGCCAGCGTATACCATAGCTGAAGAAAAATGTGTGCTGGATACGGTTGCGAGCGGTTATGGCATAGGGGGTGTGCTATCCCAAGTAGTTAATGGCACTGAGATGGTCCTAGGCCGTGCACTCTCAAAACCTGAGAGGAACTACTGTGTGACACGACGTGAGCTTCTGGCGGTATTAGAATGCATTAAACATTACCATAAGTACCTGTATGGTCAACACTTTACATTATGGACCGATCATTCTGCACTTAGATGGCTATGGCAGTTTAAAAATCCTGAAGGGCAACTGGCAAGGTGGATTGAGCGCCTGCAGAGCTACGACTTCAGCATTGAGCATAGAAGGGGCACAAAGCATAACAATGCGGATGCTCTTTCGAGAAGACCATGCTGTTTAGAGTATAAACATTGTGTTAGAACCGAGCAAAAGGAAGGCGTTGTGGATGTTCGGCTAATGCACATCGGCTCTGATGAAGACTGGTCAGCGGCACAGAGGGACGACGGCATACTAAGGAAAATTATAGCGGCTAAAGAAAAGGACAGACGACCATCCCGGAATGAAATTTCGGCTGAAAGCCCACTCGCCAAATCTTATTGGGCTGAGTGGAACAGTCTCAAGTTAATAAAAGGGTGTTTATACCGCGTATGGGAAAGTGTAGATAGCAAAACAACTTCAAATTTAATAGTTGTGCCATACTCTAAGATAAGTAAAGTTTTACAGGAGTTTCATAATGGACCTAGTGGCGGTCATCTTGGAGTAACAAAAACACTTGAGAAACTGAAGCAGCGTTTTTATTGGGTTGGATGTCAACAAGCCGTAGCCGACTGGATAGCAAACTGCCCACAGTGCATAGCAGCCAAAGGCCCAGTGAGAAGAAGCCGGGGACAGCTACAACAATACAACTCAGGAGCAACATTCGAGCGGATCGCAATGGATGTAGCAGGTCCCTTTCCCGTCACTGAAGCCGGAAATCTTTATGTACTTGTGGTAATGGACTATGTCAGTAAATGGCCAGAGGTATATGCTATACCTAACCAGGAAGCAAAGACAATTGTAAAAGCATTCGTCAACAACTGGGTATGTCGCTATGGTGTCCCAATAGAATTACATTCCGACCAAGGAAGGAATTTCGAGTCTGCCATATTCAGGGAAATGTGCGAGTTATATGGAATAAAGAAAACCGGAAAGACACCGTTGCATCCACAGTCTGATGGCATGGTAGAAAGGTTCAATCGCATCTTAGAAGAGTACCTACGAAAAGTAGTTAGCAACCATCAGAGGGATTGGGACGAGCACATTCCCAAATTTTTGATGGCATATAGGTCAGCTGTACACGACTCAACGTCGAGAACGCCAGCCAAAATTATCTTCGGGACGGAATTAAAACTACCTGGTGATTTGGAATTTGGTGTTAAGCCAACTGTAGAAGAAGGAGCTATTACGTCCCAAGAGAAGGAGGACTTAAACGAACTGCATGAGTTCGTGCGTAATAGACTCAAGATGGTCTGTGACAAGATGAAGGCTAGGTATGACTGCGCAGCGAATTCGGAGGGATTTATGGAAGGACAATTGGTTTTACTTTATAACCCACAACGGAAGAAAGGATTGCCCCCAAAATTACAGACTCACTGGGATGGCCCGCATGAAGTGATTAAGAGAGTGAATGACGTTGTATACCGGATACAGAAGCATAATAGCCCAAGGTCGAAAATGAAGATAGTACATCTCGAACGATTGGCGCTCTATGGAAGAGGTGATTGTATGCCTATTCGGGTCGAACAGGCTTAAGTGGGCAGCAGTGTTACAAAGATTAGAAATAGGTTTAAATAAAACGAAAATGTTGCTATATGTACTTGGCAGCACTGCCAATTAATCTCCAGTTGTAAAACTGTTACAACCCTGGTCAACACAATATAGATAATATTCAAATTAACAATATAGATATCGAATACTCCAGAATATACAAGATCATTCGAAGCTGTGCCAATAATAAGTGTAAACAACAACAACGAAAAACCTAGCAACATAAATGCTAAGAGATGTTATTCTTAATGATCTTGTATGCAAGTATTAGCTGCTAATAAAGCTAAACAGGTTCACAAGTATACACAGCCATATACACATAGGAGAAGAAGAAACAAAACCACACAACACACAGAATACTCATCCATACAACAACTCATAGTTACCATAGACAAAACCCACAGAACACTCATACATACAACCACACATAGTCACCATAAGCAAAACACACAAGTCAGCATTGTCATGTATACCAACACACGTATATAGCTACATGTTAAGTAAAGTACAACCAACAACAACCATGCCCAGAAGTTTCGCGAAGTTACCAGACGACGTCATTTTTGCTATATAAAGGCGCTGCCAGAGCTCAGCGAGTGTGTGTGATTTCAAGCATAGACGTGTTAACATCGCTAAGTGTTGAGTAGTAAAAATACTCGTGTTAATAAAGTAATAAATAAAGTGTTGCCGCATTATATTTCTAAAACTAATTTGTCCGTGTTTTCATTTGATGCAATTAAACGAATCCTTGAAGGATAAGTAAAAAAACCGTTTTTACGAAAAGGTCTAAGAACGTAACAATATTAAGAATTTGCTAATAAATAACAACAGTAGTGTATATAAGGAACTTTTATTGTGCACTTAAAAGTAACTCAGGGTCAAAGGTAAAAATGGCCCTTCGTGAAAGCCTCGACAACAATGTTATTTAAAGAATATTAATCATGAGTTGTGTATACTATGGAGTTACACAAAAATCCTACACAATTTTTTTTTGAAGGTCTAACGGTTAATTGTATAAGAATTAATAGTTATTAGCAGAAAAGCATTATTGGCAATAATATGGCACAAGAAAAAACCTAAAGAATCGACGAATCATATACATATTGTAAATAGAATTAATTAGTTGCAGTCAAGAATTCAATTAATAGATAAATAATAAATTTTATATTATATGTCATTATTATTTAAGAAAGCTCTGGTACTCATAAGTCATGTCGCAATAAAGAAATTATCTCTTTGGGGCTTACAGGTAAATATATCAAACTCCTTAAAATCTCTTTTGTTTTATAGCCTGAATATACATTAGCCTGAAATCCATGAAGAGTATTCTGAATTTTTAATATATGTATTAATAGCGAAACTACTTTCAATTCGCAAGATATTAGTTTGAAAACATTAACATTAAAACCTAAATAATGATTATCAGTCGGATCACAATATACTGGAAACATCTGTGCTAAAATCTAAGTTTATTAAACTTACAGTTTTTGTTCACATGTTTGTGATTTAAACTTTGAAAAGTATTAGTATCAAGTAACTTAGCTAGAAATATTACCCACTACGAAAAAAAATTAAAACAATACCATATCAAAACTCTTGGAAGAAGACTCCATTAGCCAAACGTTGATGTCACCTAAGAGTAACGTTTATTCATTTATGAACAATTACCCATAACTTAGATAGTATGGGAACTCATAAAATATGTAACGTGAATAAGCATTGCTTATTCATGTAAAGCACTTATGGGAATGGAAATTGTTCATATGGTACCTGTTGTAAATAAAACGTAGAAAAATAATAGATTAATCAAGGCTTACGAAAATGTTTACTAAATGGCTAGCCATTTTAAGGATTAAAAGCCAAGAGCATATAATTTCAAATGGATTTTGCTACAAAGGCTCAACATGTCTGTAAGGTTCATTCCATAAACACCGTATGATAACATAATGTATAACTAGACTAGGTCGGAACCCCTTCATTCTCTTCTTTAGACAAAAGTAATTTTTTTATATTGATTTAATATAATGATAACATTTAAATTATATTGATTTATCATAAAACGTTAGGCAAATGAAAAATTTCCGTTGCTTCATGTGCGTTAAAAAATTATTCAGGATCAAAGGTAAAAAATGGCCTTTCGTAAAACAATCGCCACCAATGTTACCTAAAAATTATTAATCATGATATATGTATATTATGGAGTTAAAAAAAAACCCAATGAACATTTTTTCGTAGGACTAGCGGTTCATTGCAAAGTAGTTCTGAGTTATTCCAAAAAATATTATTGGCATAGTATAATAACAATAATGAGTAGTAAAAACAACCTCAAGAGTCGACGAATCAAATACATATATTGTAAATAGAATTAAGTAGTTACAGTCAAGAATTCATTTAATACAGACATAGTAATTTATATAATATATGTTCGTATTATTTTGGAAAACACTCGTACACGTAATAGAGATATTATCTCTTTGGTCCTTACAGGTAAAAAGATCATTTACTCATAACCAAAATGGTATGGGAACTCATAAAATGTGTAACATGAATAAGAAATAGGTGATAGTAACCTGTTGTAAATAAAAAGGAGAATATAATAAGTGCATCAAGGCTTAAGAAAATGTATATATTACATGGCAATATATTTTAAGGATTAAAACGGTTACTTTATTTAAAAGCAAAGAGCATATAATTCAAAATGATTACAATATTGGTATTGGCTACAAAAGATCAGTGTGTCTGTCTATAAGGTTCATGCCATTTACACCGTATATTGAAATTACGCATGACTAGACTAGTATGGAACTCTCTTCTTTGGAATTTTCGCGTAAAAGAAGCAAATAAACGTGTTCGATCCAATCCTGAGTTTTCGGTATAAGGCAAATCCTCTACATTTCAATAGTAGTGGTACCATTAATTTGGTAGAGAAATTTCAGTTATTATCCTTTGAATGTCTACATCTGAAGTAGTAGGGAACGGTATGCCTCTGAGCAATTGAAATTGTCAAGTTACAACAATTAAATTGAAATTTTTATTGTCTACAATGGGTTGATTGTTTTGTTGGTACGTCTCGATGTTTGAGTGGGTATATTTTCCCAAAGTTTAATGAGGCTTTTACATTTGATGTTTTTTCAATGTTGGGGTTTGCGTGAGATTTTGTGTCTGTGGGGAATTTCTGTCCGTCCATATATAACTTTGGGAATACATGTCCAACCATGTATAAGCGTGGGATTTTTTGTCTGTCCATATGTTGTGGCCTTGGGAATATTTGTCCGTCCATCTATGGCCTCAGGAACTTCTGTCTGTCCATATGTGAGCGTGGGAATTTCTGTCTGTCCATATGTGGCATTGCGAATACATGTCCGTCCATATGTGGAGGAGTGCTGTAGTACGCAAAACGAGTTCATATAAGTGGCCGTAAGATATTCCCCGTTTGTTAATATGTGGCTTTGGTAATACATTTTCGTCCATATGTGAGCGTGGAAATTTCTGTGCGTAGTAATTCTGTCATACCATTTTTTTTGTGCTCGCCTTGTGGATTATAGAATCTAAAACAATTTTAGGAAGTACAATATTTCAAAAGTGTTAGATAAATGGACAATCCTAATGTTTGTGGCTCGTTTCTTCTTGATTTAGTGAGATTTCTTCTTTAATATTTTGCTTGGTAAAATTTGTCTGTCTTCACTTAATATATTTGTTCAGCACTTCAAATTCTTTCTTTTTTCTGCAATATTAAGTTTAGAGACTAATTCAGTTATTGTAATCTTGACAACATTCATACTGGTACCCTATTAATAATAACATTGAATTTTTTTTATGCATAACGAATATTGATGGAGTTTATATATCATTCTGGGCGGTGTGATTTCTGTGTTTTTCAGGATTTGGATAACTATGTTATGTTTAAGTGTGTTTTGTGTAAGGTATTATAAGTTGAACTATATTATAGTTGAACACCGATCCACGCGAGTTAGCGACGCTCGTGCATAAACATTTCTTCTTTATTAATACACATATGAATGTTATTTATTTATAGTAATACTAATGTTCTTTTAAGATAACAAGTAAATTCCCATAGATAATAAGAAAGTAATTACTAAATAGATATATGATAAATAAAAATTATTGTAAACACACATGAACAATCCTAAATAAATATATTAAATAATGTTAGCTTATATTGAACAAAGGAATAAGATAAAAAACAAATATTATATATATACAAATATTGGATGATAAACATCCCTAAGTATTGTAAACAACCTAATATTGTATACAACCATAAAAGAGATACGTTTTAGAACAAAAATAGAGAAATTATGATAAGATAAGTATGTTATTCCTTTAGTATTTAAGATCGACATTTTATGTAAATCGGGCAGTTAAAAATAAGTAGTAGAGACGTGTATACGTCGTTGTATTTTTAATTCAAAAGTCAGTATTATTAATAAGTAAAAGGCATATAGGTGTCTAAAAAAGTATATATATTTTTTTACTGCACATAGTAAAGTAAAAATTAATTGGCGATCTTGCCAAGAGCATTATAAATTGTATTGCTCAGTAGACGAACCATTGGAATCCTTGTCGAAGTAAGGACTCAAAAAAAGAAAATTCCTAACACAAAAAGAAAAAAAACAACCTTCATAGAAGGATATTAAACCACATATAATAAATTAATGGAAAGTAATAAGAAAAAAACACAGATGTGATCAAGCACATCCCTTTGAAATTATTATAAAAGAAAATTCCACAAACATGGCCAACAACACTGAAATCAGTGTTATGATCCAATAAATGGCAGCATTACAAGCTACGATACAACAACTCACAATAAATCACACAGCTGAGGTAAATGAATTAAAAGCTCAATTAGAATAATCAGAGTAAATCCTCTATTGAAAAATCCACGACCTGCACCCTGGAAGAAATTTCAACAACCGTAACAAATGTTAAAACGACGTTAAATTTGATGTATTCAAATCACTTCCGACATTTGATGGAGATATCACAAAATACCGAATGTGGAGAGAAGATACGTCACGGATGATGAATAGTATGGAACCACTAAGAAACACCAGTATCTACTCCCAAGCATTGCAGATAGTGAAGACAAAAATTAAAGGAGCAGCCGCTCAGGTTTTAGCTAATCATGGCACCATATATAATTTTGATGCCATTAGAGCCAGGTTAGATCACACATATGATGATACACGCCCGTTGTACGTCCTACAAGAAGAAATGAAGCGATGTTTCCAAGGAAGGAAAACATTAGAACAATTACATGACGAAATCAACCGATGCCTAAGCTTAATTATTTCAAAAATATCAATGTCTGGATATGGAAGAGAAGCTATAAATGCCATGACGGAGCAAGCAAAACAAGAATATATTCGAGTATTCATAGCAGGAGTAAATAACACATTTATACAGTGTACATTATATGCAAATGCTTCAGTGAATCTAGAATATGCATACACCATTGCCCGCCCAATAGAACATGATATCAAGTACCAAAATTTAAAACTATCATATGAAAACAGAAATCCACAAAATTTTCAAAGAAATGAAAATCCATTCCAGAAACAACAGATCCAACCAACTGCAAGATTCCAACTTCAACAAGAAATCAAACCAAAACAACATTTTAATTACAATCGATTCCAGAGACAACAGTTTCAATCAACCCTAAGATACTAAGAACAACAGGTATTTAAACAAAAACAATATTTCAAAAATTTTCAACCACATCCAGAGCCCATGGATGTAAGTTCTGGCAACGCAACCCCCACACTTTAACTCCCAACACCATAATAAACAATCATGGAAACGCCAAGCAGAACATAGTGGTAATTATCATACTAAGAAACAGCAAAGAATCAACCACTCAGCACAAGAATTCAATGACAATTCAAGCAGGTATGCAGAACCACAACAAAAGGAAAATAATATTAGATTAGATTATTTAAACTAATAAACGGGTTGCCCTATCTTATACTAACTAGTGATTTAACCATTAAGAGATATAATATTTTAATTCAAAGTGGTGCAACCCATAATTATAAAGATATTAAGTGTGATTCCTCAGATAGAATAAGAATTAAACCTGTTGCAATGAAGACTATACACGGGCATTCAATAATAACTACAAAGATAATAATTAAATTAATGAATAAATAAATAACATTTTTTTTATTAGAAAATGTTGAATCTTGTGACATGATTTTAGGTTTAGAAGGATTAAGAATATTAAATACAAAAGTGAGTCTTAGGGATATGACCTTAACCACCATAAGTAGTGACAATCAGCCCAAGTTAAATTACATTGTACAAGAAGAGAAATACAAACAGCAAATAGAGAGGATGATGAAGGAAAATAATGGCATAGGACCATGAAGAACCAATATGGACAGAACAGTACCCATATCCCAAAGCTGGTAACGATTTTGTCAATAGGGAAATTAAGAAACTATTGGACGAAGGAATTATACATAGAAGTAATAGCCCATACAACTATCCAATATAGATAGTCCCAGAAAAGGGTATAGATGAGCAGTGAAGACCAAAGAGTCGAATGGTCATAGATTTCTAGAAACTAAATGATAATACAATTAATGATATTAATATACATATACGGATGCGAATATGACCATACACAATTTAGGTCAGGCTAAATATCTTACTACTTTGGATTTAGAATCTGGCTTTCACCAGATAAAAATATTTAAAGGAGGTAGGGAAAAACAGCTTTTTGCATAAATGGGGGAAATACGAATTTGTCTGTATGCCCTTTGGATTAAAAAACGCACCTTCAATTTTTCAGAGATGTGTAGACAATAAACTTAGGGAATATATAGGAGAATTTGCGTATGTTTACATAGGTGATGTACTCATATTTTCTTCCTCACTTGAAGAACATATGGAACACGTCAGAATAATATTTGACGCATTGAGCAAAGCCACACTGAAAGTTTCTGACGAAAAATCGAAACTCTTTCAAACCGAAGTCGAATACTTAGGGTACATAATAAAACATAAAATTGAAACAAATCCAGAAAATACCCCATTCCCCAAACATTAAAAGACTTAAGAGAATTTCTGGGTACGACAGGATATTAGAGGTAATTTGTACAAGGATATGCTAGTATAGCCAAGCCCGTTACAGTTCACTTAAGAGGAGATAATGAATAAATAGGAAGCAATAAAAGCGCTAAAACCAAGATAGATTTAGATAATGATAAAAAATTGTCTAAAGGAACAGGTTGAACTTTTCCAACCTAATTTTGATAAAGTATTTGAACTAACTACAGACGCCTCTAACATAGCCATTGGAGCAGTCCTTAGTGAAATCAAAAAACCAACATTTTTCCTTAGTAGAACACTTAGTAAAACAGAGGGAAATTATTCCACAAATGAGAAAGAGTTATTAGCCATTATCTCGACACTACAAAAATTGAGAAACTAAATCTACGGTACAACAGACCTAACTATTTTTACTGACCACCAATCCTTAATACACGCTATATCCGGAAAAAATCCGAATCTAAAACTAAAACGATGGAATGCAATAATTGAAGATTTCGGAGCAAAATTAATGTACAAACCCGGACATCAGAATGTGGTAGCTGATGCCTAGTCAAGACAACATATAAATACATCATCCATCGACACAGTACACTCAGCTGAAAGCTCGTTTTCAGATATTATCAAACAGGTAAAACAACCACTAAATGCATACGGCATTCAAGTCGAGCTTGTACTAAATAATAGAATAAACGAAACAACAATAGCTGAGGAAATATATAAAACATTAAGAGAAATGCATAATACTATACACACAGTCACAGGACAAAAACCAGTTGACATTTTATTCAACAAAATAAGATATGACAAGAAAGTTATACATGAAAAAATAAAAAGATCGTCAGATAAAACACTCGCAAATTTGAACTAGGCCACAAAACGTCGAACGTTTTCACCAAATAAGCAAATCCTAGTTAAAATCAAGGGAGCAAGAAAGAAAAAAGACGCCAGATACATTAAATATATTGTAAAGGAAGACCGTGAGGACACTGTCTTAACCACAAGGGGGAAGATTGTACATAAGGATAACATTAAAAGCTATACTATTAATAATGATGATCATCTGCCTGATATTTCTCGCAGTGGTCATATCAAAAACCAAAGCAGACGTGGAAATTAAAAACCTAGACAACCAGAAATTCGTCCTAACCAAGACTGATGACGTTTTTCTATATGATAAACATTCATACCTCTTTCATGTCACAAATTTAACAAGAATACTTACACAATGTCGACAAACTGTTACGGAAAAATTTAAATCCTCTATCCAAGAAACAATCTGGATATAGAAAATTGAAATAATAGCAAATCAACTAAATAAACATAAACGACATACGAGATCCCTAAACTTTCTAGGATCAGCATTAATATTTATTACAGGAAATCCAGATCATGACGACTTCATCTTGATGGAAACGAAAATAAATGAGTTAATAGTAACGGAAAACAACTTCTAGTGAACTCAAGGTTCGTAAAGCTAATGGACGCATTACAATGTCTGACATTAGAAAACCATCTCATCATTGAAAAAGTGCACGATCAACTCTTACTACTTGTCAGGACAATAAACGCTGCAAAGAATAATCAATATTTGCCTGAATCCTTAAATTTAGACGATATAAAAGAAATAATAGAACATGAATTACTCTCAGCGCATATAATAAACATTTTAGAATACGCAGATACACACATAGCCGGAACAGGAGACCTATTTGTAACTATTTATAAATATCCTATATTGAATAACGACTGTATACTCTTCAAAGTCACGCCCATAAGTTTTAAGCACAGAAGAATACTAATAAATGATCAAATTGGCCAATGTAACAAAGACTACGTCAGGGTAAATCATTGCAAGAATTTTTTAGGAAAAATTTATTTGCAAAAGAAACACCGAAACAGATAGGTGTATACTTCCAGTACTCTACAACAGAAATAGTAAATTAACATTCATTCAGGAATGTAACCAAAAGTTACTCGAAATTGACGAAGGATTCATATTATCGGTACTCACCAAGTTGACAATATCACTACTACAGGCATAACATTAGTAAAATGTACGGACAAAATTAATATAGATAATAATACTTATACAAATATACATGACAGACTCATAGAAGCAATCCACACAAAATACGATAAGGAGTTTGAAATCATAAAAATACTAAGCTCAGATCGCGAAAACGTGTTTAATAATATAGACTCACTAAAATATTTAGTCATTCCTTGCGAACAACATCCTATACGTTCAACCCTTTATATGCTACTTTTCATAACCATAATTATTGGAATATTTTGTTTCGGGCTCAAAATATTTATATATGTATCAATATATAAAAGAAAACGTATAGAACAAAGCTTTAGAATATGTTATAACCAACAAGTTGAAAGAATTAATAGAGATCGGGACGCTCTCGTTTAATCCAGGGGAGAGTTAGCGACGCTCATGCATAAATATGTTTTCTTTATTAATAAACATATGAATGTTAGTTATTTGTAGTAATACTATTATTCTTTTAAGTATATATATTTAGTTTAATACTTAAATAGACAAATTATATAATTTAAATATCATAACATCTACGGAGAAAAATAAATTAAAGACAAGTACGTCTATAGCACCCAGAATATATGGGTTACCGAAAGTACACAAAATAGGAATGCCTTTAAGGCCAATTTGTTCGTCACAAAATGCACCATATGAACTTTGCAAATATTTAGTTCATATTTTGAAAAATTTAACAAGAAACTCAGCTTACAATGTAAGAGACGCAGTGGAATTTAAATCAAAGGTAATTAATAAGAGATTAGACAATAATGAAATTATGGTATCATATGACGTAGTATCGCTATTTCCGAGCATACCTATAAATTTAGCACTACAAATAATAGAAAATACGTGGAACATATTACAAGAACACACAAAAATACCAAAATACCTTTTCATGGAGTTACTAAGGTTTTGCATCAAAGACAGCCGTTATTTTAAATATGAAGAACGAATTCACGGACAATGTAAGGGAATGCCGATGGGATCACCTGTATCACCAGTTGTTTTCGATATTGTTATGGAGGAGTTACTGGAACAATCCCTTACAAAATTAAAAATAAAACCCAGATTATTAACAAAATACGTAGATGACATATTTGCTATCATAAATAGAAATACGGCAGATGAAGTTCTAAAAGTTTTAAATGCGTTTAACCCACAAATACAATTTAGATGCAATTGTTAGTAGACACCAAAATATGATGACAGTCAACTGGTATCAAAAACCCACTGCATCCGGTCGTCTCATTAATTTCCATTCCAAACATCCCAGAAGAATAATAACCACTGCAAATAATTTCATCAGACGAGTACTCACCATTAGTGACGATAGGTATCATGAGGAAAATTTACGGAAAATAAAAGAAATCTTAGACATGAACGATTTTCCGAAAACAATTATAAACAATTTAATATATAAAAAGAGTGACACAACAATAAGAAGAGAGACTAATACAAAGTATTATAAAGGACTAACATATATAAAAGGTTTTTCTGATAGGTTAAAAAACTCAGATCTATTTGACATTGAGAAATATCAACTTGCATTTAAGACGAATAATACTATGCAGAGCCTATATAGTAACACAAAGACTAAATTAAAGAAAGAGGATAAATGCAACGTTATATATAGTATTAACTGCAACGGTGACGGCTCAGGCACATGCAATAAGAAATACGTAGGAACAACTAAAAATAAACTGAAGACTAGACTAACATCTCATAAATCAGACATAAGAATGAAAAACAAACCCATGGAGCAAAAAACTGCACTTGCGGCCCACTGTGCAAAGAAAATCATGTGCCAAATTTTGATAATGTAAAAATATTACAACAAGAAAACCATTATTCCAGGAGATTTATTTTAGAGATGTTACACATAATTGACGTTCCTGCAGAGAAAAGACTTAACTATAAACAAGACACAGAGAAATGCGCTCAAATTTACAGAAGTGTGATAAACAAACACAAGAAACAACATAAACAAATCAGTTTTCGCAGCTCAGGACTACAGACGATCGACATATTGAAAATATGTTAATTCAATCTAATTTAATCTAATTTTTAATTTACATGTATGTAATTGTAAATTTATTAGAAATAATCAAAAATTAATTTTAATGTTTATCATTTATTGTTTTGTACCCAACAGTGTTCCCCTGAAGATGAATAGCGAAGCTATTCGAAATATTGGGAAAAATAACATTAAATAAAGATTAAATAATAAAAAAATATTTAGTGTTTATTGATTTTTAAAAACCTGGCCTATAGCCGAACGATAAAACAAGAATATTATCATTATTCTTTTAAGATAACAAGTAAATTGTCATAAATGATAAGAAAGTAATTAGTAACTAGAAATATGATAAATAACAATTATTGTAAACACACATAAGCAACCCTAACTAAATATATTATATAATGTTAGCTATTATTGAACAAAGGAATAAGATAAGAAACAAATAATATATATATATATATATATATATATATATATATACAAATATTGTAAAGATCATAAAATATCGTAAACATCACTGAGGGCCATTATTACAACTTGACGACAAAGTTGGTGGTAGTAAATGCCAACGTTAGCATAACAAGTCGATAAAGTGACTGGTAGCAACTTTCCATTATTACAAATTGCCGGGAATATTAAATGTATATTTCTTATTATGTGGCAATACCGCTAGCAATTACCGACTACTTTGGAAGATTATTTAGATCGCGAAAAATTGTAGTGGTAACGACGCACTTGTTTTTACCTTTTAAAAATATATGCAGCTTTTTTTTGTGAAAATATCAGTTTGTGTTATTAAATATAATATATCAGCATCTAATGAAACAATCGTGCGAGCTGTGAGAAGACGGGCAAAGAAGTTTTCAAGTGAAGAAGAACAATGTTTGGTGCTACCATATTAAAAAGTAAGAAAATATGGTAGCATAAATATAAATCCTCCTTGTAAAACTTATCGCGAAGTCGAGCTTGCCTTTAATTATCGCACATATTTGGATTAAAGGAAAGTTGTAATAATGAAAATGTAGTTATCCGACCGATAAACTCTCACTTTAAGATAACATCAAGTTGTAATAATGGCCCTAAATATTGTAAACAACCTAATATTGTAAACAACCACAAAAGAGATACGTTTTAGAACAATAGAATAAAGAAGTTATGGTAAGATAAATATGTTATTTCTTTAGTATTTAAGATCGAAATTTTTTTGTAAATCGGGCAGTTAAAAATAAGTAGTAGAGACGTGTATACGTCGTTGTATTTTTAATTCAAAAGTGAATATTATTAATAAATAAAAGGCACATATGTGTCTAAAACAATATATATTTTTTTACTGCACATAGTAAAGTAAAAATTATTTCGCGCTATAACCAAAGATCTGGCGTTAAAATGAAACGACGTGCTTAGATGTCGACGTGTGTCTGATTTTAGTACTCATTTTATTCTACATAACTCTTACTTCTAATTGGCGATTACAGAAAAGCAAAATTAATTACAGATAATACTCCTAAAACATACAATAGCTGTAGCAAATTTGACTTTGCGTTAAGTTTTACCAGGAGGATTTATGTTTATATTACCATATATTCTTATTTTCTAATATGGTATCGCTGCTCTGTGTTTTCGATTATATGGCTGTGGGCTTCAACAAGCTCCACCAAACATAGTTTTTCTTCACTTGAAAAGTTTTTGACCGCTTTCTCACAGCTCGCACGATTGTTTCCTTAAATGCTCACATTTTTTATTTTATAACAGAATTCTGTATTTTCACAAACAAAAGCTACATATATTTTGAAATGGTAAAGTGCTTCGTTGCCACTACAATTTTTCGCGATATAAATAATCTTTCAAAAATAGTCGGTAATTGCTAGCGGTATTGCCACACGATAAGAAATATACATTTAATTATACCGGCAAGTTGTAATAATGGAAAATTTCTACCGGGCACTTCATCGCCCTGTTATGATAACGTTGCCATTTACTACCACCAACTTTGTCGCCAAGTTGTAATGGCCCTAACAATCTCAAGTAATGTTGAATGGAACCTTTACACTCGGCCACTACTTTCACTATGTAGAGCAGGCACAATATATTTATCTATACCAAAAATATCCCTCAGCATATTCTTTATGGTGTTCGATTGAAAAGGTTTTTCATTATTAGAAACTAACAATTTTATGTTTTTAAAACTGTTGAAAATTTTAAAGAGTTCACTTTTAACATCAACCAAAGCTCCACAAGCGATTAGTAAAGCTACAGCAAACTTTGAAAATTTATCAAGGCATGTGAGGAAATGTGTTGTAACTGTTGAAGAGATATGGATGTAGAGTATTTGGTCGGGAATATCTGGTATTGGTGATGTACACATCAAAGGTTGTGCATGTTATCTATTGTATTTATTTTCCAAACATATTCTGGAATTTTTTACTATCACAAGAAGCATCTGCTTTATTTTAGGGTAGAAATATTCTGATATGATTTGTTTTTAATTTTCCTGTAGAGATCTATGCACGCATTTGCGCTTTAGGCTTAATGTTTCTAATTGATCGTCTTTATTTCTTAAGTCAATTCAAAATTGCTGTGTATAAATGAATATTACCAATTTAAAATGGTTAAGTTACTCATCGTGGATCTCGACTAAAGTACTTAAGTCGCAATGAAATGCATTAATTACTTGAGGATTTACAGATATTTGTAAAATTAGCAAAAGATTTTGAATATTATTGAATTGGTAGCTGCTCCTTTCGAGATTAAATCTATATATATAAAAATAAGTTGCATTGTGCTAGTAATTGATGTTCTCCGGAATGCGTGAACTGCAAAGTTTATATGAAAGGTGACGTCAATACCAAGGTTTTTCTGTAAATACAGTTTATGTATGTGTATTGGTTTATGAGTTTTAGCCATTTTAGTGCACACTGCAATCATTTCGAAATATTTGAGTTAATATTTTGAAAAATTGAAATATAATTCGTTTTTAAATACATTACAATTAATTTTGGTCAAACAATTAATTTAATTTATATACTTAACTTCTCTAAATCACAACTTCGGGGATCTATGAAATAAATTACATATAAATACTACACTAAAATCATAAATATTTAAATACATTATGCACAGCCCACGTCATATGCATGAATACGCGCAGGATGCAATGACTTATGTGCGTCATTATGGCCGACCAGATTTATTTATAACATTTACGTGTAATCCGCAACGGAGTGACATTAAAGATAATATATTCGCTGGCCAAAGTCCTTCCGACCGCCATGATATCACTTCCCGTGTTTTTAAGCAGAAATTGAAAGCGCTTATGGGTGTTAGAGTGAAATCTAAAGTGTTTGGTGAAGTTAAGTTCTGGATGTATTCTGTGGAGTGGCATAAGCGTGGTTTGCCACACGCTCACATATCAATATGGTTGGTGAATAAAATTACATCGCATGAAGTTGACAATGTTATATATTCTGAATTATATGATGTTGTTGTGCAAAATATGATCCACGGTCCATGCACAGCCCACGTCATATGCTTGAGTACGCGAATAAGAAATCTGTTGAAGGTTTGGAGAGAATAATGAAAGAGCTACGAGATAACTCTGAGTTTTTTGGTAGTGCATTGATTTTATTGCCAGACGATTTTAGGCAAACATTGCCCGTCATTCATAGATCGGCAGCTGCCGATGAAATTAACGCTTGCTTAAAGTCTTCATATTTATTTAGATTTGTTAAAATATCGAAACTCACTATCAACGTTCGTGTTCAGTTGCAGAACGATCCATCTGCTGATAAGTTCTCTAAGCAACTGCCGAAAATTGGGAACGGTGCAATGCCTATTGATGACACTGGATTGATAACAATGCCAAATGATTTTTGCCGTTTCGTACAGTCAAAAAAGGAATTGATTGAATGTGTTTCACTAACATAGCACAATAATATACATGCCATGAATGGTTGAGTGCTACAGCGATCTTAGCGGCAAATAACACAGATGTTACTCAATTGAACATGGCTATACAATCAAAGATTCCTGGCGAAGTGGTGTTGTACAAGTCTGTCAATACTGTTACCAATGAAGGAGATGTTGTGAATCATCCAACAGAATTTTTGAATTCGTTGGACTTACCAGGGTTGCCTCCTCATAATCTCCAATAGAAAGTTGAAGCCACTATTATTATGCTCCGTAATATCAATCGACCCCGTTTGTGTAATGGTACAAGTCTTGCTATTAAAAGGTTGATGGCTTATGTAATTGAAGCTACTATTTTAACTGGAAAATTAAAATAGTAGAAGATGTATTCATTCCACGTATCCTAATGATTCCGTCTGATATACCATTTGGAATTAACAACTTCAGTTTCCTTTTCGCTTTGCGTTTGCGACTACCATTAATTAGGCGCAAGGCCAAACTTTAGAAATTTGTGGACAGTTCTATGTAGCGTGTTCGCGGGTTTGCAAACCATCGGTTTTGTATATTTACACCGAAAATGAAAAAACAGCAAATGTTGTTTACCACAGAGCATTACAATAAAAGCAATTTATCACTGATTTAAATGAATTCGAATTAATTTTTTAACCCTCTCATGCCCTCTCATTACGTTTATGCTTATAAGTCGCGATTGGTTTATTTTTTCAATATATTTTTTTTTATTTTACGTAGCTTAATGTTTTGCGCAAGCATAAAGTTATTCTTTACATTTGAAACTGTACATTTGTTCATTTTGTAGCCGTTCCTCGTAGAGTGAAATATTAAAATTTAATTTGTGATAAAAGTATGTTTAAAAAAAGTGTTAAAGTAATTAAAATAAATATTTCATTGTAAAACTAACTGAAAAATGTCATTTAAAATCGGTAAGGAAGTGATTTATAAGAAAAATTTCTTTAAAAAAAATTATTACTTTCTTATAATAATTTTTTAAAACTAATGTTGCCTCTAGGCAACATTGGTCAATTATGGTAATATCAAATGTTGTTTATTTCTTCACGATTATTTTATTTGGATGCGTTCAAAAGGCCTAACACAGGCAGACACGGAAAAAAATTGTTTGATTTCAACTAGGAGGATTCTGCAGAGGAGGAAAATGAAGAAGAAGAACCAGAAAATTTCGAAAGGGTAATTGAAGAGGCAATCAATATGATATAGATAAGGGAGAAAATGTAGAGGTGGATTTGATTGGAGATATAATTAGCAAAGACAATAACTGAAACGAAAATGAATACCCTGTGCAGGAGGTTATAATTAAGTATGATTCACAAAGCTTGAGATGGAGTCGGGGTAGAATGGGGAGCAAAAGGCAAATGTAGGCTATGCCATTCTGGCTTTATACGCTCTAAATATAGTAAGCTAATATGTATTTAGACTGTAACTCACAAAAAAGTTGTTTTGTAACATTTCATACATAAATTTTTATAAAGAAGTGCATTAAAAATCATTATGGATTTTTTTCCATTGACCACAATTGACCAATGTTGCCTACAGGCAACATTCTATAACTACCGAACCATAATACCTACGACTTTGATAATTTTTTTTAGTTCATACTTAGGTCAAGCCCAAAACATATTCGACCTAAAAAAATTTTTCGCACGGTCCATTTTAATTCGGTCATGAGAGGGTTAATTTCTTTTTTGCACTACGAAGTATGCAGGGGGTTCGCTAGTATATTATATATATATATATATATATATATATAGGCAGATTTAATGCCCGATTGTTAAGCAGATGTAAGCTTTATAATTCACTGGTTTACATCCCAAAAATACCAAGAACACCACATGCCTAGATAAGTTAATTGGAACCTCCTGAACACGAAAAATGCTGTAATTTTTTTAAGTACTGTTTTTTAGATAACGGTACTTTTGTGTTTTTCGGTGTATGATCCCACTCAAACCCTTGTGGAGCCCAACAGAAAACTCCGATCGAATTAAATCGCATATCATTGAAAAGTTAATTGTGGGTTCTCTATAGATAAAAATTTTAATTATCGTTTCTTCTCAAATTGTTGAATTTGTTTTTAAATCTTTCAATTGACATATTTTCAAATATGTTATATTTATCGTTTAAAGCTTATTGTTCCATATTCAGGGATAGCATTCATGCTAGAAGCTTCTCCAAGGTCAGCTGTGTATCCATTGGATCATTACTGCATCTAATTACTACCTCTAAATCGGTTATCTGAATCTAAACTTTCGTTACTTTATTGTGTATCTTGGTTTTTTTATGTCTTTGACGTCTGAAATCGACGTACACTTTTAGATAAAAAGGCAATCAGGCTTTTTAGTGGCAATGTCGCCATTTTGTAAGTTCAAGTTAATCTGCATACTTCGAGTTACAGCTAGTATCTCTTTTAGTGTTTCTTCACATCAAGAGGGAGTCATAGACTTTAATATGTCGCTGTTCATTATCATTCCCGATAATGCATCTGCACTTGTATTCATTCTGCCTTTTTTATATGATATTTAAAAATCATAATCTCCCAAGTCCATTCTAATTCGAGTTGTTTTAGACGATATGTTCCTATGCGAAAATAACAAGTGGTCTATGTTCAGTTACTACATAGAGTTTTCTACCACAAAGATATGGACGAAAGAAATGTATTCCCCAATGTATGACTAATAGTTATTTTTCGATTACTGGCTTAGTAACATCATGTTTTGACAATGTCTTACTTGTATAGGATATTGGTAGATCTCTGCCAAGTTCACCAAATAATATTGCTCCAAGCGCAACATTGAAAGCTTCTGTGGTCAATATGGTCAAAGTCAGGGTATCGTAATATAGGTGGGTTGAGCAATTTAGTTTTGAGGTTTTGAAATGATTTTTTGAGGCTCATATTCTTTTTAGTAACAGATTTAGTGGTCTTGCTATGTGAGTAAAGTTTTTGACGAAACGCCTATAATAATTGCAAAAAGAAATAAATCTCCTAACATCATCAGTATTCTTTGGTGTTGGATAATATTCTATCACGTTGTGTTTATTGGCATCTGTAAGTATTCCTTCATCAGTTATAAGATGACCTAAATATACGACTTTTTTTTTTTTTAAACAGAATTTGCTCGTGTTAAATTTCAAATTATATTGTCTTAATGACAATTATGATGTCATGATGATTCTGTACGATACACCCAGATACTATAATATCATCTACATACAACAATGCTTCTGCACTTACAACGCCTAGTGCTATTTTTAGTATTCTCTGAAAACTATTCCATGATATTATTAAACCAAATGGCAATCGAGCATATTTAAACTGTCCATTTCTAGTTGAAAACGCAGTCAACTGTCTAGATTCCTTGTCTAAATTGATTTGATGAAACGGGCTGGTCATATTTAAAGTACAAAAATACTCAGCTCTACCTAGTTTATCTAAAACGTCCTTAATCCTTGTTGAAGGGAATTTGTCGTTAACTATCTTCTCATTAAATTTTCGAAAATTCACTACTAATCGCCACTTCTTTTTATCATCCGCTGATATCTTTGGGACTACTAATAATGGTGAGTTGTAAGGGCTTACTGATGGTTATCTCGTCCTGAAGTAACTTGTCTGCTTGGTCATTTACCTGTTTCATTTGCGTTTCAGGTAACCTGTAAGGTTTTACATATACCGGTGTGGGATCAGTTGCGTGTATTTATTACGTGTGAAAATTGTTCACTGTAAGGTTATCACCTTCAATATGGAAAATATCGTTAAATTCTGTGACTATTTTAACTAAAGATCCCTTGGCTACAGGATCTCACTCAATACATAATTCTTCTAAAACCTTTTGTACTCGGTCTTGATTTTCAGAAATTCTACTGTTTTCACATGTAAATATCCTGTAATCGGATTAATTTTTTATCTCCAATTCCGCTAAATTCCTTGCAATCATGTCTCTATCATTCGTGTTCAGAATTTTTATATGTTGTGCTCGTATTATGGCATTCGTTACAAAAACTCCTGGAGCTATCTCTCTATTTAATACAAGGCTTTCTATATTTGTAAATATTCTTCTTGGATAATGCACTCTGAATGTGCTGGCTATATTGAATATTGTCGTGTAGGTCTCAAAATCGATTTTACATTTATACTTTTCTAGAATGTTTCGTCCAACTATTCCATCAGCGGGAATTGGGAAATTATCTTCAACAATGTGAAATTGATGTTTTATACATTGATTATTAAAATACAAACTTAAATAAGCTGTTCCAATGCCTTCAATAGAGTCTACTGTAATGCCAATTATTTCGGAAATATTATTTCTATTTATACAGGTATGTGATGGAAATCTATCCGTTTTCGAACAAAGTCGAAAGTTAACAGCGAACGTTTTGTTATTAAATGTCATGAAAATCGAACGGTTTCTCTTTCCATTTTTGTTCCATTTCAAATTGTTTCATGTCGAAATTGCAACTTTTTATAAAAAATCAAAGTTGATTTTAAATCAGAGAAATTACATTAATGTTATTAACTTATTCAATAAGAGATAATAAGAATAACTTTGAAAATATACATACATACATAAATAGAAGAAGGTTGAGTGATGCATCAGATCCACTGAGCATGCAGGACACTAGGTAACAAGTGATTTAAACTGAGCTCACATCAAATACTTTTAGGTTCGGATAAACAAGGAAGGTTTTATTTGGATTCTACAAAAACTTGAACCAAATGTGAAAACTAAATCAATTCCTTTGGTCATTGAGTTAGCAGCCACGTTAAGATCCTAGCAGAAGATAGTTTTCAAAGGTCGGTTGGTACTGACTCAGCTATAGCTAAGCGCAGGGCTACGTTCTCAAAATCGTTGTTTAATATGATATTTATATTATCCGACACAGAATATGGTCAAAGCAAAATTGTTTTGAAGGATGAGGATGTTTTTCCATAAAATTCACCATAAACTTCTCTTGGGTATTATTTGTATGTTTTGCCCTCAAAATTATTTTGTTATATACCTTAAGGTATAGACTTGAATACATATACTTAAATTCTGGTTCAAATATTTTCCAAATATTTTACTTTTTTCTTAAAAACGTGCGTAAACACCATATCGTTTTAAAAACAGTTAAAACAGCATATTTTCGTTTTTCATCACATTCTATTTAGTTCAAATTTTCATAGAAACAAATGCAAAATGAAATCGAATTCGATTGGAGGAAGAAACCGAATTAAAAACAAAACGAAAAAACAATATATGATGTCATCACACAATTTTCGATTTTATGACGTTTTTGCTTCGAAATCGATTTCCATCACATGCCTAATATTTTCTATACCCCTTAAATTGCAAATGGAAACGTCAGCATCAGTATATATTACGAAACTTAGGTTTCTATCTTTATAACTCGTTTTTATTGTATTGTTTATGTTTGCAGAAAGTTTGAAAAATGTTGGCTTCGGATAACAATTTTTGCTATCCTGCCTTCCAAGTTTTCCTGTCTATTGCATTTTTTTTGTATTATTTCTATTTATTGTTGTAATTGGAATTGCCTCTAAAGCTGCTACTGGTGTTGTGCACATAATTATTTCCTGTTTAATTTCTGTGTCTTACATATTGGCTGTTATCTGTACTGTTATTGTTTGGGGAGAAATACTGATTGTTAAAATTTTGGTTATTGTTTCTACTAAAGTACTGGTGGTTGTTTCTATTAACAAACTGATGATTGTTGCTGGCAACATTGTTTACTTCACGGTTGTTGGCTTGGCTATTTGTATAAATATAGTTTCTGAAATTGCCACTATTTCTATTTCCCGTGTTTATTTTTTTATTTATTTTCCCATTATTATTATTACTTTGCATGCTTCGCTCTACATTCATGCACTTTTCAACCACTTCATATAAAGTCTTACGGCCACTTGCCAGTAATATATTCCTATATTCTTCATTAACTCCTTTCGTAGAAACGTTAAGTACCATTCTTTCGCTCATCCTATATGTAAATTGAATTCAGAATTCCTTGAAGAAATTTTAAATTCTTTCGTACGTTTATTTTATAATAGTTGAAATACTATTGCGTATAATCCGTATAAAAGACTTATGCCCAGTTTTTAACTTCAAAATTAAGTTATATTTAAACTTAAAGTCTATTTAAATACAAAATTAATTTTTACAGATTATATTTAAGTACAACTTAAATAAAACTTAAATATCCCTCATTGGACAATTAAATGGTATTTAAATAAAGCTCAGTAAACATATGACTTTCACTTTTTTTCTTTTAAGAAAAAGAAAATATTGTGATGTTGAGAAAAATTTCCTAAAAAGTTTTAAAAATTTACATAACAATAGTTTATTATCAACAGAATAAAGTAAAAAATGAATAAAATAATATTTTTTGTACAAATAGACTCTTAGCACAATTGAAAAACTTTAAAATAATTTCTTGCACAACACTTGAAATACTTTGACACATAAGCAAATTACATGTTTTCTGAACAATGGCGAGTTTTGTTTATATTGTTACACAGATTAGAATTAGATTTAAATAAAACGACAATGTCGCTGTATGTACTTGGCAGCACTGCCAATTAATCTCCAGTTGTCAAAATGTTACAACCCTGGTCAACACAATATAGATAATATTCAAATTAACAATATAGATATCGAATACTCCAGAATATACAAGATCATTCGAAGCTGTGCCAATAATAAGTGTAAACAACAACAACGAAAAACCTAGCAACATAAATGCTAAGAGATGTTATTCTTAATGATCTTGTATGCAAGTATTCGCTGCTAATAAAGCTAAACAGGTTCACAAGTATACACAGCCATATACACATAGGAGAAGAAGAAACAAAACAACACAACACACAGAATACTCATCCATACAACAACTCATAGTTACCATAGACAAAACCCACAGAACACTCATCCATACAACCACACATAGTCACCATAAGCAAAACACACAAGTCAGCATTGTCATGTATACCAACACACGTATATAGCTACATGTTAAGTAAAGTACAACCAACAACAACCATGCCCAGAAGTTTCGCGAAGTTACCAGACGACGTCATTTTTGCTATATAAAGGCTCTTCCAGAGCTCAGCGAGTGTGTGTGATTTCAAACATAGACGTGTTAACATCGCTAAGTGTTGAGTAGTACAAATACTCGTGTTAATAAAGTAATAAATAAAGTGTTGCCGCATTATATTTCTAAAATTAATTTGTCCGTGTTTTCATTTGATGCAATTAAACGAATACTTGAAGGATAAGTAAAACAACCGTTTTTACGAAAAGGTCTAAAAACGTAACAATAATAAGAATTTGCTAATAAATGACAACAGTAGTGTATATAAGGAACTTTTATTGTGCACTTAAAAGTTTCTCAGGGTCAAAGGTAAAAATGGCCCTTCGTAAAAGCCTCGACAACAGTGTTATTTAAAGAATATTAATCATGAGTTGTGTATACTATGGAGTTACACAAAAATCCTACACAATTTTTTTTCTAATAATTATTGGCAATAATATGGCACAAGAAAAAACCTAAAGAATCGACGAATCATATACATATTGTAAATAGAATTAATTAGTTGCAGTCAAGAATTCAATTAATAGATAAATAATTAATTTTATATTATATGTCATTATTATTTAAGAAAGCTCTGGTACTCATAAGTCATGTCGCAATAAAGAAATTATCTCTTTGGGGCTTACAGGTAAATATATCAAACTCCTTAAAATCTCTTTTGTTTTATAGCCTGAATATACATTAGCCGGAAATCCATGAAGAGTATTCTGAATTTTTAATATATGTATTAATAGCGAAACTACTTTCAATTCGCAAGATATTAGTTTGAAAACATTAACATTAAAATCTAAATAATGATCATCAGTCGGATCACAATATACTGGAAACATCTGTGCTAAAATCTAAGTTAATTAAACTTACAGTGTTTGTTCACATGTTTGTGATTTAAACTTTGAAAAGTATTAGTAGCAAATAACTTATCTAGAAATATTACCCACTACGAAAAAAAGGAAAACAATATTATATCAAAACTCTTGGAAGAAGACTCCATTAGCCAAACGTTCATGTTACCTAAGAGTAACGTTTATTCATTTATGAACAATTACCCATAACTAAGATAGTATGGGAACTCATAAAATATGTAACATGAATAAGCATTGTTTATTCATGCAAAGCATTTATGGGAATGGAAATTGTTCATATGGTACCCGTTGTAAATAAAACGTAGAAAAATAATAAATTAATCAAGGCTTAAGAAAATGTTTACTAAATGGCTAGCCATTTTAAGGATTAAAAGCCAAGACCATATAATTCCAAATGGATTTTGCTACAAAGGCTCAACATGTCTATAAGGATGATAACATTACGTATAACTAGACTAGGTCGGAACCCCTTCATTCCCTTCTTTAGACAAAAATAATTCTTTTTATATTGATTTAATATAATAATAACATTTAAATTATATTGATTTATCATAAAACGTTAGGCAAATGAAAAATTTCCGTTGCTTCATGTGCGTTAAAAAATTATTCAGGATCAAAGGTAAAAAATGGCCTTTCGTAAAAATATCGCCACCAATGTTACCTAAAAATTATTAATCATGAGATCTGTATATTATGGAGTTAAACAAAAACCCAACAAACATTTCTTTCGTAGAACTAGCGGTTCATTGCAAAGTAGTTCTGAGTTATTCAAAAAAATATTATTGGCATAGTATAATAACAATAATGAGCAGTAAAAAAAACCTCAAGAGTCGACGAATCAAATACATATATTGTAAATAGAATTAAGTAGTTACAGTCAAGAATTTATTTAATAGAGACATAATAAATTATATAATATATATTACTATTATTTTGGAAAACGCTCGTACACGTAATAGAGATATTATCTCTTTGGTGCTTACAGGTAAAAAGATCATTTACTCATAACCAAAATGGTATGGGAATTCATAAAATATGTAACATGAATAAGAAATAGGAGATAGTAACCTGTTGTAAATAAAAAGGAGAATATAATAAGTGCATCAAGGCTTAAGAAAATGTATATATTAAATGGCAATATATTTTAAGGATTAAAACGGTTACTTTATTTAAAAGCAAAGAGCATATAATTCAAAATGATTACAATATTGGTTTTGGCTACAAAAGATCAGTGTGTCTGTCTATAAGGTTCATGCCATTTACACCGTATAATGAAATTACGCATGACTAGACTAGTATGGAACTCTCTTCTTTGGAATTTTCGCGTAAAAGAAGCAAATAAACGTGTTCGATCCAATCCTGAGTTTTCGGTATAAGGCAAATCCTCTACATTTCAATAGTAGTGGTACCATTAATTTGGTAGAGAAATTTCAGTTATTATCCTTTGAATGTCTACATCTGAAGTAGTAGGGAACGGTATGCCTCTGAGCAATTGAAATTGTCAAGTTACAACAATTAAATTGAAATTTTTATTGTCTACAATGGGTTGATTGTTTTGTTGGTACGTTTCGATGTTTGAGTGGGTATATTTTCCCAAAGTTTAATGAGGCTTTTACATTTGATGTTTTTTCAATGTTGGGGTTTGTGTGAGATTTTGTGTCTGTGGGGAATTTCTGTCCGTCCATATATAACTTTGGGAATACATGTCCAACCATGTGTAAGCGTGGGATTTTTTGTCTGTCCATATGTTGTGGCCTTGGGAATATTTGTCCGTCCATCTATGGCCTCAGGAACTTCTGTCTGTCCATATGTGAGCGTGGGAATTTCTGTCTGTCCATATGTGGCATTGCGAATACATGTCCGTCCATATGTGGAGGAGTGCTGTAGTACGCAAAACGAGTTCATATAAGTGGCCGTAAGATATTCCCCGTTTGTTAATATGTGGCTTTGGTAATACATTTTCGTCCATATGTGAGCGTGGAAATTTGTGTGCGTAGTAATTCTGTCATACCATTTTTTTTATGCTCGCCTTGTGGATTATAGAATCTAAAACAATTTTAGGAAGTACAATATTTAAAAAGTGTTAGATAAATGGACCATCCTAATGTTTGTGGCTCGTTTCTTCTTGATTTAGTGAGATTTCTTCTTTAATATTTTGCTTGGTAAAATTTGTCTGTCTTCACTTAAAATATTTGTTCAGCACTTCAAATTCTTTCTTTTTTCTGCAATATTATTTAGAGACTAATTCAGTTATTGTAATCTTGACGACATTCATACTGGTACCCTATTAATAATAACATTGCATTTTTTTATGCATGACGAATATTGATGGAGTTTATATATCATTCTGGGCGGTGTGATTTCTGTATTTTTCAGAATTTGGATAACTATGTTATGTTTAAGTGTGTTTTGTGTAAGGTATTATAAGTTGAACTTTATTATAGTTGAACACCGATCCACGCGAGTTAGCGACGCTCGTGCATAAACATGTTTTCTTTATTAATACACATATGAATGTTATTTATTTATAGTAATACTAATAAATATTCTTTTAAGATAACAAGTAAATTCCCATAGATGATTAGAAAGTAATTACTAAATAGACATATGATATCAAATAAAAACTGACTCACTTATTGTCCATCATTTCCACATATACTGCTGGGAGAAATATTAGAATCGACTCTAATTTTCTCTCTTTTAGAATTACAGGTTAGTGAAAAATACTATATTATTACTTTTAAATCCAAGATCCATGCAAAATACCGTTGTATTTTAGTTCCTTTACATGTTCACCTAACGAAATGCTATCGTAACGCATATGAAAGCATTACAACATTGGGTACCTGCGGTAAATTGAAAATAAAATGTAAATTTTATAACCGATTTTTATGATTTATAGCTTTTTTTATTTCTAAGATCTGTTACTATTAGATAAAGATGCAAAGTGTTGAATATTAGCTTTGAATTTTTTCTTATTTCATTTTTAATCTGAAAAAAATTAAAAATTTTGCACAAAAATATATTAATATCTGAATATTTCCAAAACGATAAGAGATAAAGAAAAACTGTGTTTGACTAAAATAAAAACAATTTTATTACACATCTTCTGGTGTTTTATTTTTCGGATGACTCGTTCCCGAGTTGGGGTGAAATATGTCTACGTACCTGGCTAATTTAGGGGCAAAAAATTGCTACACCCATAAAAAAAATCTGGACCTGATGGAAAAAAACCGAAATGGATTCGACTTTAGCGCATCAAAATCCATATAGTCCACATAGTTTTATTTAAGGGCGCGACAAAAAGTTATATTTTGCAGAGCAGTGTTATTATTGTGTACAATTTCGCTTGCTAAAATAGAAAACTTACAAAAATATGTTATAATCCACATTGAATTTAAAATTTTCGATATTATTCAATTAACAATAATAATGTTTTTCTTCCATAAACACAAAACACAGCTTAAAGCTTTATCACAGCTTTACTTAATAGCTAAATTATAATTAGTGCTTATGTTGTCCGTATCTTCTTTTAAGTTCATCGACCTTTTCCTTTTTTGTTGAATTCGTAAACTTTCTATTGTGTACCTTTTCTTTTCAATGTTTTCTTTGGCTATTATCTTAACATTTTTAAAATCAGCTGTGTGATTGTTGTCCAATATGTGTTGTGGTAATGCTGTTGAGTGTTTCTTTTTTTCTATATCTGTCATATGCTCTCTTAAGTGCCCAGGAGACGATCAAAAAAACCAACAATCACATAGCAATCGTGTTTTTTCGGCTACACGTACATGTTGTCGGCTCTGATTGATGAAAATCAAAACATTTTGATATTTTTATTTGTCGCCTGATTTTTTGTACGTCACCGAATCTGATTCAAGGAAAAAACGTCATTTGCTTGTTGAATTTGTTCCGTGAGGACATGGAGAAGTGTGCGGATAAAAAAATTTAGTTTACATTTTGTTCAGGAAATATGTATGTTTCTTGTCATTTTTCAAGTTGAATACATAGTACTTTTGATACATTTTTGATTAATATGGTTTCTTATTATACATTATAAAGTTATCCATATATACGTACATTATTTCTTTTTATAAACTTTGTAACTAAATTTAAATTTTATATAACTTCAATTTTATTTTTTTTATATACACACATATATATATATATATATATATATATATATATATATATTGTTTCGTATTGTTAACCCAATCCTTTACTGCAATATAAGACTACAATGTCTTGTGTGTGGGACATAAAAATTAAGAAATAAAAAAATATTAAATATATATATATATATATATATATATATATATATATATATATATATATGTATATATATATATGTATATATATATGTATATATATATATATATATATATATATATATATGTATATGTAAAATAAATAAATGTAGGGAATGTAAAATTAGAAGCATATAGCAATAGAGAATAAAGAAAAGAATAAACAATATCAGATGTTATTAAGTGTATTGAAGGAACAATATCGGAAAGAAACAATAGATGTAAAACAATAAATATATTTAAACAAAACTGCACAGGTGCTGTAATTTTTTTTAAGTACTGTTTTTTAGATAACGGTACTTTTGTGTTTTTCGGTGTATGATCCCACTCAAACCCTTGTGGAGCCCAACAGAAAATTCCGATCGAATTAAATCGCATATCGTTGAAAAGTTAATTGTGGGTTCTCTATAGATTAAAGTTTTAATTATCATTTCTTCTCAAATTGTTGAATTTGTTTTTAAATCTTTCAATTGACATATTTTCAAATATGTTATATTTATCGTTTAAAGCTTATTGTTCCATATTCAGGGATAGCATTCATGCTAGAAGCTTCTCCAAGGTCAGCTGTGTATCCATTGGATCATTACTGCATCTAATTACTACTTCTAGATCGGTTATCTGAATCTGAACTTTCGTTACTTTATTGTGTATCTTGGTTTTTTTATGTCTTTGACGTCTGAAATCGACGTACACTTTTAGATAAAAAGGCAATCAGGCTTTTTAGTGGCAATGTCGCCATTTTGTAAGTTCAAGTTAATCTGCATACTTCGAGTTACAGCTAGTATCTCTTTTAGTGTTTCTTCACATCAAGAGGGAGTCATAGACTTTAATATGTCGCTGTTCATTATCATTCCCGATAATGCATCTGCACTTGTATTCATTCTGCCTTTTTTATATGATATTTAAAAATCATAATCTCCCAAGTCCATTCTAATTCGAGTTGTTTTAGACGATATGTTCCTATGCGAAAATAACAAGTGGTCTATGTTCAGTTACTACATAGAGTTTTCTACCACAAAGATATGGACGAAAGAAATGTATTCCCCAATGTATGACTAATAGTTATTTTTCGATTACTGGCTTAGTAACATCATGTTTTGACAATGTCTTACTTGTATAGGATATTGGTAGATCTCTGCCAAGTTCACCAAATAATATTGCTCCAAGCGCAACATTGAAAGCTTCTGTGGTTGAGCAATTTAGTTTTGAGGTTTTGAAATGATTTTTTGTGGCTCATATTCTTTTTAGTAACAGATTTAGTGGTCTTGCTATGTGAGTAAAGTTTTTGACGAAACGCCTATAATAATTGCAAAAAGAAATAAATCTCCTAACATCATCAGTATTCTTTGGTGTTGGATAATATTCTATCACGTTGCGTTTATTGGCATCTGTAAGTATTCCTTCATCAGTTAAAAGATGACCTAAATATACGACTTCTTTTTTTAAAAAACAGAATTTGCTCGTGTTAAATTTCAAATTATATTGTCTTAACCTTTCAAAAAATTTTATTAAATTATCATGATGATTCTGTACGATACACCCAGATACTATAATATCATTTACATAAGTAGTAGGGAACTGTATGTGCTGTGACCATTAAAAATATAAAATTTCAGCAATTAAATTTGAAATTTTTCAATTTTAATTGCCAAAATTCTCAAATTTCACAAAATTCTCAAATTTCATTTTGTGTGTGTATTTTTTCCCACGGTTTAATAGGGGTGTTCACATTGTATGTTTTTTTTTTTTAATAAAATGTTGGGGTAGGCGTGGGAATTTGTGTCTGTCCATATGTGACCTTGAGAATACATGTCCGTCGGTATGTGAGCGTGGGAATTTGTGTCTGTCCATATGTGACCTTGAGAATACATGTCCGTCGGTATGTGAGCGTGGGAATTTGTGTCTGTCCATATGTGACCTTGAGAATACATGTCCGTCGGTATGTGAGCGTGGGAATTTGTGTCTGTCCATATGTGACCTTGAGAATACATGTCCGTCGGTATGTGAGCGTGGGAATTCGTGTCTGTCCATATGTGACCTTGAGAATACATGTCCGTCGGTATGTGAGCGTGGGAATTTGTGTCTGTCCATATGTGACCTTGAGAATACATGTCCGTCGGTATGTGAGCGTGGGAATTTGTGTCTGTCCATTTACACCGTGTACGCCTGGTGAATAAAAAAATTTAGAAACATTTTTAGGAATTACACTATTTAAAAAGTGTAGTAGTTATATATGGATACCCTTAATGTTTGTGGTTCGTTCCTTCTTGCTGGAGTGAGATTTTTTCTTTTATTTTTTTGCTTATTAAAATTTGGTGTGTTTACTTAAGATTTGTCGTCCAGCAATTCAGTGTTTTTTTTTTTTACTTTTTTGCTTGCAATGCTTGAGTCTGGAGGAATAATTTGATTATTCTGATCTTGAAGACGTTGTGAAAAAAAAAAAATTACTATTGCATAAATATTGAAACTGATGTTTTGTTTATTTTATACATGACGATCATCGATGGATTTTATTTGGGGATCTGGATGGTGGTGCGATTTTTGTATTTTGTAGAATATGAATATTTATGCTATGTTTAAGTGTGTGTGTTTTTTGTGTTCTGAGTGGCGGTTGGAATGTCTGGCTGTCAGACAGTCTGTGTGTGTGACGATTGGTGAGTCTGTATGACAGTCCGCTTTCTTGCTTTCCTGTTCAGTATAAAATGTGATAAGGTGTACATATTCATGCGTACATAAATATCTACAAATTTATTTCATTTACGCATATACATACAAACAAATAATAAGCGTTTATTCTTTGTGCCCAAATATTCCCTTGACCATTTGAATGAATGAATGAACCATTGTGTATGTTTGTTTGTGTGTTCTCTGAAAAAAATAAATATGTATGTAGGTTTTTTGTTTGAAATAAATAGACATTTATTTTAATTTTTATAAGCATTTATTTAAAAGTTTGTTAACACTTTCATTTTTAAGTAAAATTGCATTCCTTAAGGCACAAACACCATAGTCGTGATAGCTACAGTAGAGATATATGGAATGCTTAGTTTCCATTTGTTTGAAATTAATGCAGCCAATGTCTTCAATGTTATAAACTGTTTGATGAATAATTTTTTCTAGCCATTTTTTTTTCTCTCCCCCCTTAACATATATTTGTGAATTTCTTATATTTTTATAATATTTCTTCATACAAAGTATAGATTGTAATATAATACCTTTGTTTACATTATAATTTAGTTATTGCTAAGCATTTTAATGTGTTAAATTAGGTCAATAGTAGTATTTCAATACTTTATTCTCTATACACAAAAAAATGTTAATAACCGTATACATATTCCATAATTAAAAATATATAAGCTAACAATTTTATTTATGCAAATAAATATAGGTCATTATCAAGTTAGCACTCTAACACAATTTTAATTCTTAATAGATAAGCATTTTTTTTACATTAATTATTTTGTACAAAAGAACATTAAATAAAGTTTAAAGACAGAGTTCATAATAAGACACTAAACGTGTTGTCTCAATTAGAACTCTGCCTCCAGGTTAAAGGAAAACAAAAACCAACAAATTCTTTAGGCTACATGTGCTTGTAAGAAAACCACATACCAATATAAACGTTTTATTCTTCAGACTAAAAGTGCTTGTAAGAAAACCACATACCAACATAAACATTTTTGGTGACCCCGACGTGATCCTGTAAACAAGTGCAGGACAATAAATTCCTGAATACCGCAACAGAACCTTAATCAATAATAACTTCATTTGAAGAACTGGTCAACAAACAAAAGTTGACTGGAGAACGGATTGAAACAATAATCCGCAACCTTAAAAATTACCCTTCATCGAGAAAGCAATCCACCAGCTATTTCAAAGAACGGTTAAGAAGGCTGGACGACGAATGGTTGAACTTCGAGGTAATCAACAACCATATTCGACTTTTGGAAGATTTACCGCTGGATCACAAATATTTCAGTGAGATATTTGAAATATTATGGCAGCACAAGAGCTTTTTTTTGCAGCTGCAACAAGAAAACAGGTTATAAACCAAAAAAAAAAAAAAAAAAAAAAACACCACAGCAACAGAGTCTCAAAATATTAACATTAATGCAACTCCAAAATGTCTGTGCCTTAAGCATGCAATAACTGCTCCTCTATGTGATGCACTCGACAGACTGCATCAGATAGTCTAATATGAAGACGAAAATACCGTTGCTGCGACTGCATACCATCACCAGTTCACTTTAAGTCGACAAGACAAAGATTTCAATTATATTCAAATCTAAAGTGTGAAGAGCAACAAAAAATGTATCGACAAATACTAATAAGCTCAGAAGATAGGAAATTTCAAACCATTATATGGAGAGAGGACCTAAAAACAGCAGTATGATACTATCAACAAAATACCGTCACCTATGGAACTCGAGCTGCCCCATATTTGACAACAACATGTTTAAAGACAATTACAAACAAATGAATAAAGCAACTGAGACCAGCAGTGATTTTCCTGAAGATACCATAGACGACATTACATTCGATGACTCGGTTTCGGTGGCTCATACTCAGCAAATGAATTACATAGTAAAAGCTGGACTTTTAATGTATCGACAAATACTAATAAGCTCAGAAGATAGGAAATTTCAAACCATTATATGGAGAGAGGACATAAAAACAGCAGTATGATACTATCAACAAAATACCGTCACCTATGGAACTCGAGCTGCCCCATATTTGACAACAACATGTTTAAAGACAATTACAAATAAATGAATAAAGCAACTGAGACCAGCAGTGATTTTCCTGAAGATACCATAGAAGACATTACATTCGATGACTCGGTTTCGGTGGCTCATACTCAGGAAATGAATTACATAGTCAAAGCTGGAATTTTAATGTATCGACAAATACTAATAAGCTCAGAAGATAGGAAGTTTCAAACCATTATATGGAGAGAGGACCTAAAAACAGCAGTATGATACTATCAACAAAATACCGTCACCTATGGAACTCGAGCTGCCCCATATTTGACAACAACATGTTTAAAGACAATTACAAACAAATGAATAAAGCAACTGAGACCAGCAGTGATTTTCCTGATGATACCATAGACGACATTACATTCGATGACTCGGTTTCGGTGGCTCATACTCAGCAAATGAATTACATAGTCAAAGCTGGAATTTTAACTAAATTAAATTAAACAAGAGAAATACTCAAGAGAAAAAGATTTTCTGTGTGTTAAGCATGCAATAACGGCTCCTCTATGTGATACACTCGACAGACTGCATCAGATAGTCTAATATGAAGACGAAAATACCGTTGCTGCGACTGCACACCATCACCAGTTCACTTTAAGTCGACAAGACAAAGATTTCAATTATATTGAAATCTAAAGTGTGAAGAGCAACAAAAAATGTAAAGTAACAATTTCAAGAAGAAAAAATAAATACTCAATCGGAAATCCAAAAGCAAGCAGCATCAAATAAAACCATAGACGATTCACACGGAATCGCATTCACCAGATTTCTGACAATAGAAAGACGACTAACAAAATTGCTAGAAATTAAAGCCCAATACGTAATCTTCATGAAAGAATATAATGCCTTGAAACATATAACACAAATAGGTATAAATACTAGTTCAATGATGAAAGAATATAAAGCCTTGAGACATATAACACAAATAGGTATAAATACTAATTCAATATCAAGATATTTCATTCCTCACCACTGTGTAGTCAAGCCTGATAGACTAACAACAAAATTACATGTCGTCTTCGATACATCTGCAAAAAGTTCTGCGGGTTTATCCCTGAACGATTTAATATACACAGGACCTACAGTTCAAAGTGAACTATTTTCTATTTTGCTGCGGTTCCGAATGCCACGCTTCGTGTTCACAACAGACATTGAAAAAATGTATCGACAAATACTAATAAGCTCAGAAGATAGAAAATTTCAAACCATTATATGGAGAGAGGACCTAAAAAACAGCAGTAAGATTTTATAAACTAAACTCCATCATTACTAACATTCACAAGTAAAGTAAATGAACATACCTTGTAACTCTTCTAAAATTGTTTGATGTAACTGTGCTGGTATGTATACTCTTATACCTCGTAATAGACATCCATCATGAAGGCTGAATTCCGTCTGTGTGACACCAAACCGGTCTTTTGCTTCACAGTCACGATTATATTCTAAACATTTTATTAGTTTCTTCACCTCATCATCTTCTTTTGTATATTGTCTAAGTTTTTGTAGGGTCACAGGCAAATTATCAATAATTTCTTTTTCAACTATATAGACTTCCTCAATAAACTCATATGCATCCGTATTTGTGAGTCTTGACATCGCATCAGCATTTGCGTTTTCTTTAGATCTCCTGCATTCTATCGCGTATTCGAATTGCTCTAGGAAAAGCCCGTAATGTTGCATTTTTGTTGCTGAGTGTACTGGAAGACCCTTACTTGGAGAAAAAATCTACGATATCGCTTTGTTATATGTTATCAAAGTAAACTTTTCACCAAATAAATAATTATAAAACTTAGGAACATCATAAATGATCGCATATGCCTCCCTATCAATTTGTGAATAATGCTGTTGAGTTTTACTAAGAGTTTGCGAAGCAAATTGTATGGGCTTTTCGCTTCCATCACCATACTAATGACTAAGAACAGCGCCTACGCCGATAGGACTGGCATCTACCGCTAGTATCAAAGGTATAGTTGAACATATGGAAATGGTGAAATTGTTCCTCGATATGTTGAATGAAAATGATGATTTCGGTATAATGGAAGATGAGGATAAGGATGATGGTTACTTTAATTCTTGTTCATGGAGCCATCTAGATTGCGAGGAAGGGCCAGATACCTGCCGGTGCTCCGTATTTTACTTAAGAAAAATGATGATAGATCATTTAATTAATTCATATTATGTAATATTTCGATGAAACTAAATAATAAATCACAAAACAAAATAAAACAAATTCTTATCTCACCATTCTTTTTAAGTACTACTACAATAGTTGTAGCCTATTGTGCATATTGCATAAAGTGCGACTGAAAGTCGCACGTACTGGGAAAAAAAATTCCGATATTTGAAATGTTTAATATTATTACATTTCAATTTATCAACTTACCAAACGAAAATCTAAATCACAACTGTACACATATAAGAACCAACACAGCCTCTCATCTCATGATAATGAATGTCAGCTCAGCATATTAATTATAAGAAATATATCAATGTTAGTTATAACTATATCATTTGATTTAATTTTGAGCTTTTCTCAACGCGGGGAGCATGTTCATACAAAGTATGGATTGTAATATAATACCTTTGTTTACATTATAATTTAGTTATTGCTAAGCATTTTAATGTGTTAAATTAGGTCAATAGTAGTATTTCAATACTTTATTCGCTATACACAAATAAATGTTAAACTAAACATTTCTTTAGATAGGAATTCCTTAAGGCGCAAGCTTCATGAGTGTGATAGTTACGATAAAAATATTGCGGATATTTTTCTAAATTTTTTTTTTTTAAAGTTAACGCAACCAATATCCTCAATGTTGAAAACTTCTTGTTGAATCATTTCTTCCAGCCATTTTTCCTTCTCTACACCCCTAACATATACTTGGGAGTTTCTTATATTACTAAAAAAAGGTCGCCATTTATTGTGTTAACTATTCTATTTTATAAAAGGCGAAAGGCGTTCAATGCTGTTGTGCCAGGTCCACAATACTGGTATCCAGGAAGATGTAATTCAAAAGGTAGAGAATTTATTGCTTTATTTAGTAAACCTTCTTCAACGATAGTTTGTTTGTGACTAAAACTTTTGTTATAAAGTACAACCATATTAATTTAATCTACAATAAAAGATATTGTTTGCAAGTTTAGCAAGTAGTTATTAAAATGCGCTTCATAAAACAACATAAAAATATTTTAGTTCGTAATGCTGATATTTGTTCAAATGACAGTAAAAAAATAAGACATAGTTCCTTGTTACCAAATTCTATTCGAGCATTAATAGTTGGTCCTTCAAATTGTGGAAAAACTAACATAATGATTAGTTTGCTGGAAAGTCCTAATGGTCTCAAGTTTGAAAATATTTACTTGTACTCAAAATCTTTATATCAACCTAAATATGAATACCTAAAGAAATTAATTTCACCAATTAAAGGAATCGGATACTACACATTTGCAGAAAACGAGGACGTTGTTCCTCCTAGTGAAGCTAAAAGCAATTCAATTATGATTTTTGATGATGTTGCATGTGAAAAGCAAAACAATATACGTGCATATTTTTGTATGGGTCGTCATAAGAAAGTAGACTCATTTTACTTGTGTCAGACTTACACGCGGATTCCAAAACATTTGATAAGAGATAATGCTAATGTAATTATTATGTTTAAACAAGATGCGACAAATATGAAACATGTATATGATGATCACGTTGCCAGCGACATGAACTTTGAAATGTTTCAACGAATTTGTAGAGAATGTTGGAAGGAAAAATACGGATTTTTGGTGATAAGTAAAGATAATGAACTAAACAATGGTCGTTATAGAAAGTCATTTGATTATTTCATCATAATATAATTTACTGTTCATCAAATGCACCCTGCAGTATTTAATCTGACTTCAAACTTTATACATGTGATTATTGTAACTGATCAGATAAGCAGATCTGATACCTGATAAACTGACCTGATACCTGTTAAACTAACCTGATAAGCTGATCTGATACCTGTTAAACTGACCTGATAAGCTGGTCTGATACCTGATAAACTGACCTGATAAGCTGATCTGGTACCTGATAAACTGACCTGATAGCTGTTAAACTGACCTGATAACCTGATCTGCTTCCTATTGAACTGACCTGATAGCTAAAATGAATGAACAAATTCTTAAAGACTTGGTGGCAACAAGAAATATCTTGAAGAAAAAGCTTCGTAGTATAAAAACTGGTGCAATGTGCAATTGCTGTGTATCTAACACATCAGCAATTAACAGATACATTCAAGCCTATCACAGAACCTTTAAAAGAATTTATCAATAGCTCTAAATACGTTGGTAGACCAGTTAAAAAAGAACCGAGTGATAAGGAAACTGGAATTGATGACAATGAAAGTTTTCATCCTCAGAATTCAGCAATAAAATTGGAAACGAGTACGCCCAAGAAACTAAGTGAAGAAAAAATTTTTAAGAAATCTAATAGTAAAAGTAGCAGTAATTATGATGAAGATGACTTTTACTCACAAAATTCGAATAATGAAGAAAGTTATTCTGACTTATCACTATTGCAATCGAGAAACGAACTAGATACTAACTATGGTCCACATAAAGATAATAATAACGAATGGAGATTTGGTAATAGCACCATCGAGTTAAATCAAGATAAGATACAGGTTGGTGGACAAATATGGGCGCTCACGCCAGGACTCTTTTCTTTAATGTTTCATAAAGCACCAAAAAACTATGATAAATTCGAGCTTGAAATCTATAAAAAAATATTACTTGCTACCAATGCCCACAGGAGAGGCTATAAGTCTGATGGTCAAATCAAAGGGAGTATAGCCCATAGGTACAAACATATTATTGGAAAACTTTTCAAAGGAGACAATCATACAGGCTCATCAGATGTAACAAAAAGTAATTATTTAGGAAGGGGTTTGATGCAGTTTAACCCTCATAATCCAAACTATATATACTGGGATGATCCAAACGAGTTGGTAGATCGACTTAGACTACTGCTTGCATCACAGTCTGCAGGCCATACTAATCACAACAACGAAATTGTCTCAATTATTGAAGAACTACGTGAAGCTAATATAATTGTATAAGCTATATACATACATAGATTTTTATATAAAACATGTCCGTTGATAAATTTGGGCATTATATTAACGATAGAAGTGAAGTAATTTCAACCAAAAATGCGCCTAAGTTGTTGGGCTTCTTTATGGATACGAACAAAAACATTGATGTCCAATACAAGAGAATCAAAAATGTTGCAAATGCTGTGGAGGAAAACGATGTTATCAGTAAATTGTTTCTGCAAACTGAACTCAAAAAACAGCAACAAGAAGTAGCTTTCCAGTTAGAAAATCTTAATGCTCATTTGCAGGATATCAATAAGAAAATGGATGGTAATAAATCACTTTTTGATATGGAAATTGAAGAGCTACGAGAAAAAATTTATAGAATAGAAAATTACATATTCGTATCAATAGGTGCAAGTGCATCAAGTAGATCACAACACACTTAAAACAGCGACTGGAAAAATAAGATGTCTTCAAAGAGAAATGTTGTAAATGAATTGCATAAGCAGGCTCGAAAATGTTTTGTACGTCGTAGAGTTGTGATGAAAGAAATAGATGATCTTTGGCAAGCTGATTTAGTTGAAATGGGAAATTATTCCTTAGACAATAGAAATTATCGATTTTTGCTAACTGTAATTGATACATTCTCAAAATTTGCTTGGGCAGTACCTTTGAGCAGAAAGAATGCATTCGAAACAACTCAGGCAATGGAGAATATTTTCAAATTGGGACGAATACCGAAAAACTTGCAAACAGACGATGGTAAAGAATTTTTCAATAAACATTTCAGTCAGTTGATGAATAAATACAATATTAATCACTACTCAACATATAGCACTATGAAAGCCTCAATAGTAGAACGATTCAATAGAACATTAAAAGGAATGATGTGGAAGGAATTTAGCTTAAATGGTTCATATAATTGGATTGATATGTATAGAGATTTACTTGATGCATACAATAGAAAAATTCATCGCACCATTAAAATGTCACCGATTAAAGTAAATTCATCAAATGAAAAACAGCTTTTAAACACAGTATACAGTCATTTAAAGATGTATAAAATGTCAAAATTTAATGCAGGAGATCATGTACGCATAAGCAAATATAAGAACATTTTTGAAAAAGGTTTTACTCCGAATTGGACAACAGAAATCTTTACAATTAAAAGAGTACAAAATACATATCCTACAACATATATATTAGAAGACTATCGCGGAAATCCTATTAAAGGCGGATTCTATGAAGAAGAACTTTCAAAAACTAGATATCCTAATACATACCTAGTTGAAAAGGTTCTCAAAACTAAAGGACATAAGGTGTTTGTCAAGTGGCTGGGCTTTGGTAATGAGCACAATTCTTGGATAAGCAAAGATGAGATATTGTAAATGGAAGAATACAATAAATAAACAACAACAATGGCATCAATATTTAATTTAGTTTAAAATAAGTAAATAAACAATAAATACGAAACTGCTTCTTATAAATCATACTGTGTGTTTAACCTCATTTATTTACAATCAAACAGTCACAATGTCAATAACATTGACTCTGAGCTCCAATTCATCAGAGCTATCTGCTAATTATTTTCCTCCTATTGATTTAAACGGAACCTATGAATGTGCTCTAACTGATTTTCATTCATACAACAGTATCCCGAATGTGGATGTCTACAACAATATATTTTATATCGGTGAACTTGTAATTGAAATACCGATCGGATCTTATGAATTAAATGATATAGTTGACTATATAGAAGAACAATACAAACGATATAGACCAGAAAACAAAATTTTGATTGAAGCTAATAACAATACAATGCAAGTCAAAGTCAGCAGCTCTAAAGAACCAATATATTTTAATAAAGAAAATACAATAGGTAGACTTTTAGGATTCAATAGCAGAATATTAACGCCAAACAAAGAACATTACTCTGATCTTCCAGTGAATATCTTTAAGGTGAATCTCTTGAGGATTGAAAGCAGTATTGTGGTTAATACTTATATGAATAATTCTAAAGCTCATACACTACATGAATTCCCGATTAATGTACCGGCTGGATATAAAATAGTTGAGATTCCCAAAAATCTTATTTATTTGCCAGTAAACTCCAGAGAGATAAGTTCACTAGCTCTTCGCGTGGTTGATCAAAACGGCGACTTAATTAATTTCAGAGGTGAGGAAATTACAATATGAATACATTTAAGGACAACTAAATAATGATAATATACAACACGAGTATATCGAAGAATACTACAGCAACATCTAATTCTCAAACGTTACAATCTAAGCAACAATTGAAAAGATCTGTTCGTCAAAAATCGCTTACAGCAGCAAACAAGAGTTTTCTCAAGTCACTGAACTTTAAATTGAAAACAAAATGAGTTCAATAATAGACGTTTTAGATAAACCAATATCTGACGAAAATATTATCAAAAAGGATTATCACACATACATACCATACCTTCAGTCTTTTAACAACAACGATGAAATAAGAATTTCAATACAAAACCAAGATCTATATGTGTTACCCAGTGAAAGCTATATATATGTGGAAGGACTTGTTGTAGACGAAAAAACATCGAAATCTACACCCAACTTTCAGTTGAAAAATAATTTTGTTGCATATCTCTTTGATGAAATCCGCTATGAACTGAATGGTATTGAAATTGATCATACAAGATATTTGGGAGCCACCAGTACCATAAAAAATTTGGTTTCTTTATCACCTACGGAAAGCGTTGTGTTGCAAAATGCTGGATGGAATAAACTTGATAAAATAGATCTTCAAAATGGAAATTTTAATTTCTATGTACCACTCAAACTTCTTTTAGGATTCGCTGAAGACTACAATAAAGTTTTATTAAATAGTAAACATGAATTGATACTCTTGCGTAATAAGAACGATGAAGATCTTGTACACTCGAATGTTTCCACCGAGAAAGCAAAACTTACAATTTCACTAATATCATGGAGAATTCCACATGTTCAATTATCTGATCATAGTAAATTGAATATGATCAAAATACTTAATAATGGTGCTGCTATACCAATGGCATTCCGTAGTTGGGATTGTCATATGAATCCACACCTTAATACGGGAACCAATCACATATGGAATGTTAAACTGGCCGCTAATAAAGAACGCCCTCGTTTTGTCTTGATTGCCTTTCAACAAGAAAACAAGTTTGTTCATTGTGATCTTAGTAACTTAAAAGTACATTTAAACTCAACCTCTTACCCATATGACGATCTTAATATAAAATTCAAAAATGAGCGCTATGCGATCCTATATGATATGTATCTAAGATTCCAACAAAGCAATCGACATAAAAATTGAATTTGAAACAGCAACAAATATTCCAGCAAAAACATCAGCTTACTGCGTTCTTATTCATGACCGCGTAATAGAATACATACCAATAAAAGGTCAAGTCCGGAAGCTCTTATAAATTAAATAACATGGATGGTGATATTGTTTTTGTAGACTTGCAAGGTTTCAAAACTAATTCAAATGACTTCATCGCAAAAGAACTAGCTGTAGTTTTCAGCAACAAGGAATGGTTCAATTTCATCATAAAACCTCCTTTTGATTTCGCATGTTTATCAGCCAAAAAACAGAGAGAAGCAGTTTGGTTAACAAAAAACTATCATCATATTAACTGGAATGATGGATCAGTCTCATTTCAAAGCGTTTGCAAGTTTTTAAAATCGAATATAAGAAATTCACAAATATATGTTAAGGGGGGAGAGAAGAAAAAATGGCTGGAAAAAATTATTCATCAAACAGTTTATAACATTGAAGACATTGGCTGCATTAATTTCAAACAAATGGA
The DNA here is from genome assembly GCA_963675445.1 of Linnaemya vulpina. Lineage (NCBI taxonomy): Eukaryota > Metazoa > Arthropoda > Insecta > Diptera > Tachinidae > Linnaemya > Linnaemya vulpina. The sequence continues at coordinate 24,128,624 of OY776281.1, forward strand.
AACTAAGCACTCCATATATCTCTATTATAGCTATCACGACTATGGTGTTTGTGCCTTAAGGAATGCAATTTTACTTAAAAATGAAAGTGTTAACAAACTTTTTAAATAAATGCTTATAAAAATTAAAATAAATGTCTTTTTATTCCAAACAAAAAACCTACATACATATTTATTTTTTTCAGAGAACACACAAACAAACATACACAATGGTTCATTCATTCATTCAAATGGTCAAGGGAATATTTGGGCACAAAGAATAAACGCTTATTATTTGTTTGTATGTATATGCGTAAATGAAATAAATTTGTAGATATTTATGTACGCATGAATATGTACACCTTATCACATTTTATACTGACCAGGAAAGCAAGAAAGCGGACTGTCATACAGACTCACCAATCGTCACACACACACAGACTGTCTGACAGCCAGACATTCCAACCGCCACTCAGAACACAAAAAACACACACACTTAAACATAGCATAAATATTCATATTCTACAAAATACAGAAATCGCACCACCATCCATATCCCCAAATAAAATCCATCGATGATCGTCATGTATAAAATAAACAAAACATCAGTTTCAATATTTATGCAATAGTAATTTTTTTTTTCACAACGTCTTCAAGATCAGAAAAATCAAAATATTCCTCCAGACTCCAGCATTGCAAGCAAAAAGGTAAAAAAAAAAAAACACTGAATTGCTGGACGACAAATCTTAAGTAAACACACCAAATTTTAATAAGCAAAAAAATAAAAGAAAAAATCTCACTCCAGCAAGAAGGAACGAACCACAAACATTAAGGGTATCCATATATAACTACTACACTTTTTAAATAGTGTAATTCCTAAAAATGCTTCTAAATTTTTTTATTCACCAGGCGTACACAGTGTAAATGGACAGACACAAATTCCCACGCTCACATACCGACGGACATGTATTCTCAAGGTCACATATGGACAGACACAAATTCCCACGCTCACATACCGACGGACATGTATTCTCAAGGTCACATATGGACAGACACAAATTCCCACGCTCACATACCGACGGACATGTATTCTCAAGGTCACATATGGACAGACACAAATTCCCACGCTCACATACCGACAGACATGTATTCTCAAGGTCACATATGGACAGACACAAATTCCCACGCTCACATACCGACGGACATGTATTCTCAAGGTCACATATGGACAGACACAAATTCCCACGCTCACATACCGACGGACATGTATTCTCAAGGTCACATATGGACAGACACAAATTCCCACGCTCACATACCGACGGACATGTATTCTCAAGGTCACATATGGACAGACACAAATTCCCACGCTCACATACCGACGGACATGTATTCTCAAGGTCACATATGGACAGACACAAATTCCCACGCCTACCCCAACATTTTATTAAAAAAAAAAAACAACAATGTGAACGCCCCTATTAAACCGTGGGAAAAAATACACACACGAACACACACAAAATGAAATTTGAGAATTTTGTGAAATTTGAGAATTTTGGCAATTAAAATTGAAAAATTTCAAATTTAATTGCTGAAATTTAATATTTTTAATGGTCGAAGCAAATACAGTTCCCTACTACTTACATACAACATTGCTTCTGCACTTACAACGCCTAGTGCTATTTTTAGTATTCTCTGAAAACTATTCCATGATATTATTAAACCAAATGGCAATCGAGCATATTTAAACTGTCCATTTCTAGTTGAAAAAGCAGTCAACTGTCTAGATTCCTTGTCTAAATTGATTTGATGAAACGGGCTAGTCATATCTAAAGTAGAAAAATACTCAGCTCTACCTAGTTTATCTAAAACGTCCTCAATCCTTGTTGAAGGGAATTTGTCGTTCACTATCTTCTCATTAAATTTTCGAAAATTCACTACTAATCGCCACTTCTTTTTATCATCCACTGATATCTTTGGGACTACTAATAATGGTGAGTTGTAAGGGCTTACTGATGGTTATCTCGTCCTGAAGTAACTTGTCTGCTTGGTCATTTACCTGTTTCATTTGCGTTTCAGGTAACCTGTAAGGTTTTACATATACCGGTGTGGGATCAGTTACGTGTATTTATTACGTGTGAAAATTGTTCACTGTAAGGTTATCACCTTCAATATGGAAAATATCGTTAAATTTTGTGACTATTTTTACTAAAGATCCCTTGGCTACAGGATCTGACTCAATACATAATTCTTCTAAAACCTTTTGTACTCGGTCTTGATTTTCAGAAATTCTACTGTTTTCACATGTAAATAATCTGTAATCGCATTAATCTTTTATCTTCAATTCCGCTAAATTCCTTGCAATCATGTCTCTATCATTCGTGTTCAGAATTTTTATATGTTGTGCTCGTATTATGGCATTCGTTACAAAAACTCCTGGAGCTATCTGTCTATTTAATACAAGGCTTTCTATATTTGTAAATATTCTTCTTGGATAATGCACTCTGAATGTGCTGGTATGTAAACATCTGTATTGAAAATGCATTTAGGGTTCATAGGCAAAACGAATTCGGCTATATTGAATATTGTCGTGTAGGTCTCAAAATCGATTTTACATTTATACTTTTCTAGAATGTTTCGTCCAACTATTCCATCAGCGGGAATTGGGAAATTATCTTCAACAATGTGAAATTGATGTTTTATACATTGATTATTAAAATACAAACTTAAATAAGCTGTTCCAATGCCTTCAATAGAGTCTACTGTAATGCCAATTAGTTCGGAAATATTATTTCTATTTATACAGGTATGTGATGGAAATCTATCCGTTTTCGAACAAAGTCGAAAGTTAACAGCGAACGTTTTGTTATTAAATGTCATGAAAATCGAACGGTTTCTCTTTCCATTTTTGTTCCATTTCAAATTGTTTCATGTCGAAATTGCAACTTTTTATAAAAAATCAAAGTTGATTTTAAATCAGAGAAATTACATTAATGTTATTAACTTATTCAATAAGAGATAATAAGAATAACTTTGAAAATATACATACATACATAAATAGAAGAAGGTTGAGTGATGCATCAGATCCACTGAGCATGCAGGACACTAGGTAACAAGTGATTTAAACTGAGCTCACATCAAATACTTTTAGGTTCGGATAAACAAGGAAGGTTTTATTTGGATTCTACAAAAACTTGAACCAAATGTGAAAACTAAATCAATTCCTTTGGTCATTGAGTTAGCAGCCACGTTAAGATCCTAGCAGAAGATAGTTTTCAAAGGTCGGTTGGTACTGACTCAGCTATAGCTAAGCGCAGGGCTACGTTCTCAAAATCGTTGTTTAATATGATATTTATATTATCCGACACAGAATATGGTCAAAGCAAAATTGTTTTGAAGGATGAGGATGTTTTTCCATAAAATTCACCATAAACTTCTCTTGGGTATTATTTGTATGTTTTGCCCTCAAAATTATTTTGTTATATACCTTAAGGTATAGACTTGAATACATATACTTAAATTCTGGTTCAAATATTTTCCAAATATTTTACTTTTTTCTTAAAAACGTGCGTAAACACCATATCGTTTTAAAAACAGTTAAAACAGCATATTTTCGTTTTTCATCACATTCTATTTAGTTCAAATTTTCATAGAAACAAATGCAAAATGAAATCGAATTCGATTGGAGGAAGAAACCGAATTAAAAACAAAACGAAAAAACAATATATGATGTCATCACACAATTTTCGATTTTATGACGTTTTTGCTTCGAAATCGATTTCCATCACATGCCTAATATTTTCTATACCCCTTAAATTGCAAATGGAAACGTCAGCATCAGTATATATTACGAAACTTAGGTTTCTATCTTTATAACTCGTTTTTATTGTATTGTTTATGTTTGCAGAAAGTTTGAAAAATGTTGGCTTCGGATAACAATTTTTGCTATCCTGCCTTCCAAGTTTTCCTGTCTATTGCATTTTTTTGTATTATTTCTATTTATTGTTGTAATTGGAATTGCCTCTAAAGCTGCTACTGGTGTTGTGCACATAATTATTTCCTGTTTAATTTCTGTGTCTTACATATTGGCTGTTATCTGTACTGTTATTGTTTGGGGAGAAATACTGATTGTTAAAATTTTGGTTATTGTTTCTACTAAAGTACTGGTGGTTGTTTCTATTAACAAACTGATGATTGTTGCTGGCAACATTGTTTACTTCACGGTTGTTGGCTTGGCTATTTGTATAAATATAGTTTCTGAAATTGCCACTATTTCTATTTCCCGTGTTTTTTTTTTATTAAATCTTTTAGAATTGAAATTGATTTCATTTGTTCGTCTTCCGACTCTAAAAATACCATTATTATTATTACTTTGCATGCTTCGCTCTACATTCATGCACTTTTCAACCACTTCATATAAAGTCTTACGGCCACTTGCCAATAATATATTCCTATATTCTTCATTAACTCCTTTCGTAGAAACGTTAAGTACCATTCTTTCGCTCATCCTATATGTAAATTGAATTCAGAATTCCTTGAAGAAATTTTAAATTCTTTCGTACGTTTATTTTATAATAGTTGAGATACTATTGCGTATAATCCGTATAAAAGACTTATGCCCAGTTTTTAACTTCAAAATTAAGTTATATTTAAACTTAAAGTCTATTTAAATACAAAATTAATTTTTACAGATTATATTTAAGTACAACTTAAATAAAACTTAAATATCCCTCATTGGACAATTAAATGGTATTTAAATAAAGCTCAGTAAACATATGACTTTCAATTTTTTCTTTTAAGAAAAAGAAAATATTGTGATGTTGAGAAAAATTTCCTAAAAAGTTTTAAAAATTTACATAACAATAGTTTATTATCAACAGAATAAAGTAAAAAATGAATAAAATAATATTTTTTGTACAAATAGACTCTTAGCACAATTGAAAAACTTTAAAATAATTTCTTGCACAACACTTGAAATACTTTGACACATAAGCAAATTACATGTTTTCTGAACAATGGCGAGTTTTGTTTATATTGTTACACAGATTAGAATTAGATTTAAATAAAACGAAAATGTCGCTGTATGTACTTGGCAGCACTGCCAATTAATCTCCAGTTGTCAAAATGTTACAACCCTGGTCAACACAATATAGATAATATTCAAATTAACAATATAGATATCGAATACTCCAGAATATACAAGATCATTCGAAGCTGTGCCAATAATAAGTGTAAACAACAACAACGAAAAACCTAGCAACATAAATGCTAAGAGATGTTATTCTTAATGATCTTGTATGCAAGTATTCGCTGCTAATAAAGCTAAACAGGTTCACAAGTATACACAGCCATATACACATAGGAGAAGAAGAAACAAAACAACACAACACACAGAATACTCATCCATACAACAACTCATAGTTACCATAGACAAAACCCACAGAACACTCATCCATACAACCACACATAGTCACCATAAGCAAAACACACAAGTCAGCATTGTCATGTATACCAACACACGTATATAGCTACATGTTAAGTAAAGTACAACCAACAACAACCATGCCCAGAAGTTTCGCGAAGTTACCAGACGACGTCATTTTTGCTATATAAAGGCTCTTCCAGAGCTCAGCGAGTGTGTGTGATTTCAAACATAGACGTGTTAACATCGCTAAGTGTTGAGTAGTACAAATACTCGTGTTAATAAAGTAATAAATAAAGTGTTGCCGCATTATATTTCTAAAATTAATTTGTCCGTGTTTTCATTTGATGCAATTAAACGAATACTTGAAGGATAAGTAAAACAACCGTTTTTACGAAAAGGTCTAAAAACGTAACAATAATAAGAATTTGCTAATAAATGACAACAGTAGTGTATATAAGGAACTTTTATTGTGCACTTAAAAGTTTCTCAGGGTCAAAGGTAAAAATGGCCCTTCGTAAAAGCCTCGACAACAGTGTTATTTAAAGAATATTAATCATGAGTTGTGTATACTATGGAGTTACACAAAAATCCTACACAATTTTTTTTCTAATAATTATTGGCAATAATATGGCACAAGAAAAAACCTAAAGAATCGACGAATCATATACATATTGTAAATAGAATTAATTAGTTGCAGTCAAGAATTCAATTAATAGATAAATAATTAATTTTATATTATATGTCATTATTATTTAAGAAAGCTCTGGTACTCATAAGTCATGTCGCAATAAAGAAATTATCTCTTTGGGGCTTACAGGTAAATATATCAAACTCCTTAAAATCTCTTTTGTTTTATAGCCTGAATATACATTAGCCGGAAATCCATGAAGAGTATTCTGAATTTTTAATATATGTATTAATAGCGAAACTACTTTCAATTCGCAAGATATTAGTTTGAAAACATTAACATTAAAATCTAAATAATGATCATCAGTCGGATCACAATATACTGGAAACATCTGTGCTAAAATCTAAGTTAATTAAACTTACAGTGTTTGTTCACATGTTTGTGATTTAAACTTTGAAAAGTATTAGTAGCAAATAACTTAGCTAGAAATATTACCCACTACGAAAAAAAGGAAAACAATATTATATCAAAACTCTTGGAAGAAGACTCCATTAGCCAAACGTTCATGTTACCTAAGAGTAACGTTTATTCATTTATGAACAATTACCCATAACTAAGATAGTATGGGAACTCATAAAATATGTAACATGAATAAGCATTGTTTATTCATGCAAAGCATTTATGGGAATGGAAATTGTTCATATGGTACCTGTTGTAAATAAAACGTAGAAAAATAATAAATTAATCAAGGCTTAAGAAAATGTTTACTAAATGGCTAGCCATTTTAAGGATTAAAAGCCAAGACCATATAATTCCAAATGGATTTTGCTACAAAGGCTCAACATGTCTATAAGGATGATAACATTACGTATAACTAGACTAGGTCGGAACCCCTTCATTCCCTTCTTTAGACAAAAATAATTCTTTTTATATTGATTTAATATAATAATAACATTTAAATTATATTGATTTATCATAAAACGTTAGGCAAATGAAAAATTTCCGTTGCTTCATGTGCGTTAAAAAATTATTCAGGATCAAAGGTAAAAAATGGCCTTTCGTAAAACAATCGCCACCAATGTTACCTAAAAATTATTAATCATGAGATCTGTATATTATGGAGTTAAACAAAAACCCAACAAACATTTCTTTCGTAGAACTAGCGGTTCATTGCAAAGTAGTTCTGAGTTATTCCAAAAAATATTATTGGCATAGTATAATAACAATAATGAGCAGTAAAAAAAACCTCAAGAGTCGACGAATCAAATACATATATTGTAAATAGAATTAAGTAGTTACAGTCAAGAATTTATTTAATAGAGACATAATAAATTATATAATATATATTACTATTATTTTGGAAAACGCTCGTACACGTAATAGAGATATTATCTCTTTGGTGCTTACAGGTAAAAAGACCATACCAAAATGGTATGGGAATTAATAAAATATGTAACATGAATAAGAAATAGGTGATAGTAACCTGTTGTAAATAAAAAGGAGAATATAATAAGTGCATCAAGGCTTAAGAAAATGTATATATTAAATGGCAATATATTTTAAGGATTAAAACGGTTACTTTATTTAAAAGCAAAGAGCATATAATTCAAAATGATTACAATATTGGTTTTGGCTACAAAAGATCAGTGTGTCTGTCTATAAGGTTCATGCCATTTACACCGTATAATGAAATTATGCATGACTAGACTAGTATGGAACTCTCTTCTTTGGAATTTTCGCGTAAAAGAAGCAAATAAACGTGTTCGATCCAATCCTGAGTTTTCGGTATAAGGCAAATCCTCTACATTTCAATAGTAGTGGTACCATTAATTTGGTAGAGAAATTTCAGTTATTATCCTTTGAATGTCTACATCTGAAGTAGTAGGGAACGGTATGCCTCTGAGCAATTGAAATTGTCAAGTTACAACAATTAAATTGAAATTTTTATTGTCTACAATGGGTTGATTGTTTTGTTGGTACGTTTCGATGTTTGAGTGGGTATATTTTCCCAAAGTTTAATGAGGCTTTTACATTTGATGTTTTTTCAATGTTGGGGTTTGTGTGAGATTTTGTGTCTGTGGGGAATTTCTGTCCGTCCATATATAACTTTGGGAATACATGTCCAACCATGTGTAAGCGTGGGATTTTTTGTCTGTCCATATGTTGTGGCCTTGGGAATATTTGTCCGTCCATCTGTGGCCTCAGGAACTTCTGTCTGTCCATATGTGAGCGTGGGAATTTCTGTCTGTCCATATGTGGCATTGCGAATACATGTCCGTCCATATGTGGAGGAGTGCTGTAGTACGAGTTCATATAAGTGGCCGTAAGATATTCCCCGTTTGTTAATATGTGGCTTTGGTAATACATTTTCGTCCATATGTGAACGTAGAAATTTGTGTGCGTAGTAATTCTGTCATACCATTTTTTTTATGCTCGCCTTGTGGATTATAGAATCTAAAACAATTTTAGGAAGTACAATATTTAAAAAGTGTTAGATAAATGGACCATCCTAATGTTTGTGGCTCGTTTCTTCTTGATTTAGTGAGATTTCTTCTTTAATAGTTTGCTTGGTAAAATTTATCTGTCTTCACTTAAAATATTTGTACAGCACTTCAAATTCTTTCTTTTTTCTGCAATATTAAGTTTAGAGACTAATTCAGTTATTGTAATCTTGACGACATTCATACTGGTACCCTATTAATAATAACATTGCATTTTTTTATGCATGACGAATATTGATAGAGTTTATATATCATTCTGGGCGGTGTGATTTCTGTATTTTTCAGAATTTGGATAACTATGTTATGTTTAAGTATGTTTTGTGTAAGGTATTATAAGTTGAACTTTATTATAGTTGAACACCGATCCACGCGAGTTAGCGACGCTCGTGCATAAACATGTTTTCTTTATTAATACACATATGAATGTTATTTATTTATAGTAATACTAATTAATATTCTTTTAAGATAACAAGTAAATTCCCATAGATGATAAGAAAGTAATTACTAAATAGACATATGATATCAAATAAAAACTGACTCACTTATTGTCCATCATTTCCACATATACTGCTGCGAGAAATATTAGAATCGACTCTAATTTTCTCTCTTTTAGAATTACAGGTTAGTGAAAAATACTATATTATTACTTTTAAATCCAAGATCCATGCAAAATACCGTTGTATTTTAGTTCCTTTACATGTTCACCTAACGAAATGCTATCGTAACGCATATGAAAGCATTACAACATTGGGTACCTGCGGTAAATTGAAAATAAAATCTAAATTTTATAACCGATTTTTATGATTTATAGCTTTTTTTATTTCAAAGATCTGTTACTATTAGATAAAGATGCAAAGTGTTGAATATTAGCTTTGAATTTTTTCTTATTTCATTTTTAATCTGAAAAAAATTAAAAATTTTGCACAAAAAAATATTAATATCTGAATATTTCCAACACGATAAGAGATAAAGAAAAACTGTGTTTGACTAAAATAAAAACAATTTTATTACACATCTTCTGGTGTTTTATTTTTCGGATGACTCGTTCCCGAGTTGGGGTGAAATATGTCTACGTACCTGGCTAATTTAGGGGCAAAAAATTGCTACGCCCATAAAAAAAATCTGGACCTGATGGAAAAAAACCGAAATGGATTCGACTTTAGCGCATCAAAATCCATATAGTCCACATAGTTTTATTTAAGGGCGCGACAAAAAGTTATATTTTGCAGAGCAGTGTTATTATTGTGTACAATTTCGCTTGCTAAAATAGAAAACTTACAAAAATATGTTATAATCCACATTGAATTTAAAATTTTCGATATTATTCAATTGACAATAATAATGTTTTTCTTCCACAAAACACAGCTTAAAGCTTTATCACAGCTTTACTTAATAGCTAAATTATAATTAGTGCTTATGTTGTCCGTATCTTCTTTTAAGTTCATCGTCCTTTTCCTTTTTTGTTGAATTCGTAAACTTTCTATTGTGTACCTTTTCTTTTCAATGTTTTCTTTGGCTATTATCTTAACATTTTTAAAATCAGCTGTGTGATTGTTGTCCAATATGTGTTGTGGTAATGCTGTTGAGTGTTTCTTTTTTTCTATATCTGTCATATGCTCTCTTAAGTGCCCAGGAGACGATCTAAAAAACCAACAATCACATAGCAATCGTGGTTTTTCGGCTACACGTACATGTTGTCGGCTCTGATTGATGAAAATCAAAACATTTTGATATTTTTATTTGTCGCCTGATTTTTTGTACGTCACCGAATCTGATTCAAGGAAAAAACGTCATTTGCTTGTTGAATTTGTTCCGTGAGGACATGGAGAAGTGTGCGGATAAAAAAATTTAGTTTACATTTTGTTCAGGAAATATGTATGTTTCTTGTCATTTTTCAAGTTGAATACATAGTACTTTTGATACATTTTTGATTAATATGGTTTCTTATTATACATTATAAAGTTATTCATATATACGTACATTATTTCTTTTTATAAACTTTGTAACTAAATTTAAATTTTATATAACTTCAATTTTATTTTTTTTATATACACACATATATATATATATATATATATATATATATATTGTTTCGTATTGTTAACCCAATCCTTTACTGCAATATAAGACTACAATGTCTTGTGTGTGGGACATAAAAATTAAGAAATAAAAAAATATTAAATATATATATATATATATATATATATATGTATATATATATGTATATATATATATATATGTATATATATATATATATATATATATATATATATATATATTTATATATATGTAAAATAAATAAATGTAGGGAATGTAAAATTAGAAGCATATAGCAATAGAGAAGAAAGAAAAGAATAAACAATATCAGATGTTATTAAGTGTATTTAAGGAACAATATCGGAAAGAAACAATAGATGTAAAACAATAAATATATTTAAACAAAACTGCACAGGTGCTGTAATTTTTTTTAAGTACTGTTTTTTAGATAACGGTACTTTTGTGTTTTTCGGTGTATGATCCCACTCAAACCCTTGTGGAGCCCAACAGAAAATTCCGATCGAATTAAATCGCATATCGTTGCAAAGTTAATTGTGGGTTCTCTATAGATTAAAGTTTTAATTATCGTTTCTTCTCAAATTGTTGAATTTGTTTTTAAATCTTTCAATTGACATATTTTCAAATATGTTATATTTATCGTTTAAAGCTTATTGTTCCATATTCAGGGATAGCATTCATGCTAGAAGCTTCTCCAAGGTCAGCTGTGTATCCATTGGATCATTACTGCATCTAATTACTACCTCTAGATCGGTTATCTGAATCTGAACTTTCGTTACTTTATTGTGTATCTTGGTTTTTTTATGTCTTTGACGTCTGAAATCGACGTACACTTTTAGATAAAAAGGCAATCAGGCTTTTTAGTGGCAATGTCGCCATTTTGTAAGTTCAAGTTAATCTGCATACTTCGAGTTACAGCTAGTATCTCTTTTAGTGTTTCTTCACATCAAGAGGGAGTCATAGACTTTAATATGTCGCTGTTCATTATCATTCCCGATAATGCATCTGCACTTGTATTCATTCTGCCTTTTTTATATGATATTTAAAAATCATAATCTCCCAAGTCCATTCTAATTCGAGTTGTTTTAGACGATATGTTCCAATGCGAAAATAACAAGTTGTCTATGGTCAGTTACTACATAGAGTTTTCTACCACAGAGATATGGACGAAAGAAATGTATTCCCCAATGTATGATTAATAGTTATTTTTCGATTACTGGCTTAGTAACATCATGTTTTGACAATGTCTTACTTGTATAGGATATTGGTAGATCTCTGCCAAGTTCACCAAATAGTATTGCTCCAAGCGCAACATTGAAAGCTTCTGTGGTTGAGCAATTTAGTTTTGAGGTTTTGAAATGATTTTTTGTGGCTCATATTCTTTTTAGTAACAGATTTAGTGGTCTTGCTATGTGAGTAAAGTTTTTGACGAAACGCCTATAATAATTGCAAAAAGAAATAAATCTCCTAACATCATCAGTATTCTTTGGTGTTGGATAATATTCTATCACGTTGCGTTTATTGGCATCTGTAAGTATTCCTTCATCAGTTATAAGATGACCTAAATATACGACTTCTTTTTTTAAAAAACAGAATTTGCTCGTGTTAAATTTCAAATTATATTGTCTTAACCTTTCAAAAAATTTTATTAAATTATCATGATGATTCTGTACGATACACCCAGATACTATAATATCATCTACATAAGTAGTAGGGAACTGTATGTGCTGTGACCATTAAAAATATAAAATTTCAGCAATTAAATTTGAAATTTTTCAATTTTAATTGCCAAAATTCTCAAATTTCACAAAATTCTCAAATTTCATTTTGTGTGTGTATTTTTTCCCACGGTTTAATAGGGGCGTTCACATTGTATGTTTTTTTTTTTTTAATAAAATGTTGGGGTAGGCGTGGGAATTTGTGTCTGTCCATATGTGACCTTGAGAATACATGTCCGTCGGTATGTGAGCGTGGGAATTTGTGTCTGTCCATATGTGACCTTGAGAATACATGTCCGTCGGTATGTGAGCGTGGGAATTTGTGTCTGTCCATATGTGACCTTGAGAATACATGTCCGTCGGTATGTGAGCGTGGGAATTTGTGTCTGTCCATATGTGACCTTGAGAATACATGTCCGTCGGTATGTGAGCGTGGGAATTCGTGTCTGTCCATATGTGACCTTGAGAATACATGTCCGTCGGTATGTGAGCGTGGGAATTTGTGTCTGTCCATATGTGACCTTGAGAATACATGTCCGTCGGTATGTGAGCGTGGGAATTTGTGTCTGTCCATTTACACCGTGTACGCCTGGTGAATAAAAAAATTTAGAAACATTTTTAGGAATTACACTATTTAAAAAGTGTAGTAGTTATATATGGATACCCTTAATGTTTGTGGTTCGTTCCTTCTTGCTGGAGTGAGATTTTTTCTTTTATTTTTTTGCTTATTAAAATTTGGTGTGTTTACTTAAGATTTGTCGTCCAGCAATTCAGTGTTTTTTTTTTTTACTTTTTTGCTTGCAATGCTTGAGTCTGGAGGAATAATTTGATTATTCTGATCTTGAAGACGTTGTGAAAAAAAAAAATTACTATTGCATAAATATTGAAACTGATGTTTTGTTTATTTTATACATGACGATCATCGATGGATTTTATTTGGGGATCTGGATGGTGGTGCGATTTTTGTATTTTGTAGAATATGAATATTTATGCTATGTTTAAGTGTGTGTGTTTTTTGTGTTCTGAGTGGCGGTTGGAATGTCTGGCTGTCAGACAGTCTGTGTGTGTGACGATTGGTGAGTCTGTATGACAGTCCGCTTTCTTGCTTTCCTGTTCAGTATAAAATGTGATAAGGTGTACATATTCATGCGTACATAAATATCTACAAATTTATTTCATTTACGCATATACATACAAACAAATAATAAGCGTTTATTCTTTGTGCCCAAATATTCCCTTGACCATTTGAATGAATGAATGAACCATTGTGTATGTTTGTTTGTGTGTTCTCTGAAAAAAATAAATATGTATGTAGGTTTTTTGTTTGAAATAAATAGACATTTATTTTAATTTTTATAAGCATTTATTTAAAAGTTTGTTAACACTTTCATTTTTAAGTAAAATTGCATTCCTTAAGGCACAAACACCATAGTCGTGATAGCTACAGTAGAGATATATGGAATGCTTAGTTTCCATTTGTTTGAAATTAATGCAGCCAATGTCTTCAATGTTATAAACTGTTTGATGAATAATTTTTTCTAGCCATTTTTTTTTCTCTCCCCCCTTAACATATATTTGTGAATTTCTTATATTTTTATAATATTTCTTCATACAAAGTATAGATTGTAATATAATACCTTTGTTTACATTATAATTTAGTTATTGCTAAGCATTTTAATGTGTTAAATTAGGTCAATAGTAGTATTTCAATACTTTATTCTCTATACACAAAAAAATGTTAATAACCGTATACATATTCCATAATTAAAAATATATAAGCTAACAATTTTATTTATGCAAATAAATATAGGTCATTATCAAGTTAGCACTATAACACAATTTTAATTCTTAATAGATAAGCATTTTTTTACATTAATTATTTTGTACAAAAGAACATTAAATAAAGTTTAAAGACAGAGTTCATAATAAGACACTAAACGAGTTGTCTCAATTAGAACTCTGCCTCCAGGTTAAAGGAAAACAAAAACCAACAAATTCTTTAGGCTACATATGCTTGTAAGAAAACCACATACCAATATAAACGTTTTATTCTTCAGACTAAAAGTGCTTGTAAGAAAACCACATACCAACATAAACATTTTTGGTGACCCCGACGTGATCCTGTAAACAAGTGCAGGACAATAAATTCCTGAATACCGCAACAGAACCTTAATCAATAATAACTTCATTTGAAGAACTGGTCAACAAACAAAAGTTGACTGGAGAACGGATTGAAACAATAATCCGCAACTTTAAAAATTACCCTTCATCGAGAAAGCAATCCACCAGCTATTTCAAAGAACGGTTAAGAAGGCTGGACGACGAATGGTTGAACTTCGAGGTAATCAACAACCATATTCGACTTTTGGAAGATTTACCGCTGGATCACAAATATTTCAGTGAGATATTTGAAATATTATGGCAGCACAAGAGCTTTTTTTTGCAGCTGCAACAAGAAAACAGGTTATAAACCAAAAAAAAAAAAAAAAAAAAAAAAAAAAAAAAAAAACACCACAGCAACAGAGTCTCAAAATATTAACATTAATGCAACTCCAAAATGTCTGTGTCTTAAGCATGCAATAACTGCTCCTCTATGTGATGCACTCGACAGACTGCATCAGATAGTCTAATATGAAGACGAAAATACCGTTGCTGCGACTGCATACCATCACCAGTTCACTTTAAGTCGACAAGACAAAGATTTCAATTATATTCAAATCTAAAGTGTGAAGAGCAACAAAAAATGTATCGACAAATACTAATAAGCTCAGAAGATAGGAAATTTCAAACCATTATATGGAGAGAGGACCTAAAAACAGCAGTATGATACTATCAACAAAATACCGTCACCCATGGAACCCGAGCTGCCCCATATTTGACAACAACATGTTTAAAGACAATTACAAACAAATGAATAAAGCAACTGAGACCAGCAGTGATTTTCCTGAAGATACCATAGACGACATTACATTCGATGACTCGGTTTCGGTGGCTCATACTCAGCAAATGAATTACATAGTCAAAGCTGGACTTTTAATGTATCGACAAATACTAATAAGCTCAGAAGATAGGAAATTTCAAACCATTATATGGAGAGAGGACATAAAAACAGCAGTATGATACTATCAACAAAATACCGTCACCTATGGAACTCGAGCTGCCCCATATTTGACAACAACATGTTTAAAGACAATTACAAACAAATGAATAAAGCAACTGAGACCAGCAGTGATTTTCCTGAAGATACCATAGACGACATTACATTCGATGACTCGGTTTCGGTGGCTCATACTCAGCAAATGAATTACATAGTCAAAGCTGGAATTTTAATGTATCGACAAATACTAATAAGCTCAGAAGATAGGAAATTTCAAACCATTATATGGAGAGAGGACCTAAAAACAGCAGTATGATACTATAAACAAAATACCGTCACCTATGGAACTCGAGCTGCCCCATATTTGACAAGAACATGTTTAAAGACAATTACAAACAAATGAATAAAGCAACTGAGACCAGCAGTGATTTTCCTGAAGATACCATAGACGACATTACATTCGATGACTCGGTTTCGGTGGCTCATACTCAGCAAATGAATTACATAGTCAAAGCTGGAATTTTAACTAAATTAAATTAAACAAGAGAAATACTCAAGAGAAAAAGATTTTCTGTGTGTTAAGCATGCAATAACGGCTCCTCTATGTGATACACTCGACAGACTGCATCAGATAGTCTAATATGAAGACGAAAATACCGTTGCTGCGACTGCACACCATCACCAGTGGTGAAAATAAATACTCAATCGGAAATCCAAAAGCAAGCAGCATCAAATAAAACCATAGACGATTCACACGGAATCGCATTCACCAGATTTCTGACACTAGAAAGACGACTAACAAAATTGCTAGAAATTAAAGCCCAATACGTAATCTTCATGAAAGAATATAATGCCTTGAAACATATAACACAAATAGGTATAAATACTAGTTCAATGATGAAAGAATATAAAGCCTTGAGACATAACACAAATAGGTATAAATACTAATTCAATATCAAGATATTTCATTCCTCACCACTGTGTAGTCAAGCCTGATAGACTAACAACAAAATTACATGTCGTCTTCGATACATCTGCAAAAACTTCTGCGGGTTTATCCCTGAACGATTTAATATACACAGGACCAACAGTTCAAAGTGAACTATTTTCTATTTTGCTGCGGTTCCGAATGCCACGCTTCGTGTTCACAACAGACATTGAAAAAATGTATCGACAAATACTAATAAGCTCAGAAGATAGAAAATTTCAAACCATTATATGGAGAGAGGACCTAAAAAACAGCAGTAAGATTTTATAAACTAAACTCTATCATTACTAATATTTACAAGTAAAGTAAATGAACATACCTTGTAACTCTTCTAAAATTGTTTGATGTAACTGTGCTGGTATGTATACTCTTATACCTCGTAATAGACATCCATCATGAAGGCTGAATTCCGTCTGTGTGACACCAAACCGGTCTTTTGCTTCACAGTCACGATTATATTCTAAACATTTTATTAGTTTCTTCACCTCATCATCTTCTTTTGTATATTGTCTAAGTTTTTGTAGGGTCACAGGCAAATTATCAATAATTTCTTTTTCAACTATATAGACTTCCTCAATAAACTCATATGCATCCGTATTTGTGAGTCTTGACATCGCATCAGCATTTGCGTTTTCTTTAGATCTCCTGCATTCTATCGCGTATTCGAATTGCTCTAGGAAAAGCCCGTAATGTTGCATTTTTGTTGCTGAGTGTACTGGAAGACCCTTACTTGGAGAAAAAATCTACGATATCGCTTTGTTATATGTTATCAAAGTAAACTTTTCACCAAATAAATAATTATAAAACTTAGGAACATCATAAATGATCGCATATGCCTCCCTATCAATTTGTGAATAATGCTGTTGAGTTTTACTAAGAGTTTGCGAAGCAAATTGTATGGGCTTTTCGCTTCCATCACCATACTAATGACTAAGAACAGCGCCTACGCCGATAGGACTGGCATCTACCGCTAGTATCAAAGGTATAGTTGAACATATGGAAATGGTGAAATTGTTCCTCGATATGTTGAATGAAAATGATGATTTCGGTATAATGGAAGATGAGGATAAGGATGATGGTTACTTTAATTCTTGTTCATGGAGCCATCTAGATTGCGAGGAAGGGCCAGATACCTGCCGGTGCTCCGTATTTTACTTAAGAAAAATGATGATAGATCATTTAATTAATTCATATTATGTAATATTTCGATGAAACTAAATAATAAATCACAAAACAAAATAAAACAAATTCTTATCTCACCATTCTTTTTAAGTACTACTACAATAGTTGTAGCCTATTGTGCATATTGCATAAAGTGCGACTGAAAGTCGCGCGTACTGGGAAAAAAAATTCCGATATTTGAAATGTTTAATATTATTACATTTCAATTTATCAACTTACCAAACGAAAATCTAAATCACAACTGTACACATATAAGAACCAACACAGCCTCTCATCTCATGATAATGAATGTCAGCTCAGCATATTAATTATAAGAAATATATCAATGTTAGTTATAACTATATCATTTGATTTAATTTTGAGCTTTTCTCAACGCGGGAAGCATGTTCATACAAAGTATGGATTGTAATATAATACCTTTGTTTACATTATAATTTAGTTATTGCTAAGCATTTTAATGTGTTAAATTAGGTCAATAGTAGTATTTCAATACTTTATTCGCTATACACAAATAAATGTTAAACTAAACATTTCTTTAGATAGGAATTCCTTAAGGCGCAAGCTTCATGAGTGTGATAGTTACGATAAAAATATTGCGGATATTTTTCTAAATTTTTTTTTTTTTAAGTTAACGCAACCAATATCCTCAATGTTGAAAACTTCTTGTTGAATCATTTCTTCCAGCCATTTTTCCTTCTCTACACCCCTAACATATACTTGGGAGTTTCTTATATTACTAAAAAAAGGTCGCCATTTATTGTGTTAACTATTCTATTTTATAAAAGGCGAAAGGCGTTCAATGCTGTTGTGCCAGGTCCACAATACTGGTATCCAGGAAGATGTAATTCAAAAGGTAAAGAATTTATTGCTTTATTTAGTAAACCTTCTCCAACGATAGTTTGTTTGTGACTAAAACTTTTGTTATAAAGTACAACCATATTAATTTAATCTACAATAAAAGATATTGTTTGCAAGTTTAGCAAGTAGTTATTAAAATGCGCTTCATAAAACAACATAAAAATATTTTAGTTCGTAATGCTGATATTTGTTCAAATGACAGTAAAAAAATAAGACATAGTTCCTTGTTACCAAATTCTATTCGAGCATTAATAGTTGGTCCTTCAAATTGTGGAAAAACTAACATAATGATTAGTTTGCTGGAAAGTCCTAATGGTCTCAAGTTTGAAAATATTTACTTGTACTCAAAATCTTTATATCAACCTAAATATGAATACCTAAAGAAATTAATTTCACCAATTAAAGGAATCGGATACTACACATTTGCAGAAAACGAGGACGTTGTTCCTCCTAGTGAAGCTAAAAGCAATTCAATTATGATTTTTGATGATGTTGCATGTGAAAAGCAAAACAATATACGTGCATATTTTTGTATGGGTCGTCATAAGAAAGTAGACTCATTTTACTTGTGTCAGACTTACACGCGGATTCCAAAACATTTGATAAGAGATAATGCTAATGTAATTATTATGTTTAAACAAGATGCGACAAATATGAAACATGTATATGATGATCACGTTGCCAGCGACATGAACTTTGAAATGTTTCAACGAATTTGTAGAGAATGTTGGAAGCAAAAATACGGATTTTTGGTGATAAGTAAAGATAATGAACTAAACAATGGTCGTTATAGAAAGTCATTTGATTACTTCATCATAATATAATTTACTGTTCATCAAATGCACCCTGCAGTATTTAATCTGACTTCAAACTTTATACATGTGATTATTGTAACTGATCAGATAAGCAGATCTGATACCTGATAAACTGACCTGATACCTGTTAAACTAACCTGATAAGCTGATCTGATACCTGTTAAACTGACCTGATAAGCTGGTCTGATACCTGATAAACTGACCTGATAAGCTGATCTGGTACCTGATAAACTGACCTGATAGCTGTTAAACTGACCTGATAACCTGATCTGCTTCCTATTGAACTGACCTGATAGCTAAAATGAATGAACAAATTCTTAAAGACTTGGTGGCAACAAGAAATATCTTGAAGAAAAAGCTTCGTAGTATAAAAACTGGTGCAATGTGCAATTGCTGTGTATCTAACACATCAGCAATTAACAGATACATTCAAGCCTATCACAGAACCTTTAAAAGAATTTATCAATAGCTCTAAATACGTTGATAGACCAGTTAAAAAAGAACCGAGTGATAAGGAAACTGGAATTGATGACAATGAAAGTTTTCATCCTCAGAATTCAACAATAAAATTGGAAACGAGTACGCCCAAGAAACTAAGTGAAGAAAAAATTTTTAAGAAATCTAATAGTAAAAGTAGCAGTAATTATGATGAAGATGACTTTTACTCACAAAATTCGAATAATGAAGAAAGTTATTCTGACTTATCACTATTGCAATCGAGAAACGAACTAGATACTAACTATGGTCCACATAAAGATAATAATAACGAATGGAGATTTGGTAATAGCACCATCGAGTTAAATCAAGATAAGATACAGGTTGTTGGACAAATATGGGCGCTCACGCCAGGACTCTTTTCTTTAATGTTTCATAAAGCACCAAAAAACTATGATAAATTCGAGCTTGAAATCTATAAAAAAATATTACTTGCTACCAATGCCCACAGGAGAGGCTATAAGTCTGATGGTCAAATCAAAGGGAGTATAGCCCATAAGTACAAACATATTATTGGAAAACTTTTCAAAGGAGACAATCATACAGGCTCATCAGATGTAACAAAAAGTAATTATTTAGGAAGGGGTTTGATGCAGTTTAACCCTCATAATCCAAACTATATATACTGGGATGATCCAAACGAGTTGGTAGATCGACTTAGACTACTGCTTGCATCACAGTCTGCAGGCCATACTAATCACAACAACGAAATTGTCTCAATTATTGAAGAACTACGTGAAGCTAATATAATTGTATAAGCTATATACATACATAGATTTTTATATAAAACATGTCCGTTGATAAATTTGGGCATTATATTAACGATAGAAGTGAAGTAATTTCAACCAAAAATGCGCCTAAGTTGTTGGGCTTCTTTATGGATACGAACAAAAACATTGATGTCCAATACAAGAGAATCAAAAATGTTGCAAATGCTGTGGAGGAAAACGATGTTATCAGTAAATTGTTTCTGCAAACTGAACTCAAAAAACAGCAACAAGAAGTAGCTTTCCAGTTAGAAAATCTTAATGCTCATTTGCAGGATATCAATAAGAAAATGGATGGTAATAAATAATTTTTTGATATGGAAATTGAAGAGCTACGAGAAAAAATTTATAGAATAGAAAATTACATATTCGTATCAATAGGTGCAAGTGCATCAAGTAGATCACAACACACTTAAAACAGCGACTGGAAAAATAAGATGTCTTCAAAGAGAAATGTTGTAAATGAATTGCATAAGCAGGCTCGAAAATGTTTTGTACGTCGTAGAGTTGTGATGAAAGAAATAGATGATCTTTGGCAAGCTGATTTAGTTGAAATGGGAAATTATTCCTTAGACAATAGAAATTATCGATTTTTGCTAACTGTAATTGATACATTCTCAAAATTTGCTTGGGCAGTACCTTTGAGCAGAAAGAATGCATTCGAAACAACTCAGGCAATGGAGAATATTTTCAAATTGGGACGAATACCGAAAAACTTGCAAACAGACGATGGTAAAGAATTTTTCAATAAACATTTCAGTCAGTTGATGAATAAATACAATATTAATCACTACTCAACATATAGCACTATGAAAGCCTCAATAGTAGAACGATTCAATAGAACATTAAAAGGAATGATGTGGAAGGAATTTAGCTTAAATGGTTCATATAATTGGATTGATATGTATAGAGATTTACTTGATGCATACAATAGAAAAATTCATCGCACCATTAAAATGTCACCGATTAAAGTAAATTCATCAAATGAAAAACAGCTTTTAAATACAGTATACAGTCATTTAAAGATGTATAAAATGTCAAAATTTAATGCAGGAGATCATGTAAGCATAAGCAAATATAAGAACATTTTTGAAAAAGGTTTTACTCCGAATTGGACAACAGAAATCTTTACAATTAAAAGAGTACAAAATACATATCCTACAACATATATATTAGAAGACTATCGCGGAAATCCTATTAAAGGCGGATTCTATGAAGAAGAACTTTCAAAAACTAGATATCCTAATACATACCTAGTTGAAAAGGTTCTCAAAACTAAAGGACATAAGGTGTTTGTCAAGTGGCTGGGCTTTGGTAATGAGCACAATTCTTGGATAAGCAAAGATGAGATATTGTAAATGGAAGAATACAATAAATAAACAACAACAAAAACAACAACAATGGCATCAATATTTAATTTAGTTTAAAATAAGTAAATAAACAATAAATACGAAACTGCTTCTTATAAATCATACTGTGTGTTTAACCTCATTTATTTACAATCAAACAGTCACAATGTCAATAACATTGACTCTGAGCTCCAATTCATCAGAGCTATCTGCTAATTATTTTCCTCCTATTGATTTAAACGGAACCTATGAATGTGCTCTAACTGATTTTCATTCATACAACAGTATCCCGAATGTGGATGTCTACAACAATATATTTTATATCGGTGAACTTGTAATTGAAATACCGATCGGATCTTATGAATTAAATGATATAGTTGACTATATAGAAGAACAATACAAACGATATAGACCAGAAAACAAAATTTTGATTGAAGCTAATAACAATACAATGCAAGTCAAAGTCAGCAGCTCTAAAGAACCAATATATTTTAATAAAGAAAATACAATAGGTAGACTTTTAGGATTCAATAGCAGAATATTAACGCCAAACAAAGAATATTACTCTGATCTTCCAGTGAATATCTTTAAGGTGAATCTCTTGAGGATTGAAAGCAGTATTGTGGTTAATACTTATATGAATAATTCTAAAGCTCATACACTACATGAATTTCCGATTAATGTACCGGCTGGATATAAAATAGTTGAGATTCCCAAAAATCTTATTTATTTGCCAGTAAACTCCAGAGAGATAAGTTCACTAGCTCTTCGCGTGGTTGATCAAAACGGCGACTTAATTAATTTCAGAGGTGAGGAAATTACAATATGAATACATTTAAGGACAACTAAATAATGATAATATACAACACGAGTATATCGAAGAATACTACAGCAACATCTAATTCTCAAACGTTACAATCTAAGCAACAATTGAAAAGATCTGTTCGTCAAAAATCGCTTACAGCAGCAAACAAGAGTTTTCTCAAGTCACTGAACTTTAAATTGAAAACAAAATGAGTTCAATAATAGACGTTTTAGATAAACCAATATCTGACGAAAATATTATCAAAAAGGATTATCACACATACATACCATACCTTCAGTCTTTTAACAACAACGATGAAATAAGAATTTCAATACAAAACCAAGATCTATATGTGTTACCCAGTGAAAGCTATATATATGTGGAAGGACTTGTTGTAGACGAAAAAACATCGAAATCTACACCCAACTTTCAGTTGAAAAATAATTTTGTTGCATATCTCTTTGATGAAATCCGCTATGAACTGAATGGTATTGAAATTGATCATACAAGATATTTGGGAGCCACCAGTACCATAAAAAATTTGGTTTCTTTATCACCTACGGAAAGCGTTGTGTTGCAAAATGCTGGATGGAATAAACTTGATAAAATAGATCTTCAAAATGGAAATTTTAATTTCTATGTACCACTCAAACTTCTTTTAGGATTCGCTGAAGACTACAATAAAGTTTTATTAAATAGTAAACATGAATTGATACTCTTGCGTAATAAGAACGATGAAGATCTTGTACACTCGAATGTTTCCACCGACAAAGCAAAACTTACAATTTCACTAATATCATGGGGAATTCCACATGTTCAATTATCTGATCATAGTAAATTGAATATGATCAAAATACTTAATAATGGTGCTGCTATACCAATGGCATTCCGTAGTTGGGATTGTCATATGAATCCACACCTTAATACGGGAACCAATCACATATGGAATGTTAAACTGGCCGCTAATAAAGAACGCCCTAGTTTTGTCTTGATTGCCTTTCAACAAGAAAACAAGTTTGTTCATTGTGATCTTACTAACTTAAAAGTACATTTAAACTCAACCTCTTACCCATATGACGATCTAAATATAAAATTCAAAAATGAGCGCTATGCGATTCTATATGATATGTATCTAAGATTCCAACAAAGCAATCGACATAAAAATTGAATTTGAAACAGCAACAAATATTCCAGCAAAAACATCAGCTTACTGCGTTCTTATTCATGACCGCGTAATAGAATACATACCAATAAAAGGTCAAGTCCGGAAGCTCTTATAAATTAAATAACATGGATGGTGATATTGTTTTTGTAGACTTGCAAGGTTTCAAAACTAATTCAAATGACTTCATCGCAAAAGAACTAGCTTTTTCACTAGTAGTTTTCAGCAACAAGGAATGGTTCAATTTCATCATAAAACCTCCTTTTGATTTCGCATGTTTATCAGCCAAAAAACAGAGAAAAGCAGTTTGGTTAACAAAAAACTATCATCATATTAACTGGAATGATGGATCAGTCTCATTTCAAAGCGTTTGCAAGTTTTTAAAATCGAATATAAGAAATTCACAAATATATGTTAAGGGGGGAGAGAAGAAAAAATGGCTGGAAAAAATTATTCATCAAACAGTTTATAACATTGAAGACATTGGCTGCATTAATTTCAAACAAATGGAAACTAAGCATTCCATATATCTCTATTATAGCTATCACGACTATGGTGTTTGTGCCTTAAGGAATGCAATTTTACTTAAAAATAAAAGTGTTAACAAACTTTTAAATAAATGCTTATAAAAATTAAAATAAATGTCTTTTTATTCCAAACAAAAAACCTACATACATATTTATTTTTTTCAGAGAACACACAAACAAACATACACAATGGTTCATTCATTCATTCAAATGGTCAAGGGAATATTTGGGCACAAAGAATAAACGCTTATTATTTGTTTGTATGTATATGCGTAAATGAAATAAATTTGTAGATATTTATGTACGCATGAATATGTACACCTTATCACATTTTATACTGACCAGGAAAGCAAGAAAGCGGACTGTCATACAGACTCACCAATCGTCACACACACACAGACTGTCTGACAGCCAGACATTCCAACCGCCACTCAGAACACAAAAAACACACACACTTAAACATAGCATAAATATTCATATTCTACAAAATACAGAAATCGCACCACCATCCATATCCCCAAATAAAATCCATCGATGATCGTCATGTATAAAATAAACAAAACATCAGTTTCAATATTTATGCAATAGTAATTTTTTTTTTTCACAACGTCTTCAAGATCAGAATAATCAAATTATTCCTCCAGACTCCAGCATTGCAAGCAAAAAAGTAAAAAAAAAAAAACACTGAATTGCTGGACGACAAATCTTAAGTAAACACACCAAATTTTAATAAGCAAAAAAATAAAAGAAAAAATCTCACTCCAGCAAGAAGGAACGAACCACAAACATTAAGGGTATCCATATATAACTACTACACTTTTTAAATAGTGTAATTCCTAAAAATGCTTCTAAATTTTTTTATTCACCAGGCGTACACAGTGTAAATGGACAGACACAAATTCCCACGTTCACATACCGACGGACATGTATTCGCAAGGTCACATATGGACAGACACAAATTCCCACGCTCACATACCGACGGACATGTATTCTCAAGGTCACATATGGACAGACACAAATTCCCACGCTCACATACCGACGGACATGTATTCTCAAGGTCACATATGGACAGACACAAATTCCCACGCTCACATACCGACAGACATGTATTCTCAAGGTCACATATGGACAGACACAAATTCCCACGCTCACATACCGACGGACATGTATTCTCAAGGTCACATATGGACAGACACAAATTCCCACGCTCACATACCGACGGACATGTATTCTCAAGGTCACATATGGACAGACACAAATTCCCACGCTCACATACCGACGGACATGTATTCTCAAGGTCACATATGGACAGACACAAATTCCCACGCTCACATACCGACGGACATGTATTCTCAAGGTCACATATGGACAGACACAAGTTCCCACGCCTACCCCAACATTCTATTTAAAAAAAAAAACAACAATGTGAACACCCCTATTAAACCGTGGGAAAAAATACACACACGAACACACACAAAATGAAATTTGAGAATTTTGTGAAATTTGAAAATTTTGGCAATTAAAATTGAAAAATTTCAAATTTAATTGCTGAAATTTAATATTTTTAATGGTCACAGCACATACAGTTCCCTACTACTTACATACAACAATGCTTCTGCACTTACAACGCCTAGTGCTATTTTTAGTATTCTCTGAAAACTATTCCATGATATTATTAAACCAAATGGCAATCGAGCATATTTAAACTGTCCATTTCTAGTTGAAAACGCAGTCAACTGTCTAGATTCCTTGTCTAAATTGATTTGATGAAACGGGCTAGTCATATCTAAAGTAGAAAAATACTCAGCTCTACCTAGTTTATCTAAAACGTCCTCAATCCTTGTTGAAGGGAATTTGTCGTTCACTATCTTCTCATTAAATTTTCGAAAATTCACTACTAATCGCCACTTCTTTTTATCATCCACTGATATCTTTGGGACTACTAATAATGGTGAGTTGTAAGGGCTTACTGATGGTTATCTCGTCCTGAAGTAACTTGTCTGCTTGGTCATTTACCTGTTTCATTTGCGTTTCAGGTAACCTGTAAGGTTTTACATATACCGGTGTGGGATCAGTTGCGTGTATTTATTACGTGTGAAAATTGTTCACTGTAAGGTTATCACCTTCAATATGGAAAATATCGTTAAATTTTGTGACTATTTTTACTAAAGATCCCTTGGCTACAGGATCTGACTCAATACATAATTCTTCTAAAACCTTTTGTACTCGGTCTTGATTTTCAGAAATTCTACTGTTTTCACATGTAAATAATCTGTAATCGCATTAATCTTTTATCTTCAATTCCGCTAAATTCCTTGCAATCATGTCTCTATCATTCGTGTTCAGAATTTTTATATGTTGTGCTCGTATTATGGCATTCGTTACAAAAACTCCTGGAGCTATCTGTCTATTTAATACAAGGCTTTCTATATTTGTAAATATTCTTCTTGGATAATGCACTCTGAATGTGCTGGTATGTAAACATCTGTATTGAAAATGCATTTAGGGTTCATAGGCAAAACGAATTCGGCTATATTGAATATTGTCGTGTAGGTCTCAAAATCGATTTTACATTTATACTTTTCTAGAATGTTTCGTCCAACTATTCCATCAGCGGGAATTGGGAAATTATCTTCAACAATGTGAAATTGATGTTTTATACATTGATTTTAAAATACAAACTTAAATAAGCTGTTCCAATGCCTTCAATAGAGTCTACTGTAATGCCAATTAGTTCGGAAATATTATTTCTATTTATACAGGTATGTGATGGAAATCTATCCGTTTTCGAACAAAGTCGAAAGTTAACAGCGAACGTTTTGTTATTAAATGTCATGAAAATCGAACGGTTTCTCTTTCCATTTTTGTTCCATTTCAAATTGTTTCATGTCGAAATTGCAACTTTTTATAAAAAATCAAAGTTGATTTTAAATCAGAGAAATTACATTAATGTTATTAATTTATTCAATAAGAGATAATAAGAATAACTTTGAAAATATACATACATACATAAATAGAAGAAAGTTGAGTGATGCATCAGATCCACAGAGCATGCAGGACACTAGGTAACAAGTGATTTAAACTGAGCTCACATGAAATACTTTTAGGTTCGGATAAACAAGGAAGGTTTTATTTGGATTCTACAAAAACTTGAACCAAATGTGAAAACTAAATCAATTCCTTTGGTCATTGAGTTAGCAGCCACGTTAAGATCCTAGCAGAAGATAGTTTTCAAAGGTCGGTTGGTACTGGCTCAGCTATAGCTAAGCGCAGGGCTACGTTCTCAAAATCGTTGTTTAATATGATATTTATATTATCCGACACAGAATATGGTCAAAGCAAAATTGTTTTGAAGGATGAGGATGTTTTTCCATAAAATTCACCATAAACTTCTCTTGGGTATTATTTGTATGTTTTGCCCTCAAAATTATTTTGTTATATACCTTAAGGTATAGACTTGAATACATATACTTAAATTCTGGTTCAAATATTTTCCAAATATTTTACTTTTTTCTTAAAAACGTGCGTAAACACCATATCGTTTTAAAAACAGTTAAAACAGCATATTTTCGTTTTTCATCACATTCTATTTAGTTCAAATTTTCATAGAAACAAATGCAAAATGAAATCGAATTCGATTGGAGGAAGAAACCGAATTAAAAACAAAACGAAAAAACAATATATGATGTCATCACACAATTTTCGATTTTATGACGTTTTTGCTTCGAAATCGATTTCCATCACATGCCTAATATTTTCTATACCCCTTAAATTGCAAATGGAAACGTCAGCATCAGTATATATTACGAAACTTAGGTTTCTATCTTTATAACTCGTTTTTATTGTATTGTTTATGTTTGCAGAAAGTTTGAAAAATGTTGGCTTCGGATAACAATTTTTGCTATCCTGCCTTCCAAGTTTTCCTGTCTATTGCATTTTTTTGTATTATTTCTATTTATTGTTGTAATTGGAATTGCCTCTAAAGCTGCTACTGGTGTTGTGCACATAATTATTTCCTGTTTAATTTCTGTGTCTTACATATTGGCTGTTATCTGTACTGTTATTGTTTGGGGAGAAATACTGATTGTTAAAATTTTGGTTATTGTTTCTACTAAAGTACTGGTGGTTGTTTCTATTAACAAACTGATGATTGTTGCTGGCAACATTGTTTACTTCACGGTTGTTGGCTTGGCTATTTGTATAAATATAGTTTCTGAAATTGCCACTATTTCTATTTCCCGTGTTTTTTTTTATTAAATCTTTTGGAATTGAAATTGATTTCATTTGTTCGTCTTCCGACTCTAAAAATACCATTATTATTATTACTTTGCATGCTTCGCTCTACATTCATGCACTTTTCAACCACTTCATATAAAGTCTTACGGCCACTTGCCAATAATATATTCCTATATTCTTCATTAACTCCTTTCGTAGAAACGTTAAGTACCATTCTTTCGCTCATCCTATATGTAAATTGAATTCAGAATTCCTTGAAGAAATTTTAAATTCTTTCGTACGTTTATTTTATAATAGTTGAAATACTATTGCGTATAATCCGTATAAAAGACTTATGCCCAGTTTTTAACTTCAAAATTAAGTTATATTTAAACTTAAAGTCTATTTAAATACAAAATTAATTTTTACAGATTATATTTAAGTACAACTTAAATAAAACTTAAATATCCCTCATTGGACAATTAAATGGTATTTAAATAAAGCTCAGTAAACATATGACTTTCACTTTTTTTCTTTTAAGAAAAAGAAAATATTGTGATGTTGAGAAAAATTTCCTAAAAAGTTTTAAAAATTTACATAACAATAGTTTATTATCAACAGAATAAAGTAAAAAATGAATAAAATAATATTTTTTGTACAAATAGACTCTTAGCACAATTGAAAAACTTTAAAATAATTTCTTGCACAACACTTGAAATACTTTGACACATAAGCAAATTATATGTTTTCTGAACAATGGCGAGTTTTGTTTATATTGTTACACAGATTAGAATTAGATTTAAATAAAACGACAATGTCGCTATATGTACTTGGCAGCACTGCCAATTAATCTCCAGTTGTCAAAATGTTACAACCCTGGTCAACACAATATAGATAATATTCAAATTAACAATATAGATATCGAATACTCCAGAATATACAAGATCATTCGAAGCTGTGCCAATAATAAGTGTAAACAACAACAACGAAAAACCTAGCAACATAAATGCTAAGAGATGTTATTCTTAATGATCTTGTATGCAAGTATTCGCTGCTAATAAAGCTAAACAGGTTCACAAGTATACACAGCCATATACACATAGGAGAAGAAGAAACAAAACAACACAACACACAGAATACTCATCCATACAACAACTCATAGTTACCATAGACAAAACCCACAGAACACTCATCCATACAACCACACATAGTCACCATAAGCAAAACACACAAGTCAGCATTGTCATGTATACCAACACACGTATATAGCTACATGTTAAGTAAAGTACAACCAACAACAACCATGCCCAGAAGTTTCGCGAAGTTACCAGACGACGTCATTTTTGCTATATAAAGGCGCTGCCAGAGCTCAGCGAGTGTGTGTGATTTCAAACATAGACGTGTTAACATCGCTAAGTGTTGAGTAGTACAAATACTCGTGTTAATAAAGTAATAAATAAAGTGTTGCCGCATTATATTTCTAAAATTAATTTGTCCGTGTTTTCATTTGATGCAATTAAACGAATCCTTGAAGGATAAGTAAAACAACCGTTTTTACGAAAAGGTCTAAAAACGTAACAATAATAAGAATTTGCTAATAAATGACAACAGTAGTGTATATAAGGAACTTTTATTGTGCACTTAAAAGTTACTCAGGGTCAAAGGTAAAAATGGCCCTTCGTAAAAGCCTCGACAACAGTGTTATTTAAAGAATATTAATCATGAGTTGTGTATACTATGGAGTTACACAAAAATCCTACACAATTTTTTTTCTAATAATTATTGGCAATAATATGGCACAAGAAAAAACCTAAAGAATCGACGAATCATATACATATTGTAAATAGAATTAATTAGTTGCAGTCAAGAATTCAATTAATAGATAAATAATTAATTTTATATTATATGTCATTATTATTTAAGAAAGCTCTGGTACTCATAAGTCATGTCGCAATAAAGAAATTATCTCTTTGGGGCTTACAGGTAAATATATCAAACTCCTTAAAATCTCTTTTGTTTTATAGCCTGAATAAGCATTGTTTATTCATGCAAAGCATTTATGGGAATGGAAATTGTTCATATGGTACCCGTTGTAAATAAAACGTAGAAAAATAATAAATTAATCAAGGCTTAAGAAAATGTTTACTAAATGGCTAGCCATTTTAAGGATTAAAAGCCAAGACCATATAATTCCAAATGGATTTTGCTACAAAGGCTCAACATGTCTATAAGGATGATAACATTACGTATAACTAGACTAGGTCGGAACCCCTTCATTCCCTTCTTTAGACAAAAATAATTCTTTTTATATTGATTTAATATAATAATAACATTTAAATTATATTGATTTATCATAAAACGTTAGGCAAATGAAAAATTTCCGTTGCTTCATGTGCGTTAAAAAATTATTCAGGATCAAAGGTAAAAAATGGCCTTTCGTAAAAATATCGCCACCAATGTTACCTAAAAATTATTAATCATGAGATCTGTATATTATGGAGTTAAACAAAAACCCAACAAACATTTCTTTCGTAGAACTAGCGGTTCATTGCAAAGTAGTTCTGAGTTATTCCAAAAAATATTATTGGCATAGTATAATAACAATAATGAGCAGTAAAAAAAACCTCAAGAGTCGACGAATCAAATACATATATTGTAAATAGAATTAAGTAGTTACAGTCAAGAATTTATTTAATAGAGACATAATAAATTATATAATATATATTACTATTATTTTGGAAAACGCTCGTACACGTAATAGAGATATTATCTCTTTGGTGCTTACAGGTAAAAAGATCATTTACTCATAACCAAAATGGTATGGGAATTCATAAAATATGTAACATGAATAAGAAATAGGAGATAGTAACCTGTTGTAAATAAAAAGGAGAATATAATAAGTGCATCAAGGCTTAAGAAAATGTATATATTAAATGGCAATATATTTTAAGGATTAAAACGGTTACTTTATTTAAAAGCAAAGAGCATATAATTCAAAATGATTACAATATTGGTTTTGGCTACAAAAGATCAGTGTGTCTGTCTATAAGGTTCATGCCATTTACACCGTATAATGAAATTACGCATGACTAGACTAGTATGGAACTCTCTTCTTTGGAATTTTCGCGTAAAAGAAGCAAATAAACGTGTTCGATCCAATCCTGAGTTTTCGGTATAAGGCAAATCCTCTACATTTCAATAGTAGTGGTACCATTAATTTGGTAGAGAAATTTCAGTTATTATCCTTTGAATGTCTACATCTGAAGTAGTAGGGAACGGTATGCCTCTGAGCAATTGAAATTGTCAAGTTACAACAATTAAATTGAAATTTTTATTGTCTACAATGGGTTGATTGTTTTGTTGGTACGTTTCGATGTTTGAGTGGGTATATTTTCCCAAAGTTTAATGAGGCTTTTACATTTGATGTTTTTTCAATGTTGGGGTTTGTGTGAGATTTTGTGTCTGTGGGGAATTTCTGTCCGTCCATATATAACTTTGGGAATACATGTCCAACCATGTGTAAGCGTGGGATTTTTTGTCTGTCCATATGTTGTGGCCTTGGGAATATTTGTCCGTCCATCTATGGCCTCAGGAACTTCTGTCTGTCCATATGTGAGCGTGGGAATTTCTGTCTGTCCATATGTGGCATTGCGAATACATGTCCGTCCATATGTGGAGGAGTGCTGTAGTACGCAAAACGAGTTCATATAAGTGGCCGTAAGATATTCCCCGTTTGTTAATATGTGGCTTTGGTAATACATTTTCGTCCATATGTGAGCGTGGAAATTTGTGTGCGTAGTAATTCTGTCATACCATTTTTTTTATGCTCGCCTTGTGGATTATAGAATCTAAAACAATTTTAGGAAGTACAATATTTAAAAAGTGTTAGATAAATGGACCATCCTAATGTTTGTGGCTCGTTTCTTCTTGATTTAGTGAGATTTCTTCTTTAATATTTTGCTTGGTAAAATTTGTCTGTCTTCACTTAAAATATTTGTTCAGCACTTCAAATTCTTTCTTTTTTCTGCAATATTAAGTTTAGAGACTAATTCAGTTATTGTAATCTTGACGACATTCATACTGGTACCCTATTAATAATAACATTGCGTTTTTTTATGCATGACGAATATTGATGGAGTTTATATATCATTCTGGGCGGTGTGATTTCTGTATTTTTCAGAATTTGGATAACTATGTTATGTTTAAGTGTGTTTTGTGTAAGGTATTATAAGTTGAACTTTATTATAGTTGAACACCGATCCACGCAAGTTAGCGACGCTCGTGCATAAACATGTTTTCTTTATTAATACATATATGAATGTTATTTATTTATAGTAATACTAATTAATATTCTTTTAAGATAACAAGTAAATTCCCATAGATGATAAGAAAGTAATTACTAAATAGACATATGATATCAAATAAAAACTGACTCACTTATTGTCCATCATTTTCACATATACTGCTGCGAGAAATATTAGAATCGACTCTAATTTTCTCGATTTAGAATTACAGGTTAGTGAAAAATACTATATTATTACTTTTAAATCCAAGATCCATGCAAAATACCGTTGTATTTTAGTTCCTTTACATGTTCACCTAACGAAATGCTATCGTAACGCATATGAAAGCATTACAACATTGGGTACCTGCTGTAAATTTAAAATAAAATCTAAATTTTATAACCGATTTTTAAGATTTATAGCTTTTTTTATTTCTAAGATCTGTTACTATTAGATAAAGATGCAAAGTGTTGAATATTAGCTTTGAATTTTTTCTTATTTCATTTTTAATCTGAAAAAAATTAAGAATTTTGCACAAAAAAATATTAATATCTGAATATTTCCAAAACGATAAGAGATAAAGAAAAACTGTGTTTGACTAAAATAAAAACAATTTTATTACACATCTTCTGGTGTTTTATTTTTCGGATGACTCGTTCCCGAGTTGGGGTGAAATATGTCTACGTACCTGGCTAATTTAAGGGCAAAAAATTGCTACGCCCATAAAAAAAATTTGGACCTGATGGAAAAAAACCGAAATGGATTCGACTTTAGCGCATCAAAATCCATATAGTCCACATAGTTATATTTAAGGGCGCGACAAAAAGTTATATTTTGCAGAGCAGTGTTATTATTGTGTACAATTTCGCTTGCTAAAATAGAAAACTTACAAAAATATGTTATAATCCACATTGAATTTAAAATTTTCGATATTATTCAATTAACAATAATAATGTTTTTCTTCCATAAACACAAAACACAGCTTAAAGCTTTATCACAGCTTTACTTAATAGCTAAATTATAATTAGTGCTTATGTTGTCCGTATCTTCTTTTAAGTTCATCGTCCTTTTCCTTTTTTGTTGATTTCTAAACTTTCTATTGTGTACCTTTTCTTTTCAATGTTTTCTTTGTCTATTATCTTAACATTTTTAAAATCAGCTGTGTGATTGTTGTCCAATATGTGTTGTGGTAATGCTGTTGAGTGTTTCTTTTTTTTTCTATATCTGTCATATGCTCTCTTTAGTGCCCAGGAGACGATCAAAAAAACCAACAATCACATAGCAATCGTGTTTTTTCGGCTACACGTACATGTTGTCGGCTCTGATTGATGAAAATCAAAACATTTTGATATATTTATTTGTCGCCTGATTTTTTGTACGTCACCGAATCTGATTCAAGGAAAAAACGTCATTTGCTTGTTGAATTTGTTCCGCGAGGACATGGAGAAGTGTGCGGATAAACAAATTTAGTTTACATTTTGTTCAGGAAATATGTATGTTTCTTGTCATTTTTCAAGTTGAATACATAGTACACATATACATACATACTTACACTTTTTGATACATTTTTGATTAATATGGTTTCTTATTATACATTATAAAGTTATTCATATATACGTACATTATTTCTTTTTATAAACTTTGTAACTAAATTTAAATTTTATATAACTTCAATTTTATTTTTTTTATATACACATATATATATATTACACATATATATATGTATATATATATATATATATATATATATATATATATATGTATATATATATATATATATATATATATATATGTATATATATATATATATATATATATATATATATGTAAAATAAATAAATGTAGGGAATGTAAAATTAGAAGCATATAGCAATAGAGAAGAAAGAAAAGAATAAACAATATGAGATGTTATTAAGTGTATTGAAGGAACAATATCGGAAAGAAACAATAGATGTAAAACAATAAATATATTTAAACAAAACTGCACAGGTAGTCAATCACAAAAAATCATCATCCGATGACGACATGCTTGCATACGAACGCTACGAAGCCAAAACACAAATGCTGATTGACGAGTTTTGTTGTGCATCTCCGAAAAATCAGCAATTAAACGACACTAACACATACTTACCGCTTGTTGGTTTCTTTTGAACCTTCTCCTGGTCCCATTAGTCTCGTTTCTTTGTACCGATGTATAACATATCGCAGGTATTGTTATTATTGCAATTGCATTTTATTTCGTATTTTGTTGCTCCTTACTTATTGGCACTATAATTTTTGAAAATATTGTGTTTATTATTGTATTTGGTTTATATGCGAACTTTATGTTTTTGTGATATATTGTGTTCCTGATGTTTGTGTTATCTGTTAAGCCAGGTATGTGAATTACACTATAATACTTATTTTCTTCCTTGTTATTAGTATCTTCAGGTGTTGTGTTGTTAAATAATTTTGTGTAAGTTTCATTAATTAATTGTGTCGTTAATTTTCTAGGGAAACTATTTTCTGTTAGTGTTTCTATTGTGTTTGATGTTCTTGTTATGAAATTGGGTGTCGCTAAAATGAAGAATTCTGTATATAATATATTTGGCAGTGTTGATTATTTAATTTTTTGGTTGTATGGAGTTGAAATTCATGATTCTTCTGGATGCTGTTTCTTTTTTATGCCAATCTAGTACCTATTTGTTATTTTTCTTATGTACCTTCGTGTCTAAACAGGTGATCCATTGCTCTATTTCTGTTTTTATTTCTATGGTAAATTTGATTTTGGGGTGATTTTATGAGAAAATATTTCAACAACGATTTCTTTCGTATATTTTTTTTAATAATTGAAAATCTTTTTTATATATAATTATTAAAACCAAAATTTACTAGATTATATTATGTTTAAAAACCAAAGTGGCAACAAGTATTATTCTTACAACTCGGCCATCCTGATTTTTTGGTCGCCACGACCAAATATACTTATATTGTAGTATCGCTTTGTATACATGAAATAATAGAACTGCTAACCTCAGGCGAAATCCATAAACGTAAATTTTTTGATTAAACCACTCCATTATATGGTCTTTGTGTAATTTGATGAGATTCAATATCTGTTACAACATATCGATCATGTGGTAACTTTTTCTTTATAACATAAGACCTTTTAACTTTTCTGATATTTTTTTATTCTGGCCCATATGCCAGCTTAAGTTTTCTACAACCACAAAATCTCCTACTCCAAATCCCTTTGCAGGAACATTATGTTTCAAAAAGTAATTCTGGATGTATTCTTGTGATCTTTCTATATTCAACTTTCTCAGGAGCAGTTTTTTCTTCCAAAAACTCTGCTAATTCGTCTACAATTCTACCCCTTTGCTCTACTCCAAATTACAACACGGAAGGAGATTTGCGTGTCGTGGAATGAGTACTATTATTTGAGCATATTCTACATTAACTAATTTAGATACCCAAGCAGCATGAGCAACCGGTACAGTTAACTTAGCTAGCATTGATTTCAAACCCCTATTAACTCTTTCAACCTGCTCATTTGCATGCGGAGAAGCAACAGCTATTTTTACATGTCCTATATTATTTTCAAAAGAAATTCTGAAAACTCATTAGATGTAAAGCTCGTACCTCTATCTGTTATTATACGTATCGGACGACTAAAATGACCAAAATATTTTTGCAGTGATTTACATACTTCTTTTGAACTTGTCGATTTAACTGGATATAACTTGACATGTTTAGTAAAACCATCCACAACAATTAAAACATGCTTACGAACATACCTAATGGATGGCAATGGTGCAAAATAATCAATGTGAATTGTATGGAATGGCATAGGTTCTTTTGGGATGCAAAATAAATTATGAATGTTAGAATGATATCATGGTGAATAAATTATACATTTTACACAGTTATTAATGTAGTTAATCACTTTTTTCTCAGTTATGGAAACCAGTAGTTTTGCTTTAGTTTTTCTGCTGTCTTGCCTACACCAAAATGGCCTATTTTCTCATGTATAGTTCGAATAATAATATTTTCCATTTCATCTGGA
This sequence comes from Linnaemya vulpina, assembly GCA_963675445.1. Classification (NCBI taxonomy): domain Eukaryota; kingdom Metazoa; phylum Arthropoda; class Insecta; order Diptera; family Tachinidae; genus Linnaemya; species Linnaemya vulpina. The sequence goes on from OY776281.1 coordinate 24,165,512, forward strand.
ACATACAACTGTCTCCTATCAACCCCAATCTTTTTACTAAAAACAATTCCATCTATCAAATCAAAGTGATCATCATTACCATTTTCTAATTTCCTGCTTAATTGCTTAATTGATTAATTTTATCATCCCTTTTCTGAGTAATTTGAATAATCAAATCAATCTGATAAATATCATCAGAATCAATTGCGCAACAGCGACTTAATGTATCAACACTGCGATGTCTTATAGCATAATTAAAGTTTTCAAACGTAAAAACCCATTTAGCTATTCTTAAATTCACTTGTTTTGTCTGCATTGCTTGTGCCAAAGCATTACAGTCAGTAACAATAACAGATTTGATACCTCCAATATATGTTCTAAATCTTTCCAAAGCATATACAATCTAATGTTTCCAATTCAAAACTATGCAACTGTGATTCACTTCCTGATGCCGTTTTTCAAAGATATGCAATTGGGTGAAACTTTTTATCATCTTGCTTTTGTGCAAGAACAGCACCAAACCCCAACTTACTCGCATCTATAAGTAATTCTGTTTATCTTTCCGGGTTAAATATTGACAGTATTGGTGGAATTAAAACAAACGTCTTTCTTTAATAATAATGTTAAAGGTTTTGCTATTGTGGAAAAATTTGGTACAAATTTTCGAAAGTAAGGAAATAATCCAATACATATTTGCAATTCTTTAGGATTCTCAGGTTGATGAAAATTTCTTATTGCTTCGATGTGATCAATACTAGGACGTATTCCTGTAGAATTCACAATATGTCCTAAAAGTTTTATTTCGGAATAACCAAACTTACATTTACTCAATTTTAACTCAAGCCCTTTTGAATACAGTCGTAAAAGAACTTCCTGCACAATATTTCAATGAGATTTAAAATCTGAAGTCGCTATAGTTATGTCATCCATGTATACAACTATTTTACCGGATAAAATAAAATCCTTTAAAATATTATAAAGAAACCGCAGAAAAAATGCCGGCACATTTTTTAAACCAAACGGCATTTTTCTATATTCATATTGTCCTCTAGGTGTCACAAATGAAGTGTATTTTATAGAACCTTTATACATATCTACTTGATGAAATCCATTTTTTAAATCTAAAATAGTAAAAAATGTTTTCCCTTCAAGTCTTTCAAAACAATCTTCTATAAGATTGGAAAATTATCTCTAACTGTTTTCTTATTTTAAAATCTGTAATCAATGCATTTTTTTTCTTACCAAGACCGTTGCAGAGGCATATGGTGAATTACTATATCTAATTACATTTCTGTCTAATAAATCATTAATTATAGCATCTAGCTCAGTTTTCCATAAAAGATAACCTACGCGGAGGAAAATGCAAAGGAGTGTAATCCGTTAAATTTATCTTCATTCTATCATTGCAAGGAGTTCTTTGAAATTCCGCTGGAGGATTACTATAACAATTTTTAATAACCGTTAAAATTTTCTTTCTATCCTCCTTAATTAATTGTGGATCTATATCCACTTCATCCGGTTTTTTATCCTGTAATACTGAATACACTAGTCGATTAAAACCAACGGCCACATTCTCGTAGTCTTTCTTACTCTTATCAACCAGCTCTACTGAGTTTATCTTAATTAAATATTTATCAAAATCTACCACAAAATTCGATAATAACAAATCGTTTTTTTTATTAATTTTTTTTTATTAATTTCTGTTGCAACGGCTCTATTTTTCCAAATATCAAATAAAACAAGCACACTGTTATTTTCAATATATTTAAGGTCATTACCAGAGATATTTTTATTTATCTCATGAAGCTCATATTTTGAATAACGTCGTTTAAATTTACATAAGGATATATTAAATAGGCTTAACAAATCTCTTCCAATTAGCATTGGTACTCATATATTAGTATCAGGAAGTACACACAAATATGAGAAATTTTTTCATTATTAATAGTTATTTCGCAAATTATTTTATCTAAAATTTCAATATATGAATTACCTATATCCTGATATTTAGAAAGCTTTGGTACATATTAATTGGAAATGGAACTTCGGAACATTTAATAAAACTCCTCAATATTGGATTTATCTTCTTTGGTTTCAGCTATCATTGCAATAGAATTTTTCTTGGGACAGTCATTATACAAGTGGTCCAAATTACCACATTTGAAGCATGAACCTTTAGGACGTATTGGCTTTGTACATTGGCTTTTTAATTGACCTATTAGAGAGCAGTTATAACAACGAGCTACTGTTTTATACTCCTTATTTTCATTTGAATATATAGTACCAGTCTGTGCTTAACTCACTCTATCCTTACTAATTTTTTCTCATAATTTTTAATAACGATCAAGTTGAATTTTTAATTAAGACATTGCTGTAGCTTGATATAAAATATTTACAAGTGGCGTTTTATCATCTAGACCCAAAATGATGATATCAATCAAATCTGTTTCTGGGATACTAGCTTCTTCTGCTATCATTCTCATTTCTATAACATAATGTTGAATACTTTCATTAGACCTTAACTTCCTTTTCTTCAATTGCTCGTATATTTCGAGCATGGATTTTGGTTTATAAAATTTTTCCATTAGAGCCTTTTTAAACAAATCATAGCTAGTTAAACGTTAAGTTTTTGCAAATGACGCTACAGTTCCACCTAACAATTTTCGGGTACATATCAATTTCAATCGTTCTGTGCAATTATGTAAAACAAAAATATCTTCCAGATCACTTATCCATTGTTGTATATTGTTTGAATCATCGCCAGTAAATCTCATGACCATGGAATTAATACTCGCAAAGTCCGTCGAAGAAAAGTTAGATTCATTATTAAGCATATTGATTTCACGCTGTAGTAACATCAACTCACGTTGTTTTTGCAAACGTTTGATAGCACTATCAAGTGAGTCATCATTATTGTTGTTATTACCGGAAGAAATATCTTTAATAGAATTTACACCAATCTATACAGAAACAGCTTGTTGAACATCTTGATGTAAATTACTCGTAGATTGAACGGAATCGGAAGATTGAATAGAGTGGATGTTTCGTAAATAATTGCCAATAAGTTGAACGGAATCGGAAGGTTGAACCACTTTAACGAAAGATTGAATTGTTTCTGCAGATTGATTATAGATCACTGATTCTATAACAACAGGCTCTTCGAAGGTTGGATCTATAGAAGCTTGTACATCATCTGCAGCAGTCTGACTTCGTACTACTGATTGGCTTGTATCAGCAGTATTTTCACATTGACTCTGGTCATCTACATCAATATCAATAAATTCAATTCCACTTTGATTCAATGCAGCTATTAATTCTTGACGTGTTAAATTTCTTCTTTGCATTATAATCCCACTTCTGAATACTTTTATGAGAAAATCTTTCAACAAAGTATTTCTTTCGTATATTTTTTATTAATAATTGAAAATCATCTTTTATATATAATTATTAAAAACCAAAATTTACTAGATTATATAATATGTTGAAAAACCAAAGTGGCAGCAAGTATTATTCTTACAGGTGATAACTGTTGAACATATTTAAAATTTCATCTTTTCCTGAATTTTAATTATGGCAAATAGGTCATCTACATACTTTACTATGTATTTTAATTTTATGTTTTCTAAATTCAGTTTTTTTAAGGTTCGTTTAATAAATTATCTAATACGATGTCCGCAATTATCGGTGATAGAGGGTTTCCCATTGGCATACCGAAAGTCTGCTTGAAAATGTCTTTTTCGTATATAAAATAGTTGTTTTTTTTTTGATTTTGACATGTTTGTGTATTGTTGAAGGAGTATCAATTTTTCCATTATAATGTTAGTGGCTTTCCTTTCTGGAATGTTAGTGAAGAGTGATATAACATCCAGTGAATGCATCCAAATCTCCATCTTCTAAGGTCTTCTTTGAATCTTGCGGAATTTAATACATTGTATTTTTCCGAAATAATGTTGTTCAGAATTTTCCCTATATATTTAGGAAGTTTGTAAAAAGAAACTTGTATCGAAGAAATTATTGATCTCAGAGGTACATCTGGCTTATGTATTTTGGGGAGTCAATATATTCGGGGAGCATTTGCAGCAGAGCAAAGTAGTTGTTTCCTCTTTTTCATATATTTTAAACGCGCAGATTTTTCTACTTTATATGCCGTGGAATAAATTCTATTCTTTCTCTTTTTTTACATTCTTTTCTAATTTTTCTATTTCACTATAATATTCGTCTAGTTTTTGGATTAAAAATATTATTTAGTTTAAGTTATATACTCTTTTTTACAGTGCTAACATCTATATTAAATATTTCATTATTATGGGAACATTGAAAAAATCTTATTTTGTCACCCTGTTTCTGATCACGCATTATTTGCTATGGCAACGCTAATTTTTCAATTGACAACTTTATTTGGTTGTGCTTCTTAGCTTTTTAATTTGTTTTGCTTAGTAAAATCTTTTTCTTATTATCTGAACAAATGAAGAAAAAAATGTATATACATATGTAAATTGTTTAATAATTAATAGATTTGTTTGAGTTTTGAGATTATTTTATATAAATATATATTTTTCGATATTTCCCTAACCTTTGGTTAGCTTCTTCAGGAAATTATTTTCTATTGTCAAAAATTTTCTTTTCAATTATATGTATACAAATTTTTTTAACAACATATCATAAATTTTTTATATAATAATTTTTTATATATGATTTATGTTGTTAAAAAAATTTGAATACATATAATTGAAAAGAAAATTTTTTTTATTTTTAGTAGAGATATTAGGATTTTTTTGTCGAAAAATAGCCTAAAATGAACTTTTAACTAATAAATTCTGAATTTTCTTCGAGATTTTTTTTTGCAGATTAGTAAAGTTCAGATAATTTCCAACAACTTTTATTACGATAAATTTTTTCAAGAACCATCAACATCGTCTGCGGCGTCTTCGCAAATGGAAGCAACAACATCAACAACTTTTGAATATAGATTGACTAATATGCTTCATCAAGATATTGTTGTTTTTGGTTTATCAAGTGATTTAAATGATCTTAGTTTGCCTACTAAATGTGAAATTTTAAAATATTTTTTTTTTAAGTGACCGTGCTAAATTTGAAAACAAAATGGTGTAAATTAAATATTGTCAAGAAGATGCAAAAACCAAATACAGAAAACTGAATGAATTTTTCAACAATAAAACATTAACAGTTGATCAATTAATTGCCATATGCAGTTATGGTGAGGAAGCAAATACTGGAACAGAAAATGGTGTTTTACGATTATTTGAAAAATAGTTAAATAGATCAATTCACTGGTTTATATGTCTGCTTCATTTCAATGAACTGCCATTTCGTCATTTATATGAAGCATTGGACAAAACAGTCACCAGTGAACCACGAGCAGCAAGTGGAAAATTATTCAAAGCTATTCAATAATGTGAGAAATTGCAGGTATCATTATCATTATTTATTTTCATTATTTTACTTTTTCGATTGCAACAATGTTAAAATAATTGCATTTTAATTGATCCAAACATTTCATTTTTCAGGTAGTAACTGATTTTAATCCAATACCACTGGAGAATATGCCTGCAATCATGGATCATGAACATGAGCTCGAACTATCAACAGATATTAAATACTTATATCAAGTGGGTAAAGCAATTTCGAATGGGATTGTTTCAGTTTGTTTAGCTAACATTAAACCAGGACCAATTGCACATTCTCTTTGGTTAACCAAAGCAAGTAGATTACTACGATTATATATATGTAACAACTAATACACCATCGACCAATTTAAAAATTTTGGCAGTATATATTATTACAGTTTATGTGTCAATGTACTTCAATGTGAAGTTTTATAACTCTGTTGTGTACGGCAGTGCACTTTTATTGAAATTTATACCTTGGACACGATACTTACAACCAAACTTTCGTAATATTCTAGATGGTGTAATTCAAAACAACTCATATTACGCACATCCAGAAAATATCTTATTAACAATGTTATTTGATGATCGAAAAGCAATACGAGATAGAGCTATCAAAAAGATTTTACACTATCGAGAAACATTTTACGATTCAACTAAACTCAGAGTTTACAAAAAATATATCTTAAATTTCGATGCTACCGATTATGTCAATATGGTTGATATAAATATCTACGATATATTATTTGAACCAGCATTTACTCGACAGATTCCATATGAGCGCTTGGTGAAATAATTAGATTTCGATGAACCACCACTGGCTGATCCACAAATTCCAATGAACATAAAAGGATCAGAAAGACATGTACAATTATTAACGAGTGTTTCAAAACGAGTTATAGAAAAGAGTCGTGTAGGAGAAAACTCCTCGAATGGAAAGTAAAAAGGACCCTAAAAAATAATATTTAAATATAAATTGAATTAAAAATGTAAAAATAGTGTTTTTTTGTTGAAACCTTGAAAATGTTGATTTTTCAGATCGGCTTTCCTACAAAAAGGAGTTCGAAAACAAACAAAATTTATCATAATAAAAGTTGTTGGAAATTATATGAACTTTATTATTCTGCAAAAAAAATATCGAAAAATATCGAAGAAAATTCAGAACTTATTAGTTAAAAGTATATTTTAGGCTATTTTTCGACAAAAAATTCCTAATATATCTACTAAAAATAAAAAAAAATATTGGTATCAGTACAGATTCTAAAAGGTAAAAATACCTTGATAAAAATACCTTTCAAACAAGCCCAGATTGAGAAATCTACTATAATTCTATCCGATTTTATGGCGAATTTAATTAAATTGTTCTATGTATATATGGGGGGCTCCAAATCCAACTTAGAGCTATGGTTTTTTGAGCAAAATTTCTTAGAATCACCTATAGATTACGTTTTTGCTATACGCCTACTTACAAAAAAAATTTACCGACCCTTATATGTATATATATATATATATATATATATATATATATAGGGCAAATGTAATGTCCGATTTTTAAGCAGATACATGCTTTATAATGATACTGCCAGTTTCAAGGCTGAATATTGAATAAACTTTATTCAGAAAGTTATTCCCTTTTACACTAAACAAACGGTATCCTTAAAACTAAATTTAAGCTACTAAATATTCCAGTGGGTATTTGAGTAAGGTGAGTCAACTTAATAATTCCAAATATATTAATAGTATTAGTAAGGAATGTGCAGTGAGCCACATATATACTACTTCAATAATATAGTTACATATAACATATATGTAATGTAGTACTCTAAAGTATATTTGACTCTGTTGTTACATAAATCAAAGAAGGCCATCGATGCTATTGAGGAAGTATGGAAGGTCTCTAAGCTGGATGTGGTTCCTGTGGAGGAAATACCCAGAAGACCTAGAGCCATCGCAATAATTCCCTCCGAACCTTCTTCCCCGAAGGAGGTCCTCGAGATCCTAAAGGATTGCAACCCTGATCTACCTACCCACGACTGGAAGGTAGCTCAGGTGGATGCACCCAAAGGGTCTAGGAGGAGCGTGGTTCTGGTTCTGAATAAAGAATCACTGGCACCGATACGGGAGAGGATTAACAAGATCTTCTAATGCTTCAGTATGATCTTGTTGCGCCTCTACCGGAGCGATGTCAGAAGGAATCGCGACTAAGGGGTAGATGAAGCGGTGATGTCGGAAGCAGGTCCATCCGACGCAGAAGACACCCAATCAGTTTCCGAAATGGTGGGTGAATTCTGCGAACGGATGAATGTTGCGGAGGACGACGAAGATGTCCTTCTGGATTCAAGCCAGGAGGACGTCAACACAACCGTCATTGCTACGGATGGTGAAGGTGACGCAAATAAACCTTCACCACTCTAAAGCAGCATCCGCTGATTTGCTCCTCCGGCTGGCTGACAGGAAGGAGGAGCTTGTAATGGTTCAGGAACCATGGATCCACCAGGGCCGGGTTCATGGACTTAAGACCAGTGGCTATAAGCTCATATGTGCCAAAAATACAGGTAATATTAGATCGTGCATTTTGGCTAAGAACTCTTAGTGTATCTTCATTTTATCTGAACACAGTGATGAGGACACCGTTTCTGCAGCCCTGGAGACACCGTCTGGGACAGTATGGATGGTCTCGAGCTACATGGCACATGACCACGTAGGCGGCCCACCCAATGAGAAGGTGCGTGGTATTGTGACCAGGGCGTAGACAACCGGGACGCCATTGATAATATGTGCCGACGCTAGATCACACCACACCTCGTGGGGTAGCAGTGATACCAACGAACGAGGTGAGTGTCTTTTTGATTTCATATTGAATCATAATTTTGATATAGTTAATAGGGGCTCAGAACCCACTTTTGTTGTGTCCAACCGTGAGGAGTTTTTAGACATCACACTGGTTGGTACAGGTCACACCAATCTGATTAGCGACTGGAGGGTTGCAGACGACTGCTCCTTTTCTGACCATCGCTATATTGACTTCAGCATAAGGCTAGGTCTTGAGAGACCGAGTCCTATAGTGAATAGGAAGAAGACCAACTGGCAGCTACAGAACAACCTGCTCTGTAACTCCCTATCATCGATTCCACCGATGGATGTCATCAGGGATATTGACTCTGCTGTGGAGATTCTAAATAAATCATTCCGCTACGCTACTAACATGTCCTGCAGTCCATCTCTTTCCCTAAAGGGGGTAAGACATCCCACACTACACCTAGGGTCTTTAGACCCATAAATCTTACTTCTTTTTTGCCTAAGACGTTGGAAAGAGCAATTGATACTCATCTGAGAATGACCACACCTATGAATGTTCTCTCAGAGTCACAGCATGCATACACGAAAGGCAAGTCTGTGGAAACCGCACTGCATTCTCTAATGGGCTGCATAGAGAAATCTCTTGAACAAAAGGAATTCACTATGATAGCCTTCCTGGGCATTGAGGGTGCTTTCAACTACGTCAATCCTGAGGACATCATTGAGGGAATGCTGGCCGTAGGGACCCTGAAGCTTATCTTCCGGGTCGTCAGGGCCTCAATTGGGGATGCAACTGAGTACAGAGCAGTCAATCGAGGCACCCCACAGGGAGGTGTTTTATCGCCCCTTCTGTGGAATCTGACTATTAATTCGCTTCTGCTGGCTCTAGAGCGCAGACGCCGAGAGTTAAGATGGTCGCATACGCCGATGATGTTGCGGTGGGGATCTCTGGTAAGCACTTGGATACCATATCTCAGTGTATGGAGTCCGCACTGGCAGTCCTAAGGAAATGAAGTACCAGTAGTGGGCTCAGTGTGAATTCAGCCAAAACTGAGCTAGTACTTTTCGCTGGGAGGTATAAGATTGACAGCTTCACATATCCGAGGCTGAACGGTCCCCCTTGGTAATATCTGACAGCGCCAAATACTTAGGTGTAATCCTAGATAGCCAGCTATCATGGAACCTTAACATCCAAGCGAAGGCGGATTAGGCCCTGGTGGCCATTTATACATGCAAAAGGGCAGTTGGTCTCAACTGGGGTGTAAACTCCAGAGGGATCAGCTGGATCTTTGAGGCTGGTGGTGTGGTGGAATGCGAAGGAGAAGGTTACTCATCGCAGGACCTTTGAGAAAATCTTTCGTCTAGTAGCGAGGCTGATGACAGGCATGCTCAGATCGACTCCAACTGGGGCACTCTTCACCATGTTGAACTGGCTCCCAGTGGACATTCTGGCCAAGCAATTGGCCCTATTCTGATGGAATACCAAGACATCGGGATCCAGAACAATGTTGACTATTGTGTACCAAAACTTTTCTTTTGCCGAATTTTCCATTCTCTTGTCGAGGACAGGGAACAGGCTTTTAGACTCTCCTTTCCTGTAGATTCCGTTAGGGTCTGCACTGATGGATCTAAGAGGGGAACTAATGTAGGCGGGGGTTTTTACGTGGAGAACTTTAACGTAAGAACTTCTTTTAGGCTTCGGGATGGTTGCAGCATCCTGCAAGCCGAAATTTCCGCTTTCACTCGTGCAGCTAGATGGCTGAGGTATTATAGGATATCGAAGTAAGGCGGCCATCTCTGCTATCAATGTTGCGTACAGCACATCCATAGCTGTGGTCGAGTGCCGACTATCATTGCTGGCGGAATAGCCATGGAAGGGACAGAGCTGGATAACTCTATGATCTGTCACTTCACAAGCATTTCCATATCGCAATGCAAGTTTCTGGTTCAGTCTGAATCATACAGACTTGCTCAATCAGGATGGGAAAACGTGACCTACTGCCGCGTGGCAAAGGCCATATGGCCTCGCTACAACCCACGCAGAACACGTGACCTTCTTAACTTCAACAAGGTGCGGTTACGGCAACTTGTGAATGTTCTAACTGGACATTGTAACTTCTTGGCCCATGCAAAGAGAATGGGCCTGGTACTTAACGACTTCTGTAGAAGTTGTAATGATGAAGAGGAAACAGTACTCCATCTTCTATGTCAGTGCCTTGCACTGAACAGCGTAAGGGTAGTGACACTGCGCTCCAACTGACGAGTTTGGAGCTTGTCAGAATATCGGCCTTCCTAGCGTCCACAGGATGGCTTAATGCGGCAGAGGGTGGCTCATGAGTAGTCCCTGTTTTAGGGTATCACAACGGGACCGAATGAACCGACCCAAGTGCATTGTCTTGACAATAACCTAACCTACATAAATCAAGTATTTCAATAAAATCAAATTTAAAAAAATATAAATTTCTGTATACTTTGATATAACCTCTATTAACCGTGTATATCGATTATCCGTGCTGGTGCCAGTCCCACGAGAGCCGGATAATCCAGGTTTAGTTGTATTCCAAATAAATATGTAAGGTTTTATAACAATTAGATAACTAAATGTTGCTTGGAGCAACGTGAATTCTTAGAAAATACTTTTTAATACCACTGCAGTGTAATCTAAATAAGGGCTCTCCTTAAGTTTAATTTTAATTTATTTACTAAAACCACTTAGTGATATTTAAAAAAAATATTAATATAATTATAAAAAGAGTAATTGGTTATGGAGCGATCAAGAGCAAGCGCTTTAACATTTAATTTTTTACTGGCAAGCTTGACGATTACGACACTATTAAAATCTAAATCAGCAAACTCATGTTATATAAGCATTTATGTATTATTGTTTGAATACAGAAAAATAAAAGTATATGCCTACGTGAAAAAGACAAAATGGTCGTTGCTTTCAGGAGAAAATAAAAGTTTATATAGAGAATATAGGATACATAATGATCATACCATACGTACATTGAAATAAATATGTAAATACATAAAACTAATTCTTCAGGGATTTTAATATGTAAGTAGATATGTGTGTACATAACAGTAGAATTCTTGAAGAATTGCGAAAATATACTGAGCTACATATTGCATATTTGTTGATGGCGGTAACATTCCCCCTCCCGTAAGCAAATCACGGGTGCGAGCAAGCTGATGTTCAGGACTGCTACCTTGGTCACCGGTCGATGTAAAACACCAAACTGTGTCTTGACCGCCACTCATCGCACCTGGCCATCTATAGCTGCTACTGTGTCGATGACTTTGCCTTTAAGCCAGCATCTTGGAAGGTTTTCATTAACAAAATGGTGGGACGTTTGCAAACCATTTGCTTCTTCGAGTTATTATTGGAACGTACTCCTTCTGCCATCTGCGCAGGAAATGATCAGCGAATTTTTATGTTCTCTGCCATCGTTGATATATGTTTCCGAAATTCTCGAGGAACGGTTTATAGCCATCAAAGGAACCCATGAGAAGATGGTTAGGTATTATGGAATCGTCGTCTTCCTGTGCAACGGAAACGAAGGTCAGTGGTCGAGAATTAATAATCGACACAGTTTCACAGCGTGCACTTTCTAAAGTTACATCATTAAAGTTGTCTGGGATATAGGCTGTATAAAACATTTTAAACCACCCTTGTGGGGCCCTCTTTGTGTCTTAAAATACCATTTAGTTTTATCAAACTTTGATGATATATCTGAAAGATCAATTTGTTTCACCTTATCTTTGAGGATTTTTTCCACCGCCTTAAAGTTGGTACCGTTGTCCGTATATATTTCACGAGATGTACCTCTTCTGGCAATGAAATTTCGGATGCATGGAATACACGAACTGGTGTCCAAATTATAAGCCACTTCAACATGGATTGCACGCAATGTGACGCAGGTAAAAACTAACCCCCAGCGCTTTTATCTTCTTCTACCAACTGTCACTAATAATGTACTAAAAAGTCAATGCCAACGAAAGTAAATGAGCGTGGAAAAACGCCTAGTTGCACCATTTGAGAGGCGGCAGCAGAATTTGTACATTTTGGCAGGAATTACGCATCTTTTGGTATACGACCCGAAAACGATGCACATAATATAGTCCTTTTATTTTATTAATTACTGCTTCGTCAAAGTGAAGATGGTAATCTTCATGGAATGGACGTACTAAAAGATATGTGACGTAATGGACATGTTACCGCCGCTACCCTAATGTTGTTTAAAAACCTGTACTGTTTCTATTTACTTAATGTTAAATTGCACATGAATATGTATGTTATAACAATGCACATATTTACATGTATATATGTTTGCTTTGCTCTTCTTTCTCATTGCCCAATTGCTTAATAGCGGTTTTTTAAATTGTTTTCATTTACTATATAAAGGAATTTCTTTAGATTATTAAGGGCTTTTTAATAAGAGAAACGAGCGAGTGAAAAATAAATTGTTTTAAAGCGTACAAATACAGAATAAAATTATACATACATAATAAAATTTAAGTAGTAATAAATTACATTAACTGTTTTGTTCTTTTTTGTCGCTCTTGAAAGTTGCGATTCATTAAACTTGTTTCTCGAAGCCAACAGTTCTTTAAAACAATTTATATTTTATAAATAAAAGAACAACAAGTGTTTGTGAACCGATTAATTAAAACCGCGATTCTAATAACAAAAAAAATGGCTCAAAAAGACTTTAATTGCAACAAGTGCGATTTAAAAGACACCGAACGTATGGTGCAGTGTGACTTATGTGACAAGTGGTTCCAATTCGAGTGTGTTGGAGTAGATAGCGATGTAGCCAACGTGAGTTGGACTTGCTCATGCTGTAAAAATCAGCC
>OY776281.1:24178754-24301254 GCA_963675445.1 Linnaemya vulpina
AACGTTGTCCATGGAAATGGTGCATATAGAAAAGCACAACAACAATTTGAGTGTTCCAACTCAGGTATCCAAAGTGAGCAAGTAATGGTCCCAGCTAAGGCCATATCAACTGCTAGTGAACAAATTATGCAAAAGGCTAATTATAAATGTGGTTCAAATACGTCAAGTGGTTCTCTATCGGTTCACACACAACTACAGTTGCAGATGCTGGAAGAGGAGAAGGATTTGCAGAGAAAATATTTGGAGAAAAAACATAGTATCCTATCCAAAGGTGATATGTCTCAAAATTGTAATTCCTTTATTAATCAGAGTTCTTCTCAGCCAGCTGCCTCACAAATCGCAGCCAGACAGGTAATACCTAAGGAGTTACCGAATTTCAATGGTAATCCTGAGGACTGGCCCCTATTCATCAGCAACTACAAAAATTGTACTGAAATCGCTGGATATACTGATGGTGAGAATTGAATGCGCTTGCAGTCGTTCCTCAAGGGCCGAGCAAAGGAGCTCGTGAAAAGTAAACTTCAAATCCCATCCATGGTAAATGAAACTATCCAAACTTTGGAGATGTGCTTTGGTCCTCCAGAGCATATTCTTGATAGCATGATTGAAAAGGCAACCAGGATCCCGCCACTCAAGGATAGGCTCGATAGTATTATTGTATATGCACTTACTATTCGCAATATTTGCTCAACAATGGAAGCATGTAATTTGATGGCCCATTTAAACAACCCGTTGCTGGTAAAGACTTTGGTCGATAAATTGCCCGACAATCACAAATTGAATTGGGCGATGCATGCAAAAGACGATAGGATTCCAGTGGTGAAATCCTGCAGCGATTGGATATTGATAAAAATAGAAAACACGTGAGGGGTTTTATGTAATTCAATTTAGTGTGTATTTGGCAAAAGTTCAAAGCGGAAAGAAAAATAAAATATATAATGTGGATAATAATAATATGTAATAATAATGAAAAATGAAGATATGACATTACAATGTTCAGAAAGAGGATCAAAGTAGAATAATAGATAATAAAGTGATGTCAATTAAACAATGTTACTTTTCAACACTCTCACTCATTGTTTAATTTTGACATGCCTAATAATTTAACATTATTATTAAAACGTTGTGCCGCCAAGGGCTTTGTAAAAATATCTGCGTACTGCATATCTGTGTTTACAAAAGTAATATCTATAGTTTTATTTTTCTTCAGTTCTCTTATGAATTGTAATCGAATGTCAATATGCTTTGTGCTGTGGTGTAGCTCTGGGTTGCCGATGAGTCTTATAGCACCTTGATTATCCACATTCAAAACTGTTGGTAAAGTTTCAGGATAGCCAATATCGGTTAATAATTGCCTAAGCCATATTGCCTCCTTCGCACCTTCGCACGCCGCCATGCACTCAGCTTCGGTTGTGGATAATGCAACAGTTTTTTGACGATGACTTCTCCATGTAATAGCGCTGTTGTTTACTAAAAATACATAGCCTGTGGTTGACCTTCTTGTATCGATGTCTCGAGCAAAATCAGCGTCGGTATAACCCACTAAATTGACGGAATCTTCCTTTTGGTATTTGTTGCAATAGTCAGATGTAGCATTGAGATACCGAAAAATACGTTTTAAGGCCACAACATGGCAGCTTTTAGGATTTTCAGTAAACTTACTCACTTCTCCTACTGCATAAGATATATCGGGTCTCGATACTATGGCAGCAAACATTAGTGAACCAACGGCTTGTCGAAATGGAAATGGTACCTCACTTTCTTCACTCGATTTAGATAAATGCGTGTTGATATCGGCAGGTGTTGTAATTGGGCTTGCGTTTTCCATATTAAATTTTTTAATAGTTTTCTTTATGTACATATGTTGGTTTATTTTAATACCTTTTTTTAATCTGTCTCGATAAATTTCGAGACCAACATAATAGTTATGTTCACCATGAGTAATTTCAAAATTCTCTGATAGTTTGTCAATAAACATTTTTATGGCTGACTTACTGCGTGATACTATCAAACCGTCATCAACATATAATAATATTATGATTTTGTTGTTGTCAATGCAACCATTAAATACACAAGGATCGGCAGTTGATTGTTTCATTTTAAAAATATTTAAGAATTCAACGAATTTAAAATTCCAATTACGAGAGGCTTGTTTTAGACCATAGAGGCCCTTTTTGAGTCTAACAGCATAATTTTTGTCATCTACGCTTTTTATGCCTTTTGGGATTTCCACATACAACTCCTCATCAAGCTTTCCGTACAAAAATGCTGTTTTCACATCAAACTGCATCATTTCTAAATCTTCTGCAGCAGCCAAAGATAAAACAGCTCTCACTGAATCATACCTTACCACTGGGGAGTAAGTTTCTTTAAAATCTATGCCAGCTTTTTGGGAATACCCCTTAGCAACTAGTCGTGCTTTGAAAAACGGTTCATTATTGTTGGGATTTGATTTTATTTTAAAAACCCACTTACATCCAACAATATTTTTGTTTTTTGGTTTCTCCACTATTACCCAGGTTTTATTTTTTTCATGAGAATTTAGTTCGTCGTTAATTGCAGAAATCCATTGTTCAGCATTTTCGGATTTTATAGCGTCTTCGTATGAATCAGGTTCTATAGTTGCTATACAGCTCATGTGATCGAAACCAAATCTCTGAGGTGGAACAATTTCTCTTCGTAAGTCGTATCTTTTACATTCCCTTTGTTCAGGTGTTGAATTAGTAAACGTTGTTGAAATTTCTTTAGCACTTGAAGCTTCTGCTTTTGTTGATATTGGTGTACTGGACGCTTGTTGCTTAAATGAGGTGATACTATAATCGATATTTTCAGTTTCCGTTTCATTTATTTCTTCATAATCATCAGAAAATGCTTTTACTTTTACTGGCTTCTCATTAAACGTAACATCGCAGCTTAGTATTACCTTCTTCGATTCTTGATCGTACAGCCGGAAATTCTTTGCTGTAGGTTCATACCCAACTAAAAACACCTTTTTTGCCTTCGCATCCCATTTCTTTCTACCAGTCTGCTTCGGTTGATAAACCATGCATTTAGTGCCAAAAACTTTGATGTGACTCAAATCCGGTTTCTTACAAAACCAGTTTTCGTATGGAGTTTTGCACTGATTCGTTGATGATGTCGATCTATTTAAAATATGTACTGCAGCTCTCACTGCTTCTGGCCATAAAAATGTATCCAGACTACTTGCCAACAACATCGTACGTGCAGATTCCTGTACAGTTCTGTTATCACGTTCAAAAACCCATTTTGTTCGGGGGTATAGGGTGATATTTTTTCCAGCATAATTCCATTGGAGGACAGAAAAGTTAAAACATCTTTATTTATGAACTCGGTACCGTTGTCACATCTGATGTATTTCACTCGTTCGCCAGTCATGTTGCACACCAAAGAAATAAAACATTTAAGTTTTTCATTCACTTCAGATTTATTTAATAAAAAGTAAACATACCTGAAGTTTGTGCTTTCATCCTTAAGCAACATGAAATAACGAACTCCACCGATTCCAGTCTCATTCATAGGCCCGCATAAATCCATATGTATATATTCACATTTAGCAGCATTACGTTTAATTGTAGCTCTATGATATGAACGATGCATTTTTCCTCGTTTACAATCTTCGCAAAAATACTCATTTTTATTGGACAATTTAATTCCATCTGCAATATTATTGTCACTCATATTTTTAATTGTTGCTGTATTTATGTGTCCCAGTCGACAATGCCATTGATGAAGAGAAACCAGTTTTGCTGAATTCGCCGCTTCATCGTTTTGCTTAACATTAAAGAGCATACGGAATTGGTTTTTTAAATCTCTTACACCAGCTGCTAAGATTTGCTCTTTGTTATCTCTCAAATAACAGGAGTTTGTTTCAATTACCATTGTAAAGCCCTTTGAAGTAGCTGAACCAGTAGAAAATAAATTTTGTTTTAACTGTGGAACGTATTGTACATTAGTGAGAACTCGTGGACACCATTTGTTGTTTACTAAAGCATTAATGTGAATTGTACCAATACCAGCTATTCTTAATTTCTCATTGTTTGCAATGTAAACAAAACGATCTACATCAATCATATGCAAATCTGTAAACCACTCTTTGTGTGACGTCATATGCTCAGTGGCACCTGAGTCTGCAATCCAAACGTCTGTATAAGGAGCCACAATAACATCATTTGTTGTTGCAATAAAAGCAACTTCATCCACGTTCTTCTCTCTTTGTCTGTTATTTTCTGATTTTTCTTTGAGTTGTCTTTTCTTCGCTCGGCATTCTCTTTCCCAGTGTCCCATTTTATGACAGAAATTACATTTTGAGGTTTTCTTTCTTTCGGCAATAGATTTTTTATACTTGTCGGTTTTTGCATTAAACGCTGCTTCGCTTACCTCAGTTTCGCTATTCTTTTTGTGTTGATCTTCTTCTAATTGTAATTTTGCCATTAAATTTTCAAGAGTTCGACCCTCTTTAATATTATACCAAACCGTTCTAAAATTTTGATATTTTGGTGTTAGGCTGCTTATTATTCGAACCATTTTGATGTTGTCCGATAGTTTTTCACCTTGTGCTTCGATTTCTGTTGCCAGTGAAGACACCTTCGATACATATGCCGCAACAGATTCATCCTCCTGCATTTTGAGGGAAAAATATTCTTCATAAAGACACATAACCTTTACCTCGCTTTGTTTGTCGTGTATATTTTGTAATTTAGAGTACACTTCATGGGACGTCGTACATGACAATATGTGATTTGTCTGATCCTTCTCAATGGATGAAATTAAAATTCCCATGGCTTTGCCATCTCTCTTCACCCACAAATCCTTTGCATCTTGAGAGGCCGTGTCATCGAAATTCACTTTTCCATGTGCTATAGCAAGCAAGCCCTGGCCTTTCAAAACTGCATCGACGTTAAACTTCCATAGTCGGTAATTGCTGTTGTTCAGCCGGTGAAAAATGTGGATGGTTTCATCAGTCATAATAGCTACTCCAAATTAAAACACTTTTATTTAAACAATATCACTTTTGCAAAAAAAAAAAATTAATTTCAAACTTTTTTAAACAAAACCTTCTGGGCCCATAACCTGATAAAAATAGAAAACACGTGAGGGGTTTTATGTAATTCAATTTAGTGTGTATTTGGCAAAAGTTCAAAGCGGAAAGAAAAATAAAATATATAATGTGGATAATAATAATATGTAATAATAATGAAAAATGAAGATATGACATTACAATGTTCAGAAAGAGGATCAAAGTAGAATAATAGATAATAAAGTGATGTCAATTAAACAATGTTACTTTTCAACAGATATACAATATAGCATCTGCTGCCAGCCGGGTCGTTTCCCCTATCGGTTCAAAAAAAGGTGCCTCGGTCAACACTCATTCAGAACAAGCCCCTACCAGGAAATTATTTTGCATTTGTTGTACGAGTGCGGGACATAAGGTTCAAAATTGCGGTGAGTTCCAATCGTTAAATTTAGATTCAAAGTGGGATGTGGTGAGAGAAAATAAATTGTGCCGCCAGTGTTTGAATGCTCATCGACGAAAGTGTTTTTCGAAAAAACTTTGTGACATTGCAAATTTTAATGCAAAACACCATCCTTTGTTGCACAAATATATTACGTCGGCTCATCCAAACCCAGTTCAAGTAGCAACATCTGCTCCCAGTGGAAGCGTGAATGCACACAACGACCGCAATAATAAACCCTGCTTTAGAATACTCCCCATTCGTATACATTACAAGGGTGGTGCTTTAGAAACGTTTGCCTCTTTAGATGAAGGCTCATCCGTGAACCTAATGGAGCAAAGTCTATTTAATAAATTGGGACTCTCTGGTGAAAAACAACCCCTAGAGTTACGATGGACCGGCAATACTACACGATCCGAAAGCAATTCTGTCAAAATTAATACTGAGGTATCCGGTACCAACTATGATAGTAGATTTACACTTCACGATGTTCGCACTGTGAGCAATCTTGGTCTACCCATACTGTCAATTAAATTTTACGACATCGTGAAAGTCTACCCGTATCTCAAAGGTTTGCCAGTCCAATCGTACAGTAACGCTAAGCCCATGATCCTAATTGGACTTAATAACTGGAGAGTTGCAGTTCCGTTGAAGATAAGGGAAGGAGGTCGAGATCAGCTCATTGCAACAAAAACTCGATTGGGATGGACCCTTCAGGGTAGTGGCTTCGGTCAAAACCAGGCTTCGTCCTTGAACATCCATACTTGTGAGTGCGAAAATCGATATAGGGTCTTGCACGATGAGGTCAAAGAATATTTCAACCTAGATTCCCCGAAAGAGAAAACCATTTTGTCGCCCGAAAACAACAGAGCGTTGAAAATACTTGAAACTACAGCCATCAAGAAGAATCATCAATATGAAGTTGGTCTACTGTGGAAAAATAATGCCCCTATATTGCCCGAGAGCTATCAAGTTGCAAACCATCGCCTAAAGTGTCTCCAAAAGAAGTTTGTAAAAGATCCGCAACTACGGCAGACTATGCAAGTGGAAATAGACAAACTAGTTTCTAAAGGATACGCTAGAAAGGTGCAAGAAGCAGAAAGGTCATCGTATGATGGTCGTACATGGTATCTACCTATATTTATCGCCCTTAATCCGAATAAACCTGGAAAAGTTCGTCTGGTCTGGGATGCAGCAGCAAAGTCACATAAAAAGTGTTTAAATTACTTCATTATTTGTGGTCCTGACTTACTTAAGTCACTTTTCAATATTCTAGTAGAATTTGGTGTGGGTCAAATCGCCATATGTGGTGATATAGCAGAAATGTTTCATCGAATTAACGTTAGAGACGAGGACATGCATGCTTAACGTTTTTTGTGGTTCGAAAATGACGACAACAATAAGCCATGTGAATACGTAATGAAGGCCCTAACATTTGGTATAAGCTGCTCACCCTATATAGCCTATTATATTCGAAATAAGAATGCAGATTAATTTCGTGACCAGTATCCACGAGCTGTTAAAGCAATTCAACACTACCACTACATGAACGATTTTATTGACAGCGTAGATACCGAGGAAGAGGCGATAGAACTAGCGGTTCAAGTACGCACAATACATGCATCTGGTGGATTCCACATGAGAAATTGGGTGACCAACTCTGACAGTATACGAAAACATTTATGTGATGATGGCTCAACAACGCAAAACTCATTCAAGGCTATAGAAAAAATACTCGGTATGTATTGGGAGTCCAATAATGATGTTTTCCAGTATAATTCCAGATTCTCGAGGCTCCGAAGGGATGTATTCCAGCCACATGTGATCCCTACCAAGAGGGAGGTTCTACAAGTCCTCATGTCAATTTTCGATTTTTTGGGATTCGTGTCTAATTATACGATTGGACTCAAGATGCTCCTACAAGACATTTGGCGCTCAGGAATAAAATGGGATGACGAATTATCCAAAGACCTTTTACTGAAGTGGTCCTCATGCTTATCCAATCTGGCTAGGATATCATCCGTAAGCATCCCTCGGTGCTACTCGAGACTCTTAAAAATAACAAACAAGGTGCAACTATATACGTGTGTCGATGCTGGTGAAAACGCATATGCTGCAGTAAGCTATTTCAGAATACAGTATAATGATGAAGTGGAAGTGCGAATTGTAGCTGCTAAATCGAAGGTTACTCCCTTAAAACCAATATCGATCCCTAGGTTAGAACTTCAAGCTACTTTGATTGGTTCAAGAATAGCGTCGAAAATTCGAAGCGCTACACGTCTCAGCTGTGAAGAAATTTTATTTTGGTCCGATTCGAAAACAGTCCTAAAATGGCTCCCAATGGATCCTAAAAATTTCAAAGCATTCGTTATGTATAGAGTTGGAGAAATCTTAGAAACTACTAACGTGACGCAATGGAATTGGGTAGCGTACAAAGTAAACCCTGCAGACCGAGCAACAAAAATTTATAATCCCGACGACGATATGTGGCTCAGCGGTCCTGAATTTCTAAAAGATGAAAGGCATACGTGGCCCAAGTGTCCAGAACTCAACATCGTCAATAATGAAGATTTACGAAATCATCTTCTCATTATCGATAAGACGAGTGGTTTCACAATTAATATAGAATATTTCGTCCTGGAAGCGGCTTTACATGGCTCTTTCTCAATTCCTGCTTTACATGGAGAAATTGAAGTCCAGAATCCGAGGTGAAACACCGCAGCTTATGTGTTTCGAGCACATACAAAAAGCTAAGAAGATTTTGCTTAAATATGCTAAAGCCAGCAAGTTTGCTGAAGAAATTTGGTGTCTCAAAAATAATAAGAAGCTGCCTTCTGAAAGCAAACTTAAGCAACTTAATATTTTTCTTGATGAAGACGAAGTAATACGTGCCTGTGGTAGAGTCGAGTCCCTGAATTGTAACAACGCCATAATTTTGCCTCATGGTCATTACATAACCTTTTTAGTAGTTCGAAGCTATCACGAAAATTATCATCATTGTCTTCATGAAGCAACCATTTCGAAAATAAAATTACAATTTTATATACCACAGTTAAGAGTACTTTATAAAAGTATGCGAAGGAAACGTCAACGCTGTAAGAACGAGTCAGTAGTTCCACGTCCTCCATTAATGGCATCTCTACCAGCAGCAAGATTGGGTTCTTTTGAGCGTCCATTCACTTACGTCGGTATCGACTTTTTTGGCCCTTTACATGTAGCGGTAGGTAGACGTAGTGAGAAAAGATGGGGTGTTGTTTTCACATGTTTGACAGGAAATATATACCGACGACGGCACAAATTTTAAATCAGTCGAAAGGGTCCTACGGGAGGAAAAGCAAAACATTAACTTACACCAGGTCTTCACAAAACATCACGAAATCAAATTCAGGTTTAACCCCCCTGCGGCCACACATATGGGTGGTGCCTGGGAGAGACTGATACGCACAGTTAAGACAGTACTTTACGCCATGTGTCCTGCTTTTAAATTTAATGACGAGTCTTTGAAAAGTGCCTTGTGTGAAATCGAGTTCATGATAAATTCCCGTTCTCTAACATTTGTGGCCCTTGACTCAGCTGAAGACGACGCATTAACACCAAATCATCTTCTACTTGGCTCTGCAGATGGACACAAGCCCCTGTGTGAAACCAATTATGATCTCCGTCAGCGATGGCATCAAACACAAAAATTTGCCAATCACTTCTGGAGCAGATGGGTTCGTGAATACGGTCCAATTTTAGTCCAGCGTAGCAAGTGGTTCGAGAAGGTGAAACCGCCATCCGTTGGCGATATAGTGGTTATTGTGGACGATACACTTCCCCGGAATAGCTGGCCTAAGGGTGTCGTAATCGAGACAACTACTGCAAATGATGGTCAAGTTCGGCGCGTTAAAGTCAAAACGAGTACAACCACATTAGATAGGCCCGTAACTAAGGTAGCTGTTCTAGACGTCGGTAATAGACAGGATGACAAGCTCATGGTCCCATAATTTGCTTACGAAGGGGGGAATGGTACCGCCGCCAACCTAATGTTGTTTAAAAACCTGTACTGTTTCTATTTACTTAATGTTAAATTGCACATGAACATGTATGTTATAACAATGCATATATTTACATGTATATATGTTTGCTTTGCTCTTCTTTCTCATTGCCCAATTGCTTAATAGCGGTTTTTTAAATTGTTTTCATTTACTATATAAAGGAATTTCTTTAGATTATTAAGGGCTTTTTAATAAGAGAAACGAGCGAGTGAAAAACAAATTGTTTTAAAGCGTACAAATACAGAATAAAATTGTACATACATAATAAAATTTAAGTAGTAATAAATTACTTTAAGTGTTTTGTTCTTTTTTGTCGCTCTTGAAAGTTGCGATTCATTAAACTTGTTTCTCGAAGCCAACAGGGCAGCTAGTAAAACGATTTCATCTTCGTGATTATTGAAACATTTTGCTCTGCTGCTGCACCTTATATCATTATCATCCAGGTAGGCGTTGAGCTTGTACTACTTACTTGATTTCGCTACAGTTTCTCCATGCTTGAGATCTATAATTTCTTGAAGAAATTCGCCAAGCTGTACTTCTTTTACAATATATCGCTGCGCTTGTTGTATTATCTCGTAGGTAACTGTATAGTCTGATTATTTAGAGACGACTTTTAATATATTCATGTAGAGTAAGAATGTTGCTACTGCACGGTAGAACCATTTCTAGCTAGGGAGATATTAAACATTTTAAATATTGTGAGTTTTATATTTTTTGTCAATCAATAAAACATGGCGCTTCAACTCCAACGTGTCCATTTGTCCCGAGTTTTCACAAGTTGGCCATTGGCTTGGATCATCGCGCAAGAAGACAGGACCATTGAACCATCAGTTCATATTCTTGTTATTTGTTGTTTTTTTTTGTGGCAAAACGTGCAGGCTTCATTTTGATGGGTACCCACTTCCAATCAGTGACGTTGGGATGTTCTAAAATCTCTCCTACTCGGTGCATTACGAACGGTTGAAAATTTATTGGGTCAATCGGCAACAATTGCAGCGCAGTCTTAGAATCTGACCACAAACATTTTGAAGATATTCGCAAACGGTGAATCTTTTGCACTGAATTAGCTAGTCTTTCTCCGATGAGTGCCGCTTAAAACTCCATTCAAGGTATCGAGAGTGGCTTAAGAGGTGCCACTTTGCACTTTGTGGCTAACAAGGAAACTGTGATTTGCCCACCTAGTTGTAATACCAAATAACTAACGGCAGCGTAGGCGCATTGTCCTGCATCGACGAACGTATGAACGTTCGGTTGATGCGAATTATCATCTTTGTCCCACCATAAGAATCTTTGAGCTTGCCTATCGCTTTTTCGTATGTTGATTCTGTGAAACACCTCCGTAATATCACCACAAATCTCAAATTTTCCAATTCTGAACGGTAATAGTACGTCAACTAGGGAGTTTTGTAGATCTGGACTGGTGAGTGTAAAATTATTAAGGGAAGTTTCGTTTGATTTTGCAGCAGCGCACAGTGGGATTTTTTGTGCAATAACTAATTTTTTCGACACATAAAATTTTAAAATGTAATGATGCAGTTTTGTAGAAAATTGATTCAGTATGAATTTGTAGATACCACGTCTTCTCGTTGGAGACATATCGGGTGTTTTTTATAGAGCGATACAAGTTTCATAATAAAACATAGTTATATATTTTTGATATCAATGAAATGGTCTTTATTGAATATGAAATTTTATGAAATTAGTGTTTAAATATGATTTCGGCCATGTGGCCGCCAAGGCTGGGGCGTACAAGGCGCAATCTGGAACACCAATTTTTACAAATTTTTCGCAGCATTTGAGGCCGTATCTCGCCGATAGCTCTTCGAATATTGATTTCCAGGTGTTCAATTGTTTGTGGTTTATCGACGTACATAGTTGACTTTAAATGACCCCAAGAAAATAGTCTAATAGGGTTAAATCACACGATCTAGGGGCCCAATTTATTGAGCCATTTCGTGAAATAATTTTTTCGTCAAAAGTTTCCTTGAGTAAATCAATTGTAGCGCCCGCTGTGTGGAATGTGGCTCCGTCCTGTTGGAACCACATATCAGCAAAGTTAATGCCAGCTAATTGAGGTACGAAAAACTTCAAATCATGTTCCTATACCGTTCACCATTGACAGTAACATTCTGACCATCATCGTTCTTGAAGACATATGACCCAATGACCCTGCCAGCCCATAAAGCGCACCAAACAGTAATTTTCTGTGGATGTAATGGTGTTTCGACAAAAGCTTGTGGATTCTCCTCATTCCAAATGCCACAATTCTGTTTATTTACGTACCCATTCAACCAAAAATGGGCTTCGTCGGAAAATACAATTTTAAATGGAAATTCAAAATCAATATAAATTTGTGCTTCAGCCCATTCGCTGAATTGGCGGCACATACGATGGTCGTTTGGCTTTAAATCCTGCAGAAGTTGAATCTTAAAAGCTTTTAAACCAATATCTTTGTGTAAAATCTTCCATTAAGTGGAAGGACACAACCCAAGTTGCTGAGAACGGCGACAAATTGATTGATTAGGATCATCCTCAATGCTTTCCTGTACAGGGGCTATGGATTCTTCAGTGCGAACTGTTCGGCGTCTAACGGGATGCACATTATCAGTAACAGTAAATGTGATCCGAAAACGATCTATTGTTCTTTGAATTAGTAGCTCTGAAGGACGATTATGTACGCCATAAAATGGGCGAAGTGTGCAAAGAGTTTGACGAACAGAACCATTATTTTTAATAGAAAATGTCCACAATTTCCACGCGTTGCTCTGGTCTAAGTCGATCCATAATATAATAAACAACTATCAGCTGTTAAATTGGTAACCTAATAAAGTAGTGATGCCAACTAAAAGTTGTATAAAAAACACCCAGTCAATTTTAATCTGCATGCTCTGTCGTGACGAATCATCTTTAGCCAGTTTTTTATTAAGGCACATCAGCCGGCCTTAATTAGGAATTATTGTAACTGTCTTCTAATTGCGCGTCAACGTTTTTCCATAGCCAGCCAACCTCATAGTGTTCGTTTATCTTTTTGCATATTGTTTTTAGCAATTCCATTGCACCACTATCTGCTCTTGATAATGATAATAAAGCGGATGAAGTAGGCGTCTCTATGTTGAAATAGTTTTTTAAGCAATCGTGAAGATCGTCATAGTTTTTTGACATACGCATGTATGTTTAATCTGGGATCGGTTGAGCGACTATTGTGGCCACCCTGTAGGGTCTACCCAAGACGTTTTTTTGTAGCAATTCTCTGCTGCCAACCTCCTTCTTTTATATTTAAATCATGTGCTGTTTCTCTTTTCCCAAAATCTTACTAAAAAATTCAAAGTGATCAATTGAGGGGTTTTAGCTAGTTCCTATGCGCATTTCACTGGGGCCAATGCAGATCATCAGCGAACCTTTAGAATAACTAAAGATATTTATTTCAATTTTCCACATTAATAAATGAGAAGCTTAAAAACAAACATCAAAGTCAAAACAAGAACTCACTAATCCTTTTCCTTTTTTTTTTTCTTACGTTTCATGTAAGAGAAATAAGAAGAACAACAACTAAAAACTTTTTTAATATAAAAACTATTGTTGGCAACATAAGTTGTTTTATTTTGCACAACCACTTGCATTTGTAAATTAGTATATATTTTGAAGAATTGTCGTTTTAAACTCTTCAAACAAAAGTGATCAGTGAGTTTTTGTTATGACTTTGATGTTTGTTTTTAAGCTTCTCCTTTATTAATGTGGAAGTTTGAAATAAATATCTTGAGACGACATGATATGATGCACTCTGCCTGTACCGGCAATCATGGGTCGTGGTACGATTGTTGCTGGTAGAACTGTAGGTGACGATGATGACCTCGGTTGAGCCTTGAGACCATATATTTGGCCTGGGTTGGCAGCGGCGGAAGACCTGTTGTCGCAATATTCGCAGTTCCAGTCGTAATCTGACACCTAGCTTTCTACTTCCGCGCAACCATAGTGATACCATTTATCGTACTTGTCGCACATAACCATTCGGTCATATGAAAACAACAGTCTTAGAACTAGCAGTTTGAATCCTTCCAAAATAACTTTGTTATTATTACATTACAAGCATGTGATATATTGGATAGAGATCAAAAATAGATATACTCACCGCCAGTTAAGTTGCAAGTGCGACTGGTAACAACCACATTGCGATTACGACGGAGCTAATTAAGATTTATCTAAGCAATATTTTAACATAGAAATTATATTCGAAAACTTTTCTATTCTTAAATATTAAAACATTCTGAACTTCCGAACATATATGTATGTAAACATGTATATTGCTATATATGGCTTAACAGAAGCTTATTAATAAATTTGTTTCGGCGGTGTTTTTAGTTCTTTTATAAATTGTCAACTTATTGCGATAAGGTTGTAAAATATTATTTTTGTGGCTCAAAAAGTTTCCAGCATAGGCTAACAATTTGACATAACAATTGTGTATGTAGTGGTAATGGTTTCAACCGATTTTGCGAGAGGGACGGCAAATTTCTTTATCTGCTGTCTCTTTTCTCTTTCTCATCGATATAAAATTACATATTTTTGTTTACAAAAAATTTTAAATTCTTGACAGGATTATTGCCGCAAAATGAAAAATAGATAATTTTGCGCCAAGTTATTGCTCTAAGTTGGTAATTAATGGATGAAATATCATCTATAGATTCACCCTTTGTGAAATCTATAGAAATTTAATTAAAAAATTCAAATTGATCAGTTGAGGGGTCTTAGCTAGTTCCTATGCGCATTTCACTGGGGCTAATGCAGATCATCAGGGAACCTTTACCCAACATTTCTTAGAATAACTAAAAATATTTATTTCATACTTCCACTTTACTAGTGAGAAGTTCTGAAATCAAATACCAAAGTCACAACAAGAACTCACTGATCAATTTTCCTTTTTTATTTTCTTACGTTTTGTTCTACAACTGGTTGATTCTTTGCCGACTCAAATCGTAGGTGTAAGAGAAATAAAGAACAACAACAAATAATTGTTTTAATATAAAAAAAATTTATTTAGAGTGTTGACAACATAAGTTGTTTTATTTTGCACAAGCACTTGCAAATTTAATTAGTTTATATTTTGGGGTTTTTTAAACTCTTTAATTTTAATTATGTGCTAGTTCTTTTTTCCCAAAATTTAATTAAAAAATTATATTAATTAAATAATCATTTTTAATACACTTTTTATTAATTTTATGTATGACATGATACATAAAATTAACATGATACATAAAATTGTGAGTTGCAGCCGAAATACACATTGACTTACTACATTTAGAGCGTGGAAAGCCAGTGCCTACATCTGCCTTTTGCTCCCCATCCTACCCCGTGACTCCATCTCAAGCTTTGTAAATCATATTTCTCTATAATCTCCTTTACAGAGATTTCATTCTCGTTTCCGTTATTGTCTTTGCTAATTATATCTTCAGTTAAATCCACTTCAATGTATCTTCAATGACCCTTTCAAGATTTTCTGGTACTTCTTCTTCTTAATTTTCCTCATCCGGAGAATCCTCCCATAATTGACCGATGTTGTCTAGAGGCAACATTAGTTTCAAAAAAATTATTATAAGAAAACTAATAACTTTTAAAAGAAATATTTCTTTCAAATCATTTCCTTACCGATTTTATATTATATTTTCACTTATGGTGTTTTCTTTTCTACAAAAATATATTACATTTCCATGTAAAAAGAGTAATTTCGTGTTCGTTTCTTAAAAATGTTTTGCTCCATAAAAGGGTAGTGTGTTTGATTCAAAAAATATCTCCCTCAATAATGGTGAAAGGCATTGCCCTTTATGCCTCATACAAATCGACAGTGTTGATAGTGCCCTGAAAAATAATTGACTTTTGTTTATTAATAGTGTTCCCAGAAGAATTTGGAAAGAAATCGTCTAGAATTACTAAGTAAAAAGTTACATTTTCACAGTTAATATCTTTACTGCTTTAATAACAACTATGAGAAAACATTACATTAAGTGATATTAAGTCTTACAGGATTTGGAGTTTTGAAATTGCGCTCAAAAAAGTCTTTATATAAAAAAATCGTTAAAGCTTCGATTTTTTACTGTTTGTATAGTTTATGAAAACAAACAAAAGAAAATTTTTAACAATTCTAAACCGTTTAATAAATGTTACAAATATTAATATTGCCGCATCAATTATATGTGCAGAAATGGCAATTAGTCATTTGCTAGATTCATCCTCCTCTTCTAATGAGGATGAAATTTTAAGTTTATTGACATTTCTCCACAAATTATGTTTTGTTCTAGTGAAATAACAAGTTGCATTATTACAGGGTTGGCAAGATATTTTATGCATGCACCTTTTAAGAAGGTCACATTTTTTGTGCAGAAAAGAAAACACCATTAGTTTTACAATGAAATGTTTATTTAAATTTTTTTAACACTTTTTTAAACACACTGTTTTAAATACACTTTTTTACAAATCAAATTTGAATATTTCACTCTAGGAGGAACGGCTACGAAATTAACAAATGTACATAAACGTAAAATGTTGCCTGGCAACATTGGACATGAGAGGGTTAAAGAAAATATTTATATAGATTGTATCATAATTTTAAAGGTGACAATTTTATAAAGGAGAGAACTCTATATATAGTGGTACCAGCAACAACATGTAAGTGAAAATTAGTAATGTAACTATGTTCCAGAAACCGCAAGAACACAATAGGATGTGAGAAAGGTCAGGGGCTACATTTATTCCCGAAAGATCCCATCAGGTGAGTCAATAGTGCTTATTTTATATTTTATTATACATAAAAGTGCAGAAGCATGAATGTGTTAGAATATTATTACCATTAATTTCATCTTCTACATTTGTAAAATGTAGAAGTTCATTCAAAAGTAGACACTTGTATACCTCGGGAACCAAAAATGTAAACTTTATTTTAACTATATCAAAGTGAACAGGGTGATTCTCAAGTTCGTAAAACTTTGTTTAGAGACTAGTGCTATCTTATAGTCCAAACTTTCCTCTACACTCTTATACCCCATTGTATACCCGGCACGATCCGACCGTGAGCACCAGAGCAATTTTTATGATACAAGGTCAAACATTTTTTGAGTAAAATATGTGTTTTCTCTGGTGCTCGTTTTTGAAGTACTCTTTTATCAGATCACTTTTATGAAAGGCGGACTCAGATGGAAAAGTAGTTTAGTTTTTAATTTAATTTACATGTACTATAAAGGTATACAATAGTTTTTTTCGGAATTGCTTGGCTATAGTGTATATGTTTATATTCACAACTGCGTCTAATAAGGAACATATTTCAACTAATTATGGTAGAAACAATTTATATATAACAAGCGCTATTATAAATAGAAGTACAAACTAAAAACACATTAAATATTAAAAGGTAAGCTCCTGAAAAAACGATACGTCAAAGGTTCACGTCGATTATTTGTGCTGTGGTCTTCTCATTCTTTGTATGTGCGCGTGTGAACGTGTTCGTTTCTTGATTGAGATATTACCTGTCTACCGGAATTTTTTCGTTGTTTATTTGCTAGTAAAGTAATTTGTTCATAATTATTATTTAATAAAATTTAAACTATGGGTAAGTACATCTACAGAGATCTCGCCGATATTTTCTTTCAACAATATGATTGAGTTGCATATACCAGGCAATAAAATTTTTAAAATATAAAGTACAAAAAAAAAATTTAACTACACAAACAAAATATTAGAAATATTGGAAAGAGATTAACATCACGAAATATATAATCCTCTTATAACAAGAAAAGGACGTACGAACATAATCATTAAAGGTTGTCACAGGAACTTGTTTCCGATATTACATCTACATATACCAAATGTGAAAAACAGAGCCGACCAGCAAAACGAATTGATAAATGTAGTGAAAGAGCTCGAAGACGCATACTTCAGAATATCAATACAGAAATATCTCCAATAATCAACAAGGACTCATTTTTGCACCAAATTCAACGAACACAAAATAAGAAATCGAAAATTGTGATAATAGAAGCAAGCCCAAGGCGCACAAAAACGATTTTTAAAAATATTTCTACACCGAATGAAGACAAGAAATTTACTCCAGAAGAGGTGGTAGCATTATTTGTTAATTTCAAATCATCTAAAAACCAGTATAAGGAATTGAGAAAACGGGCCAATGAAAAAAATTCTGGGATTTTCCCAGAGTATAGGGATTTAGAGTAGATAGTATGTTTATGTCTTATCCATACAAAACGGCTGCTCATGCTGCCAGTGTTGCCATATTGATTATTATAATATTCTTGTTTTATCATTCGGCTATAGGTCAGGTTTTTAAAAATCAATAAACACTAAATATTTTTTGATTATTTAATCTTTATTTAATGTTATTCTTCCCAATATTTCGAATAGCTTCGCTATTCATCTTCAGGGGAACACTGAATGTTTGCATTTTAACAAGAAAGATGTCGATGATTTTAGTTTTGCTAACGTTTTGTTGTTTTTGGTGTACTTTCTAACAGTGTTGATGGGGTTTTTGTTATACTTTATTTTTATTTTACGATATAAAGTCATGTTGATGATATTCGGTGTGCCTTCCGTGTTCATATGTATATATATTTAGTTTAATATAATAATATTCTTGTTTTATCGTTCGGCTATAGGTCAGGTTTTTAAAAATCAATAAACACTAAATATTTTTTGATTATTTAATCTTTATTTAATGTTATTCTTCCCAATATTTCGAATAGCTTCGCTATTCATCTTCAGGGGAACACTGAATGTTTGCATTTTAACAAGAAAGATGTCGATGATTTTAGTTTTGCTAACGTTTTGTTGTTTTTGGTGTACTTTCTAACAGTGTTGATGGTGTTTTTGTTATACTTTATTTTTATTTTACGATATAAAGTCATGTTGATGATATTCGGTGTGCCTTCCGTGTTCATATGTATATATATTTAGTTTAATCGTTGACCTGTTGTATTATAATAATATTCTTGTTTTATCGTTCGGCTATAGGTCAGGTTTTTAAAAATCAATAAACACTAAATATTTTTTGATTATTTCATCTTTATTTAATGTTATTCTTCCCAATATTTCGAATAGCTTCGCTATTCATCTTCAGGGGAACACTGAATGTTTGCATTTTAACAAGAAAGATGTCGATGATTTTAGTTTTGCTAACGTTTTGTTGTTTTTGGTGTACCTTCTAACAGTGTTGATGGTGTTTTTGTTATACTTTATTTTTATTTTAAGATATAAAGTCATGTTGATGATATTCGGTGTGCCTTCCGTGTTCATATGTATATATATTTAGTTTAATCGTTGACCTGTTGTAATATAATAATATTCTTGTTTTATCGTTCGGCTATAGGTCAGGTTTTAAAAAATCAATAAACACTAAATATTTTTTGATTATTTAATCTTTACACCAAAAACAACAAAACGTTAGCAAAACTAAAATCATCGACATCTTTCTTGTTAAAATGCAAACATTCAGTGTTCCCCTGAAGATGAATAGCGAAGCTATTCGAAATATTGGGAAGAATAACATTAAATAAAGATTAAATAATCAAAAAATATTTAGTGTTTATTGGTTTTTAAAAACCTGACCTATAGCCAAACGATAAAACAAGAATATTATTATAATACAACAGGTCAACGATTAAACTAAATATATATACATATTGATTATTTTTAACCGAAATTGGTGATGTTTTCTTCATATTTTTTTCGCATATAAATTTTTTTGTTGCGGCAACGCTACCGAGTTATGTTGTAGTGGGGCACTTTATAGAAGATAAGAATTTTTGTGTTACTCTTTTATTTTGGGAGATTGGCTGGACGGTGAATACATATATGGATGTATGATTGTATGAATATATGTATATGTGTACTTAATAAAATACTTGAAATAAACAGGTTATGATGTAGTGGAGCACTTTAATATTTTGTTTTGTATGTATACATATACAAACATCCAAACACAAATATCCAAACGTGCATGCATATATACATATATATATATATATATATATATATATATATATATATATGTATATATGTACATACATTTTTAAAGATAAGTAAGACCATATTAATTCTGGCGCATGGTTTTCCATATATTTTGTTATCGAAATGCTCGATACATGGGTGTAATGAAAATATTTACCCTTGACAATGAAATAAACAGATTTAAATTTTAGCAAAAAAAAATTTAATATACATTTGCCTAATATACATATATTCAAAATTTATATTAATAAGACAAACAAATTATAAATTTAAAGTAAATTTTAAACGTTAACTGATAAGAACATATTGTTTTTAAAGGGCATTAAATATATTCTTATTAGTTGTTTTGTCTTAACGCATAAAAAAAATTACACACCGGATGTGTTTTCAGTTTTTTAATTATAAATATTAAAATATATAAATTCATACATTAGATGTGATATATACCCTAGATTTTAATTCAATATTTTTAATATGTTATCAGATATTTTATCTCTACTCCTCTAGATATGTATCTTTTCATCTATAATATTTAGTATAAATAGCGGTGTAGATAATGAATTTGTAAAATAAATATCTATTATTTAATCTATTCTTCAAAAATAAAACAAATACAAAATGCAGAATTCTTTAGAAATACTTAATGGATTGGGGAAAAAAATATCAAAAAACAATTTTATCTCTAGGAATCAATATTTTAATGAATCAATGGGAATAGTAAGATGTGTTAAAAAGCTAATACTATATGGAGTAAGAGTTGTGATGGAGTTGGAAAATCAAATTGTATTTTGACCTGAGAAATATAACTATATATCAGATGGAATGATCAACGATATTTCGCTGGGAGAAAATTATATCAGAAAAGTTCCAGATTGATTCTATTATAAGCTTGTTTTTGAAATGAAGCAAAAAACTAAAAAAAAATTTAATAAAATAATACAAAAGATATATAACATTTATTAAAATTATTAGTTGTATTATAACAATGGATCAAAAGAGGTTTATAGTAATAAATGTACAAGGATTTTACATTGATAATAAATTAGTTGGAAAAGAAATTAGCGTTTCTGGAGTTGATTCAAATATCAAGACGTTTCTCATTCAACATCCTTTTATATATTCAGCACTATCATGTAACGAAAATATTACAAATAAATGGTTACATAATTATTTACATGGAATCTGCTGGAATGATGGCAACTCTATATTAGATGATTTTAGAAAGTATATAACAACAACACTTAAAGATGAAGGAAATATCAATATTTAAGTAAAAAAACTTGAAAAAGCTAAATGGCTAAAACAGCAGACTGCGAAAGAAAAAATATGTATATTTCATTTAGATGAATATAATTGTCCAAATATAAGAACTTTATATAAAAATAATGAAAACATATATATCTGTAATAATCATCATCATAAAAACAATTCATATCAAATATATGCTGAAAAAACTGAAAAAAACAAATTTTATTAATTTGTATATGTGTAATTAAAGAAAACATTAAAAAATTTTAGTTAAAATTATTGTTTTATTTGAGAAAAAAAAATTTTTTTATAATAAATAGTCCTAGAATTATATTATTTTGTTTAGTTTATAATTACATTCTATCATCATCATCATCATAATGATTTCATCAGCTAAATTGGAGAATCGGTTAAATATACAGAACAAGGAATTTAATCAAGTTCATAAAGAAATTTTTTTAAAATGATAAATGAAATACGAATATATGATAATGTTGATAAACCATTTATATATATATATATATATATATATATATATATATATATAATGAAATTCATAAATGTGATTTCTGAAAACATTTTAACGAACAATATAAATGCATGGGCATGTATATTTTTTTATAACAGATATAAGTTTATAGAAAAACTTATTAAATTTTATAAGTGGAATCCTAAAAAATATTTTTATTAATAAAACAATATTTATTTTGTACATTATATTTTTTTTTATTATTACAATCATAAAATGTAAGTTCTAAGATATTTTTAATAATAAAAGTAAATATTTATTTAAGAAATTTTAACATTGTGTTCTTACTTAACATATATAATAAAAAAATTAAATGTTTAATTTGTTTTTACTAATGGAAGGAGTTTGAGTATGTTTTTAATCCAAACCAACCTCCATTAGTTATAGATACTTGAATATAATTTACCCGTTATCTGCACGTGACACAAAACGAGCTTTTATATCTCAGAAAACACTGGATACAAAATTTATGCATACAGCTTGTATACAACATATTGTTACGTTTTTAGACCTTTTCGTAAAAACGGTTTTATTACTTATCCTTCAAGGATTCGTTTTATTGCATCAAATTAAAGCACGGACAAATTAATTTTAGAAATATAATGCGGCATCACTTTATTTATTACTTTATTAACTCGAGTATTTGTACTACTCAACACTTAGCGATGTTAACACGTCTATATTTAAAATCACACTCTCTCGCTGAGCTCTGGCAGCGCCTTTATATAGCAAAAAGGAAGTCGTCTGGTAACTTCGCGAAACTTCTGGGCATGGTTGTTGTTGGTTGTGCTTTACTTAACATGTAGCTATATACGTGTGTTTGTATACATGACAATGCTGACTTTTGTGTTTTGCTTATGGTAACTATGTGTGGTTGTATGTATGAGTGTTCGGTGTGTTGTGTAGTTTTATTTCTTCTTCTGCTATGTGTATATGGCTGTGTATACTTGTGAACCTGTTTAGCTTTATTAGCAGCGAATGCTTGCGTACAAGATCATTAAGAATAACATCTCTTAGCATTTATGTTGCTAGGTTTTTCGTTGTTGTTATTTGCACTTATTATTGGCACAGCCTCGAATGATCTTGTATATTCTGGAGTATTCCATTTCCGTTAATTTGAATATTATCTATATTGTGTTGACCAGGGTTGTAACATCTTGACAACTAGAGATCAATTGGCAGTGCTGCCAAGTACATATAGCCACATTGTCGTTTTATTTAAATCTATTTCTAATCTTTGTCTGTGTTCACACCAGAACATTCTTATTTTTAAGTTTGTTAGTTTATAGGAGAGAGGGGCGAGTAGTAAAGAAACGCGTACACTCTGTCCTGTACTGTCGATACGCTTTACTTTCTCATTCGTAATTTTCATCGGAAAAAAATTTTTTGACATTCTCTTTTATTTTAATTTCTTTATATTTTGTTATACACATCTTAGTTTTGTTCTGAAGTGATAAAGTGCCTTCTGATAAATTTTTTAAAATAAAGTTTATAAAATATATGCATACATATATAAAAATAAAATTTATAAAAATCAAAAAGAAAAACATATTTCACAAAAAAATATAAAAAATGGCTTTGAAGTGGAAGAGAGATGAAGTAGAAAAACTTATTTATGCCATCCAACAACACCCTTGCCTATTTAATATAAAATCGGCAGAATATTTAGATAGGACAAAAAGCGCAGGCTTTCAATGAAGTACTAAATTATATCAACACATTCATCCCCAATGTTAAATTAGAAGACATTAAACTAAAATGGAAGAATGTCCGATCGCAATATTCCCAAGAACTCCGAATGATGAATTATTCCAAAAAGTCTGGGTCTGGTGTGTCTGACATATATGTTCCCAAATTTTGGTGCTTCGACCAGCTTGAATTTTTAAAAAACAACACCAGAATTAGAATGAGCGGAGATAATGTGGAGGTAAATTACTACATAGTACCTGCAATAGGTAATAATAAAACTAAACATTTTATTTTAGAAGAATGAGTTAGAAAACGAAGAAAATGTCCCAGAAATTTTAACAGTGGAGGAAAGTTATTCTGAAGAGCCACCCAAGAAAAAAACCAAGGTATTAAAATTGTACATTTAAAATAATGTATATATGTATGTAACAAGTCTTTCTTCAGCGTTTTGCAGATATAAATTCACTAAGAAAAGATTTAAATAGCTTTAGAAGTGAAGTAACTGCAAGGAAAAAAGAAAAGAAATTTGCGTGGTTGGGTACTTTAGTAGCAAATGTTATGGAAGAAATCGAACCTGACGAGCAAGATGATGCAGCTTGGGAAGTGCAGTGCCTAATGCGCAGGCTTTCGAAAAAAAAGGTTAAAAGGGAAAGCTTGTCGACATCCTCCAGTAATTCTACAAAAAACATTTTAGAATTATCAATGGATGGAGTGTTTGATGAAGACGATTTCATATAGCCATTCAATTACTAGTAAGAAAGAAATTTTTGAAAACTGAATAATTACAAGAATTACAATTACTATCTCTTTTACAGATTTATGTGATCTCCAGTGCAACATAAACAAAAGTACAAATAGAATTAGTATGTATAATAATATGTGATTTGTGTATTTATGTAAAACATAAAAAGACTGCCTTTACCTTTAATATTTACAAGAAAATGAATATTTGATATATCATTTAATTTCATTGAATTTTAATTTACTTTTTTTTAATAAAAACAAAGTTAAAAGAAATTTAAGGAATATTTTGCTTTATTTCGTTTTAACAATAGAAATGTAGGGTTCACATCCAGTCCAGTTTCCCTTCGTTGTTAAAATATGACATAAATTGTTGCCGGATAGCTTCTGCCTCGCCCTTTCGCGGATTATAAGGATTTTCACCTATCTTTCTTGAGGTATGGGATGCTGTGTGGTACTTATATATGACTCATCTGTTTGCATCAAAAAGTTGTGCAGCGCGGTACAGGCAAAAGTAATTTTTTCAACTGTTTCCACTTTGAGGTCAATGTGGGTTAAAAAAATACGAAACCGATTGGCCAGTATCCCAAAAGCGTGTTCAACAACGGTACGGGCTCGAGAAATTCTTGCATTAAACATTTGCTTTTCTGGGGAATTGGTTTGATATGGGTATGGCTTCATTAAATATATTTGCATAGGAAATGCATCATCTCCAATAATTACATGTGGAAGACATCTTCCATTACCAACAGCTGCCCTTGGAGGTATTGCTTTGCCTTCTTCTAGAAGCTTACTTTGCAAAAATACCCCAGCATCATTATTACGGCCATTGCAACCAATATCAACATAAATAAATTTGCAATTGGCATCTACTAGGGCTAATAAGATGATACTATTTGTGCCCTTGTAGTTATGGTAAAATGCACCGTCACTTCGCCGTGATCTGAAGTTTATATGCTTCCCATCTATAGCCCCTATGCAGTTAGGAAATTGCCATTTTAAACCAAATTCCTTGGCAACAGACTCCCACTGCAAGTGGTTGCTGGGGAACTGTTAAAAAAAAACTGTATAGAAACAATTAAAGTAAGCGAAATCGTTTTTACCTTTACATATGTTGATTTTAATTTATTCCAAATTGCTTCCGTGACCTCAGGTATAATTCCAGAAATAGATGCCTTTGAAATTCGGCTTTGGTAGTCTAGGCTTTGGTATGTTTCTCCTGCAGTATTAAATGAAATCGCAAATAAAAACTATTCTTTCTGCAAATGATATAATCAATATTTTACTAACTTACCGGTGGCCAGAAAACGAAGGGTTAATGCTAGCTTTTCAGCAGCTGATATTGATTCCCTCATTACAGTATTGGAACGCTCTATATCCCCCTGAATTAAATCTAGCAGAGTTTGGAACTGCAATTTCGTCATTCGTAGGTAGTTCTTATACGAAGACTCGTCATTTAGGAGTAACTCATTTGTCAGAAAAGCAAACGATCCGCGTTCCTTTTTCGCTTTTCTCCAAGGTTTAACCCACTTTCTTTTACGTCCTTTGGTTGGAAGATATGTGGCTTTCTCGCATAAATCAAGCACTCCTAATATATTCATTAATCACAGACATTTTAGATATTTACATACAACAAACACTAGTAATATAGAACTTACCAATGAGAATGTCCTCCTTCTTTTTCACTGTCGTCCGAGTCTAATTCTACAGCTTCTCCAATACAATCAACAATATCTTTAATTAATAAATATTTTGCTTCATCCATTTCAAATTTTATAAAATATAACACAAAATGTTACCAAAATTTAAATAAAAACACTTGAATTTTAATTTTTTACTTAAAGAATTTACATTAAAAAAAGAAATGTCAAGAACACACACATGTATACACACAAATATATAAAAAATATATGTGTCATAAATAAGAATCGTATCGTGTGATCGCCGAAGATAGTTCAAAGAGGAATAAGCCAAAATCTTAAAAATAAGAATGTTCTGGTGTGAACACAGACTAAGTAACAATATTGTATCCAGTATTTTTATCTAAAGAGATTGAACATTTCATTTTTTTATTGAATAATTTTTTAAAAAGGTTGTTTTGCTCTTTTTTAAATATTTTAATTAAATTTTTTTTAAATATTTATCGTTATCATCATCAACATCATCTTCTAATAGTTGTGTTGGAGGAGGAGGAGACGTTAGCTGTAGCTGAGATGGAGGAAGCGAGCTTGTATCCTCATCGTCTTGAGGAGGTGGTAATTGTGGCGGAGAAGGAGGAGGCGAGTTTGTTTCCTCATCTTGTATTATAATGACAGCTTCCATTGCTTTTCTTGAATGAGTTTAATAATTAATGATGGTTTATGTAGTCACGCAAAAAAATATTAATCTCTAATCTTCATAAGAAAATAAGTACACGTTTCTAATTCTTACACAATATTTATGGATTGGAGATAATAAAACAATTGTTTTAATTTGAAAGTATTAAAATTGATAAGCTCAAATTCTCGCGCACTTAGTAACCACATTTCCGATTCCACGCAATTTGTGTTCACCACCAAAAATTTTGATGAAGCACACATTTCTAATTATAGAATTTGTTTTAATTTGAAAGTATTGAAATTGATAACCGTTATGGTAAAAAAATAAGTTCAAATTTCTAATTTGCACACACGATTCATATAATTAGTTGTTTTTTTAATTTTTTAGTTGTGGTAGAAAAAAAAGTTCAAATTTCTAATTTACACACACAATTCATATAATCAGTTTGTTTTTAATTTTTTTTTTTTAGTTTAAGACTATTTACGTACTCAACCTAAAAATCTTTGCTGTGATTATCTAAAAATAATATTCCCAATATAAACCACATTTCTTCGCATTCTTGAGAAATTAATATAAGCATATTGCTAAAAAAAAAAATTAAAAATTTAAAATTATATTTATTAAATAAAAATTTCAAACTCAAATGACCACAATTAATTGTATTAAACTTTTGTTTTTGTGTATAATTGTATTGAACGGGTGGTTTTAAGTAATTTATAATATCAAGTGGCGGCTGTATATTTCCAAAACTATCAATATATTCCTTGTCATTATGCTTTTTATAATGAGTTCTAGGACCATTTAAATTATCTAAATTAACAATACCACAGTCCTCTGCTAATGGCTTTTTAGGCAAGCCATCCCGCATAAAAACACCTCTGAAATATTTTAGTTGACTGCAATATTTATATAAATCCAAGTCCGTCAGTGCTCGATTAGGTAGATTATTTAAGATTTTTTTGGAGCTGGGTTGTAATAAAGACCGTACCCAGTAGCTCGTTTCTGTAACTCTCGCATCGACAAATTTTTCACACTAAACTATGGTAATGAAGAAAAAACAGTGTGAATTGAAACAAAAAACCGTTTCTCATATGCAAGTGTTTCTGTAATTATTTTGTGTGATAACTGTCTGTCATTCAACTGTTTTGACGTAAGTCATTGGAAATTTGTGAATAAAAGTGTTTCTGTAAGTAAATTTTGTGAGAAGTCTTACACTTGATTTGACAAAACAACTCAATTTAAAACGGCGCGAGAAGTTTATTTCTTTTAAATTGTATAATATTTTATATGTTCTCGTTTGCTTATGTTTTTATAAATACTTATTTTTAGAAAACCTTTATACTTTTATTAATATATTTTGTTAATCTCTTTTCAATATTTTTAATTGTATAAATGCTTAAAATTAAGATTTTTGTCACACGTTTTTATAAAGATATTATAATTTTTTATTTTTTTTGTTTATTTTCTCTTTTAAATCCATATATGTGTGTATGTATTCACATAAATAAAAATTTATTAAGAATATTACTGGTTTTATGTTAATTTTATTTATATTTTTTTAATAAAATATAGTTAATAATAAAATTTAATAATAAAAGTTTATAATATTAATAATAATAATAATAATAATAATAATAATAATAATAATAATAATAATAATAATAATAATAATAATAATAATAATTATAGTAATAATAATAATAATAAAAATAATAATAGTAATAATAATAATAATAATAATAATAATAATAATAATAATAATAATAATAATAATAATAATAATAATAATAATAATAATAAGAATAATAATAATAATAATAATAATAATAATAATAATAATAATAATAATAATAATAATAATAATAATAATAATAATAATATTAATAATAATAATAATAATAATAATAATAATAATAATAAAAATAGGTTGCAAAACCTAATACATAATATAAAAATATTAATTTAAATTACAAAATCTCTAATTGTAGGATGAATGTTGTCCTTCTCCTCTTGAGAACAGGGCTAATCCCTGCTAGCAGAGCAAAAGATGCACCTTTGCCCAAACCATTAATGTTCTTAAAACACTGCTCCATAATGGTAAGAGGATCAGTTGCAAAATGTTTCACCTATCATGCTGCTCATCAACCACTACTTTCTCACTATACATTACATTTTTTTAGCACTAAATTATCTCACCCTTTTATTAACAATTCACTTTTTAATATACAGTTTTCCCCCGTTTTACAAAGGCTCGCTTTAACATTATCATTATATTATGAAGTTCGTTAAACGAATGAAAATTACGAACCTGTGCTAGTCATGGTGAAATTACTACAAGTTGACAGCTGGTCAGAGATTTGCTAAAATACATCACAATAGATAATGTATAACATTTATAATTTATAAGTTTTTAATATGTAATGTTAAGTTATTATTTTAATTTTAACATTAAATACTCTTTCTCAATGTAAAATTTGCTTTTTAAATGTATTTCCTATGTATTTTATATTTAAAACGTATAAATTTCCTTTAGTAGTATGTTTGTGGGGTTTCGGGACCAAATTTCCCATACAAAACGGATGCTCATGCTGCCAGTGTTGCCATATTGATTATTTCATTATTATTTTGGCGGCAACGCTGCCAAGTTATGTTGTAGTGGAGCACTTATATTGTTCAGTATTTATTCCCATACACAGTATTATTCTAGTAACACAAATTTACGTTAACTGATAAGAACACATATGCGTTAGCTGTAGTTGTGAAATTTCAAACATATTGTTTTTAACTGATGAGAACACATTGTCTTTTAAAGGGTATTAAATATAATCTTATCAATTTTTTTATAATGCTTCCATGAGTGTATTTACCCTTGATAATGAAAAAAACGAGTGTAATTGAAATATATATTTACCATTGACAATGAAATAAAGACAATTAAATTTTAATATAAATATATATTCAAAATTTTATTTTACAATATATTATTATCTGATTAAAAATTATTTTATATTAATATTAAAATTTTATTTTCTTTTTTGCTGGAGGTACTTTGCTTGAGATATTATTTTTTTCAATTAATGAATTAAAAACAAGATTCTCTAATCCATATATTTTTTCTCGCAATTCCTCGAGTTGAAAAAATATTTTTTCTCGCAATTCTGCCATTTGTTCATCGAAATACATTTTTAATGACATTTCTCTAGTAGATATCATATCTTATTAATAATTTAAATTTTTTCATCAAGTTTCTTGAGCTGCTGTTTAGATAAAGTTATTAAATTTTGTTGTAACTGACTGATTTCCGTTCCTAAGTAATGTTTATTAATAGCGTCTTTTTCTTGTGAAGGAAACGAAATATTAGTAATCCTTTTATTTTGCACTTCGATATTGTTATTTTTATCCAAGAGAATTCCAACAACTTGACGAATTTTTCTTTTTCATTTATCGGTCTTAATAATATCGCTTGAGCTATTACCAAATTTATTAATAGGCATATTGTGTTCTCTCCCTTCTAATACCACTAATAATCTGAACCAAACAACAAACATATATATATATATATATATATATATATATATATATTATTATTATTTATTAAAAACAAATTTGTTTTTGTTGTTGTTTCATAGTTTTTATATTTTCTTATATAACTTTAATTTTACAATATTTTCTTATTATCTAAACGGATTAAAACTAATTAAACATCTATATTTATATTAAGGAAAATATCATCATCATCTTCATCCATAAATTCTTTATATAAGTTTAAATTAGATGATCGTAAAGAATTTATTCCGTAATGTCCCCATGAGTAAGTGTCAATATTATTTACACATATAAATCTCTTATCATCTAAATAACTTAATGTTAGTTTACTTATGTATATGTTGTGTATATACTTGATGAACCTTAGATCT
This sequence comes from Linnaemya vulpina, assembly GCA_963675445.1. Classification (NCBI taxonomy): domain Eukaryota; kingdom Metazoa; phylum Arthropoda; class Insecta; order Diptera; family Tachinidae; genus Linnaemya; species Linnaemya vulpina. Next base: position 24,208,717 of record OY776281.1, read on the forward strand.
AAATACATACATATAATCATAATATAGCTTTTTCTCTAGTAAACATTTTCTAAAATCAGTGATACTTAATCTAGCTGCCACACTATTATTAACACCCTTAATTTTTTTTTATTTCACTATATACTTTATCTATTTTTACTGAATACATTTTAGCTCGTAGACCAATGAATTCCTTAATAATTTTACCATTACATTCGTCTTTCGTCATACCTATAACCTTTTTGGTTTACTAAGGGAAACTTAAACACATTGTCTTGAGCATATGAAGATGTATCGAAATGTAAATTTAAATCATTTCGAATATACCGTATAGATCATTTGTTTTAACATCGTATATGAAGGAATCAGTATCCATATAATTCAAATGAATATCGTTTCTTTTGTCTACATTTTCCATAGTTTTACCATATACATCAATGTTTTGAAACTTGAAAAAGTTTTGGTCAAATGTATTTTTAGCTATTGTTCTATGATGATTATTTAAGTCAATATACTTTTTTAACCAATCCAACTGATTAAATTGAAGTATTATATGTATTTTAGTTAAAATCAAACCATTTTTGAGACATTGCTGAAGATTTCTATAGTGTATTATATATTTTGTTTTGTGATTTAAATCTGTAATTAATTTTGATTGTTTCGTGGTTTAAATTTTTTTGTTTTCGGCACAAAATGGAAAATCATTATGATAGTCGTGTAATGTTGTTGGATACTCTAAATCTACTTCAATTATATATCTTTTATATTATTTAAATTAAAATTTTCAACATTTTCTTTCCATTTAAAATTTTTGTTGGGAAGGTATTGCGACATTGCATAACCATACAAATTATTAACATCTAAATAAATAAGATAGTTTGATTCTTTAGTAGAATCATAATCACTAACATATTTATTTTTAGCAACTGATCGCCGTTTACTACATTGTACAATACCTCCTCTAATACCCCGCAAAACGAAATTATACATATTAATATCGGTTAACAATTACAAGTTCTACTTCTGTATATATTAGCATAGCATCCCATGAAAGACCTGGGGTAGTATAATACTGACAGTGATCTAAATTAGAAATACTTTTACAATTTTTTTTAAACTTTCAAATATATCACACAGTAACAAAACATATACTTTTAAATATAAAAGTAGATAGTCCATAAGAGATTTACACTGAAATGTATTCCAAACTTTTTCAGCATGTTCATAATCATCCACACTACACAACTCATTCGTAAGCTTATTAAAGAAGACTGAACGTGGTGGTAATTGTGATTCTTGAAGACGATTAACAGAATCTAAATAATCGTAAGGAAAGACACCTTTACGTTTTATTAAATTGAACTCGGTAATATTTTGATAATTTGATTTTACACTTTTTAGATCTTCATCTGATAAATATCCAGCTAACTTTTCTAAACTGGACGACATAAATCGGAATGAGTCTAGAAAACGTAATTCAATTGAATGTTTATCATTTACCGAAATATATTGACATGGATACGTATAGTTCTTTGTTTAGAGGAATTATATTTATTTCACCTTCAATAGACGAAAGTTCTCTTACAAACAAATGACAATCATAAGATGAAAGATTATGGAAAAATATAGGGATGAAATTAGCAATTTGATATTCTAGATTACATTTGTTATGAGCGGACCCTCTATATTCGCCAGTTAAATGACAATGATCTGCTACTCTATCATCAAGAGATACAAATTTTTTGCAAATATGACATACTCTGTCTTTGTCTTGCTTTATCTGTTGAACTGATGTTAAGGAATTCATTGGTTTTACAACACTTAAATAATTATTATATATGTTTAACACATCACTAACTAAACTTCTAAAGAAATGTTTCGGTTCATCATCACCACTATAAATTATAAATAAATCTAAACTAGTGTCAAATTAGCATTTTATGTAATAGCTATAAGCAAATGGAATATGTTTTTATATGGATTTAATATTTGTTGAATTTTGTATATTAACCGACTCTAAAACGCATTCAAAGTCGGCATACACTACAAAAGGCACACTCATTTCCTTTTTAAAATTTTTAAAATTTAACTTACATTCATCTAAACTAGGCATCTTAGTCACCTTCTTGTTACACTCATGTTTATGGTTTTCTAACTTTTCCTTGCTGTGAAAGTGTATCAAGCAGGTATTATATACATAAATACATGTCTTGTGCTTTGTCAGTTGACTTTTTATTAACCTGCAAGAAATAAAGAATATATATTTATTTCATTTTTATCGCTTTATATCAATATAAATACTGTAACTTACCTTGACATATTTTTGATCCAAACATAATGAAACCGTTCTCCTTCTTCCAACAACAATAAATTGAAGTTGTTTTTCTTCTCGGTTTGAGTAAAGTAATATGGTTCAACTATATTATCACCTACTCCAAAAACATTTACACTTATTTCATAGTTATTGTTTTCAAAATCTTTTATTTTATTAACGGACAGTGGGAAATTTAAAATCATATTATTTTGTAGAATGATAATATCATCATGTATGTTTTCAATGTTATACGATTTACATCTATCTGAGTGTAAACACACTGGATATAGAGCAGAAACTCTATAAACACTTAAAACAATATTCATCATTGTTTTTAACATTGACACATGCTTGTTTTTTTTAAATGTTAGGTTGTAAGCATATATATTGAGACCCCTTCAAACATTTATACTGATTGATATTAATTTCAAGGTGACATATTTCTATCAATGCCCATCCACTATCACGCTCTTGAAACTCACTCATCTCAGAGTAAATTTGAAAAATGCGATCTATTGTTGAAGCTATATTAAGAATAATCAGTTTAGTTTGATGCGATCTCATATCCACACTTCATGAATCATCTTCTTTTATTAATACATACTCGCAAAAGAGTTCACAATTAAACTTTATGTTACAATGTTGTTGTAGTGCATCTCTTAACAATTTTACGTCTTTTTCCTTTGTTTCATTTAAAAACACTTCGGGGATTAAGTTATCCTTATTATCATTTTGAATTATGTACGTTGCTATCCGGTTTTTAAAAGAAGAGTTAATACATTTAACGTTATCATTATTATTTGTTTAGCATTGTTTGATAGTGCCAATTCGTTTTCGTAATATGTTTTTTTACAGGTATTGCAATAAACAGTAGCTTCCTCCATATTTTGAATATGTTTTATGTTATGAGAATGTGTTAGGAACTCTTTGTAAATCGTAAATTACATGTTGCACACCTTAATGACGACGATGAAGGATTATCGTGATGTAATCTGACATTACGTTTTAGAGATGAATTTAAATTGTAGACTTTTCCGCAAATTGTACAAATAAAACCAGCCATTTTTTTTAATTTGTTTATTTATTTTTCTATTAATAACGTTAGTATGCTTGAATTGAATTTTCAAGAATGATATCCCATTATTTTTAATCTAACTATTTATACTAAATTTTAAACGTAACACATACACTTGCTACACTTGCCGTACACTTATTTCATAATTATACATCATATACTAAAGTAGCACTCTTCACTACATTTTCTTCTTACAATGCATTCAAAAGCTTGTTGTTACTTAAACGTTTGTTACAATGCCGCAAAGACAATATGGCAACATTTTGAACCAGAAAAAGTATCCGTACATGAATTGTCTGGTAAGCCCGTAAGTTAACGGTACTTTTTACAAAACTTAAATTTTTTTATTATGTATGTGTGTACTCTTATTTAAACGTGTGTGACATATTTTGCGTTCTTATACTGTTTTATGTGGAAAAATTAAGAAATGAGTCCGAAAAGCAAAGAAATTGTTGCTGACGAAAGAAACATTATCCTAAAATTAAGAAATGAGGGAAAATCATACCGCGAAATAGGCAAAATAGTTGGACGAAGCCACTCTTCAATACAATACGTCATTCAAAGTTTCAAAAACACCGGCTCAATTCTACCAAAACCTCGTTCAGGAAGACCTTCTAAGTTAACCATTCGGGAAAAGCGTACAATACTATCTTCAGTCAAACAAAATCCTAGAATAACTGCTTCTCAAGTCCGTTTAAATATAAAAGAATCATTTGGAAAAGACATTCACGAAGACACCCTCCGAAAAATATTAAGAAAAGAAAACTATCACGGTCGTGTGGCACGTAGAAAACCTTTTATTTCTGAAGTGAATAGAAAAAAACGCATGGACTTTGCAAATGAACTCATAAATAAGCCTTTCGAGTTCTGGGAGCGTGTTTTATTTTCCGATGAAAGTAAATTCTGCATATTTGGGATCAAGGGAAGAAAAATGGTATGGCGAAAGAGTGGTACCGCTTTTGAAAAACACAATCTGTTGCCGACAGTAAAACATGGTGGTGGTGGCGTAATGGTGTGGGGGTGTATGGCTGCTAGTGGTGTTGGGAATATATCATTTGTTGAGTCCACAATGGATCAGATTGGATATCTGAACATTCTCAAACAAAATTTGAAACAAAGCGCCGAGAAATTAGATATGGGTGAAGATTTTTGGTTTCAGCAAGATAATGATCCTAAACACACGGTGCATAATGTAAAACTTTGGTTGCTTTACAATACCAAAAACCAGCTTAAATCGCCCCCTCAATCACCAGATCTAAACCCAATTGAACACCTGTGGGATTTACTGGAGCGCAGAATTCGAGAGCATAACACTACATCAAAGGAAATGCTAAAAAACGTCATCACGGAGGAGTGGGCAAAAATAACGAGAGAGGAAACTTCAAAATTAGTAAAATCAATGCCAAACCGGCTTGCTGAGGTTTTAAAAAGAAAAGGTTTTCCTACAAGTTATTAGTTTTAATTTATTTTTTTAATAAGTTGAATAATTTTGAATTTTGCCTTTGTGTACGAAAAATTTTTCTTGTGAATTTCGCAGATATTTTAGTTTTTTTTTTGTTTTTTTATGCTAAGAATTAAAAATTAATTTTAAAACATTTCATTAAATAAAAAGAAGTTTGTTGAAGAATTATTTTGTAAGCAATTTTTTTTAAATTCCCTCTTCATAATTTGTATTTTTAAAATATGGGTTGCCACAGCTCATGTGTACGGACATTTATTCTAGCAAGTGTACGTGTTAGCTGTGGTTGTGAAATTCAAACACTTTCTTTAAGGACATTAAATACATATATTCTTATCAGTTGTTTTGTTTCAACACAAAAATAAATAAATTTTACACACCGGATGTGGTTTTAAAACGTGTTATTAGTTTTTTTTTTATCCTAAATATTAAAATATATAAATTCATACATTAGACGTGACTTATACATCAGATGTTGATTCAAGGTCATTAAGGTCAAGCTATGGCTATGAAACTCAAACACATTTTTGAACGCATAAGAAATGTTTACACACTGGATGTGTTTTAAAACGTGTTGTCAGTTTTTTTAATACTAAATGTTAAAATATATAAATTCATACATTAGACGTGATTTATACATCAGATGTTTATTCAAGGTCATTAAGATCAAGATATGGTTATGAAATTCAGACACATTTTTTAAAAAGCATTAAATATATTTTTATCAGTTGTTTTGTTTTAACGCATAAAAAATTTTTACACACCGGATATGCTTTAAAACGTGTTGTCAGTTTTTTTAATACTAAATATTAAAATGTATAAGTTCATACATTAGGTGTGATTTATACCCTAGATTTCAATATCATTAATATGTTATCAGATATTTTATCTCTATTCCTATAGATATATATCTTTTCATCTATAATTTTTGGTATAAATAGCGGTGTAGATAATGAAATTCATCATTCTTATTATAAAATTTGTTAAACATTCTTTAAAAATAAAAGATATACAAAATGCACAGTACTTTGGAAATACTTAATGGATTGGGAGAAAAAAAATACCAAAAAACAATTTTATCTCCAGGAGATTTTCCTTTTAATGAATCCATAAAATAGTTCGATGTGTTAAAAAGCTAACACTATATGGAGTAAGAGTTGTGATGGAGTTGGAAAATCAAATTGCATTTTTACTTGAGAAATATAACATATATCAGATGAAATGATCAACGGTATTTCGCTGGGAGAATATTATATAAGAAAAGTTTCAGATGGATTCTATTTTAAGCTTGTTTTTGAAATGAAGCAAATAAATGAAAAAAATTTTAATAAAATAATATAAAAGACTAGCGAACCCCCTGCACACTTCATAGTGCAAAAAAGAAAATAAAAAAATTAATTCGAATTCATTTAAGTCAGTGATAAACTACTTTTATTGTAATGCTCTGTGGTAAACAACATTTGTTGTTTTTCCATTTTCGGTGTAAATATACAAAACCGATAGTTTGCCAACGCGCGAACAGGCTACATAGAATTGTCCATGTGAGAAAACTGGATAGACTAAATTCAGTCCGCAAATTTCTAAGGATTGGCTTTGCACCTTATTAATGGTAATTGCAAACGTTTAAGAGATTTGGAGATTTGTGAAAATATTAAAACTCACTACCAACGTTCGTGTTCAGTTGCAGAATGATCCATCTGCTGATAAGTTCTCTAAGCAATTGCTGAAAATTGGGAATGGTGCAATGCCTGTTGATGACACTGGATTGATAACAATGCCAAATGATTTTGGGCGTTTCGCGCAGTCAAAAGAGGAATTGATTAAATGTGCTTCACTAACAAAGCACAACAATATACATGCCATGCATGGTTGAGTGCCACAGCGATTTTAGCGGCAAAGAACAAAGATGTTACTGAATTAAACATGGCTATACAATCAAAGATTCCTGGCGAAGTGGTGTTGTGCAAGTCTGTCTATACTGTTACCAATGAAGAAGATGTTGTGAGTTATCCAACAGAATTTTTTAATTCGTTGGACTTACCAATATTGCCTCCGCATAATCTCCAGTTGAATGTTGAAGCCTCTGTTATTATGCTTTGCAATATCAATCAACCCCGTTTGTGTAATGGTACAAGACTTGCTATTAAAAAGTTGATGGCTTATATAATTGAAGCTACTATTTTAACTGGAAAATTCAAAGGGGAATATGTATTCATTCCACGCATCCGAATGATTCCTTCTGATATACCATTTGAATTTAAACGACTTCAGTTTCCTGTTCGCCTTGTGTTTGCGATTTGTGGAGTGAATTTAGGGTATCCAGTTTTCTGACATAGAGATTTTTATATAACCTGTTCGCGCGTTGGCAAACCATCGGTTTTGTATATTTACACCAAAAATGGAAAAATATCAAATGTTGTAAAACCAATTTAATTTAATTTATTACACTTACCAATTCTGGAAATTAAATGTATTACATTCATTGCTTTTGTTTACAATGTTTCACGAAATGATTAAAATTACCAAAAATGTATGTACATATATCAATTTTTTTCCAACTTTTATCAAAAGTTATTGAAATTTTATGTAAACAAACTTTGAAATGTCACCTTATTCAGCTGCTAAAGTAGGGTAATGGTTACAATAAAAATTACAAAATTCAAAAAGAGCTATGAAGCGTTTAATAAGCTATTAAACGTTTATGACATTTTTTTTCAACTTTTGCTTATTAATTTCCTATGAAGCTGTTAATGTGCGTTTATGAATTAAACTGATATAATATAATAATGATGAATTTATTGATATATTGTTATATATATGTATGTATATATGGACTTTTAGATTCAAACATACTTACAAAAACGTTTTTTGTGTATTAAAAAAGATGAATTGACAATATTGACTTGAGTTTGCACAGAAGCATTGCATATTCAGTGCAAATAAAAACTTTGGATTTTATCAAAGCATATTTGCACAATAGTAGCTTGTGCACTTGTGTATATTTTGTTAGTGTATGCAAAAATAAGCTATACCAGTTTGCTCATGGTACGATGCTAGACTACTTGCTCGAGATTGTGAACTGAGCTATTGCGATTTCCGTATGACGTATATCCGTATGATGATCTAAACTTGAAATTGGATCGAAATCGGTTTGTTTAATTATACATGATAGAATGTTTGAATATATTCCAATTACAAATGAAATAAAAAACTATTGTAAAAATTATATTAAGATAAATAAATGTTTTTTAGTTAAAACTGATTTGTTTTTATTTAATTTATGATATATTTAGGTTAGGTATGAATATAACAATATTGTGAAATTGAAGAACTTGGATTGAAAAGTATTTTAGGGTATATAAATAAGGAAGCAATATTAATATATTTTTATCATATCATCTCTAACCTTTATGCAGTATGTATAGTATATCGCTTACTAAACGTAAAATGAAATTTATCATTTTTTATTTACTCATTATATTAAAAGTGGTATACGGTATTTCACTACCAATGCCTACTATCAGTACTCCACTTATAGAAAAGAACACAAAAAGTTTAGAATTTAATTTTACACTCCCCAACGTTAAAAGAAAGTAAAGTTTTAGAAGCAAGAGATAGTGATTATCAAATGAATGATGATATTGATATAACATCAATAACTACTACTACTGCTATATCAACATCGTTCTTTGAAGAAGATGAAAAAAAGGTGAAGAACTATGAGGAAGAGGGTTTGAATGATGAAACTTAGAATATTACTACTGATTCACCCAAGAAAATAAATGAAACCACTTTATTATCAACCCAAAAATTTTTTACAGTAGATAACGTTATAATGGAATCTCGTAGGGAATTAATTGGAAAGGAATCAAATATTGGTGGTATACTGGACTCTAATGAGTCATTTTACCGACATTTTTATGTTAATGTTGATGTTCCTATTCGTTGTACATTTGATAGTACATACGAGAAACGATACGTGAAAATAAGTTGTTATGAATATCGTGAAGTTAATGACGAATGTATATTAAGTAATGGTGAAATCGAAATAGTTCGAATACCTAATTTTTCACATAAATTTAATAACATAAACATAATTGATGTTAATAATTATACTCAGACATATAAAATGGTTATCAAATAATGTTTTCATATTAGTGTACTATCAACTGTTAAAGGAAAAAAAATATGAATTCATTTGCTTTAGTATTTGTGATAATTCTCATTCATTTCAACATTGTAATCCATAATCACCAAATCCTTATAATCACCAAAACATGTTAAGTTAAATGGTAAAACTAGCAAATATTTAGAATTAACCAGGAGAGCAAGGGATATTGATGTATGGAAAATGTGTCTCACAATGATTGATGGAAAAGTTGCACAAGCTTTAACTGATACAAAAGCATCGTCAAACTGCGTTATATGCCAAAAGACATCAAGTTAATTAAGGCATCACATTCCAGAAGATGATAGTTTTAAGGCTTAAAACTATTTTCTTCATGCGAAAATAAGTTTTATGGAACATATTCTTAAATTAGGTTATGATTTGGATTTTGGCCCGTTAGGCGAAAGAGTAAGGAAAATTAAGAAAAAAGAAAGCAAAGAAAACAACAAATTCAAGAAAAATACTTAGAACTAGGTCTAATTATCGACCAGCCAAAGCAAGGAGAAGGAAATACAAATGATGGAAATACTTCAAGGAGTTTTCTTTCAGATCCAGAAACTGCAGCATGTATCACAGGTGTAGATTTGGAACTAATATCATAAATAACATTATATTACAAGTTCTAGCCTGCAGCAGAAAGCTAAAAGCAAAAAAAATTTGGAGAATACGCAAAAATAAACAGCTCTACTTTATAGTGAAAAATACTCATGGATGTCTATGTCATCAACTGTCCACAAAGTTTTGTACCATGGAGAGCAAATAATTAAACAGAATATGCTGCCAATAGGAGATCTATCTTAAGGAGAGCAAGAAAAAAGATATAAATACTACAGATTTTTTTGTGAGCACAACACAAGAAAAATTTCCAGAGTTTGTACTAATGAAGATCTGGTTACTATTTTATTATGCTCATCATATCCCTATATGTCCAATATTCGACAAAATAAAAAACCAACTCTATTGAATTACATATAGAAGCTAAACTACTTCTAGAAGATGAAAATCAAGACTTCTTAGCAGAAATATTTACTAAAATTTTTTTAAAAATAATTATATTGCAAATAAATCGTTATATTTATAGTTTTAAGATTTCAAACATACATTTCACAGTTTTAAATTTACAAATTTCAAATAAATGTTTGTATATAATGTTCATTTTGAACTTATAGAATTTTTATCTAAAGTAAATTTAACCAATGTTGTTCATTGTTTATGCTACTTAATGAACTAAATTTTAATTTAAGCTTGTTCAAAAAATGAGCCTCCGACCTTTAGTATAAAAAATTTCACAGGGCCCAAGGTTTGGCACTTTCTGACAAAATTTTAATTTCTTAATATATATAAATTGTAAACGTGACTTAAAATATCATATTGTGTATAATACAAACTTTTATAACTAGTTTTAATACTTCACTTCTGTACCAAATATAGCAAAAAACTAAAATGCGTTTTAAATCCATCATAACCATTTTTCTAACTACTAGCCTATAGTCTCACCTAGTAAACAAGAAAAACCACGTGTCGAAATTCTAATCCGTTCAAAAGTTATATATTTTTGACCGCCTTCTCGCGAAATGGTCCACTGTGCGACGGAGTTATGGTAAACGCATGGAAGCTGCATGGTCTTTGTCGCAAATATGAGAAAAAACCTCAAATATCTCAATTTGATTTCCGAGTAGAGGTATGTGAGTCAATAATTATGAAATCGAATCATCCGAATGCCGGAAAAATGTTGACTTGTGGGGTACAAATGGGGCTTAGGTATGATCGCATCGATCCACTCGTCATCGTTGTCCATAGTGCGGTGGAAAAACCGAATACGGATGTTTGAAGTGCCAGGTGAATTGACACCCAGCTACTTGCTTGCAAGAGTATCACAATAAAGCATCTCCAGATAAATCAAAAATGCCAAAGGCTAAATAGTTCATTATATAATTAAATAAGTAAAAAAATATAAATTCACTTTTTATTCACTCCAAAAAATTTTTTTTATATACAAATATTTCTTATATTTGAAACTCATTAAGGACTGCTGGGTATTTAAATACCCATTTACATTATACACAGTGCTCCGAGCAAGCGTGCTCGCAAACCACTTTCAACTTTTTTACGATGTCTAAAGCTATCTATAACGGGCATTGCCCTTTGTTTGGGAACGCTTTCCCAGATCATTTTCCCACACAAAAAATCTCCATTTTACCTAAATGAAAGGCAAAATGCAAAAATTTTAACTTATTTTATTGTTTATTTTGGGTTAATCAATCTCTATTTCTAAATAAAAATGTAAGTCAAAGCCATAATCTATAATCTAGCCGTCACTAGAATCTTTTTACTGTCGTCACTTTTTTGGGTATTTAAATACTCATTAGGCAGGAATGGGCTAAGAAGGTGAAAATCCAATTACAACTGGTGTTCAGATTCAAAAATCAACAGCGGCTGCTGCTGATGTTGGGTAATGTATTTCTAATGGATTTCTAAACGGAACACCATTTCACACCATCCCCTTTTAGATCTCTATACATGGTACAGTATTATATTTTGGCAAATGCAATCAAAATAATCTCCATATATTATATTATCATTTACTAGTAATTTGATTTTCAATTTTATTGTACTTTAGCAAATGATTTTAAAATTATCTCCATATAATATATTTCCATTTACTGATACAATAATAATGGAAACATAGTATAAAGAGATAACTTTGAATGCATTTGATAAACTACAATAAAATTTAAAACCAGTAAATGGAAATATAGTATATGGAGATAATTTTGAATGCATTTGCTAAAATATAATACTGAGTTTTCTATATTTCCATTTACTGGTAATAGACGACGTAAAAAAAGATATATAAAATATTAAAATTAAAATAGACCAAAAATAAAAAAAAATAATAAACATACATAAAAAAGTGAAACCGATATGTTATTATAGATAGATAGTAAGCGATACGGTTTAATAGAATATCGATGAACTTTTTGTCCCTCAATAAATATTTTTAATTAAGTTAATTCAATTTAACATGTAGATCGTAAGCGAAAGTTGTAATATATAGATAAACTTTTTGTCCCGGAGCATGTTTTGGGAACAAAAGGTTAACCTATGTTCGTAATTAAGTGCAGTTCGTGTTATTGTAGATGGTAAGCGCAAAAGTGTAATATATATATATATATATATATATATATATGTATATATATATATATATATATATATATATATATATATATATGTATATATATATAAAATTTTAATATATATTTTGAATTACGTTCAATTTCAGTTAGTAAGACTTTTGCAAAAACATAAATGTTATTATATAAGCGCAGTTCGTGTTAATATAGATAGTAAGCGAAATAGTGTAATATATATATATATATATATATATATATATATATATAATTTTTTTTATTTTAATTACGTTCAATTTCAGTTTTGCAAAAAGATAAATGTTCTTATTTTTAATTAGTATTTTGTTAAAAATTTTTCCATTTTAAAAATTTAAACTAAGTTGGAGGATTTTTAAAATAAAAAGTTTAATACACATTGGAATATAAATATACAGACAACTTATTAATTTAATACAAAATGAATAAGGAAAGAATTCTGCAGTGGGTAGGTATCTACTAACATCTTAGTAGACATTGATATAGTTCAAATAAATAAATTAACATTTGTCTGTAGTCTGCATTTTTCGGTGGGATACATATTTGGAAACAAACTTTAAAAATTTGCTATTCCTAAAAATGAAATTGTTGAACTAAAGACAAGTTTTGAAAAAACTGATTCATATTTTAAAGCATCTCAAGTTCCAATACCAAAATGTGCGCAGAAGGGAAATTTGAATTTTTCTATGGACAAAATTTGAGAAGACCTTCCAGTAGGTAAAGACCCGACGAAAAATAAAAAGCGAAAGTTTTCATAACGTACAGGAGACAATGGACGTAGGATACTTAGGAATTGACCCAATATATAATTATTTGTCTTCCACCTACTACTATTCTAAATTGAACGAAAACTGCGTTAGACCATTATAGAAGACAATATTTAAAGAAAAAACGTTTGAATAGTAGCTAACAACAAACAATGCTAGGTTATCCCATCAGTTGGGCAAGTTTTAGGAGAAAATTAAAATATTGGAACATAATGATTTTTCTTAAAAAATTTTGAAATCAATGTCGGTATGTGTTAAAAATAGTTCAAAAAATCATTCCCGAGATCTTAGAAGACACCGGTATGAAACCGTTATAACGTTTATTTCTTTAGCGGTATATTTCCTCTCTGCTTTTGTTTACCATTATTTAAATAAAATGTTAGATAGGCTTGATGTAAGAACTTTACAACGTTTTGTAAGAGATTGGCCAAAGTCTCCGGGTAATTTAAACGGGATATTCAAGGCTTTGAAAGTTCGTGCGCTTAAACTTCCGCCAGAGGAAGATAAATATGTAAGTGTATCATGTGATGAAATGTCTATCAAGAGTTATTATAGCACGACCATATTTTCTGGTAAATGATAAAAGAATTTTCTTCATGCATGGGGAGAGTCCCATCTTTTGAAAAGAGTTTAAGCATAAAATTTATTTTTAAAATTAACTGGTATCACGGGAAGATATTATCCATTTCTACAAGGTCGATTCTAACTCCATAAAATGCGCTCCGAAGCTCAATATTGAAAATATTTACCCAAATGGGTTTCAGAGTATGAAAGTTAACTTAGCTGCCCAAATGTTAAGTAGCACTGTATCTATAGGTATGCGAACTTTACATGCGTCAGGAAAATTGTTTTTTTCAAGGTCCTCGATTTTTTAAATACTGCCGAATACTTGGAGTTTTTTAATAATTTCTTTGACATGTTTAATAGTCGATCGAATTCTAAGGCTTTCACCTTTTCCGAGGAAGAGCTTGAAGTTCTTTGACTTGCTGCAAAGAAACTTGGCACTATTATAATAATAGATGAAAAGGAAAACAATATAACAAATACTTTTAGGTTCATACACGATTAGCTTATAAGCATTTCATCTTTGAAAAGCCTTTTCTTGCATCTGAGGGAACATGGTTTCGCAAACTAAAAACACGTAGACTGACGCAGTATCATTTGGAACATTTCTTTGGGCAAATTAGAAAAGGTTCAGGAAACTACGTCCGCATTACTGCTCGAAATTTTTCGAGTTCTTTTCAAAAACGTTGGGATTTGCACTACTTTAACGTAGTAGATAACGGCAATTGTGAAGAAATATCTTCCGACAAAAAGCTATTAGATTTTTCAATAGTGGACTTGGCATACAGAAATAACTCAGAGTGGGATAATTTCACTGTTTGCCAAACCCTTGCCCTTCTCTAAATGATATAAATATCCAAGAGAATGAAGAAATTAATTAAGAAAAGACAGTTCTGGAACGTAATGCTTTTGTATACGTTTGTGGTTATTTTTATCTCAAACTCCAGCCAGACCATATTTGCGAGTAACCGATTCCTACATTTCATAGTGACAAGCCTGTTTCTCCAGACTATTCTTTTACATCGCAAAAAGAATTTGAAAACTGACATTTGGTTAAACCGCTTCAAGGATTTGTAAAATATTTTTCAGTCTTAGAAAATTAATTCTTTCCTCTATTTAACCAAAATTGCCACCAGCATGGTATAAAAAAAAATTATATTTGATGAACTTTTTAAGGGAAAACCTTATCTTTGTTGCGATAAAGAAATTAGAATTTAGTTCATTTTACGTTTTTTCTATTAAAAAATTAAAGAGCCCAATTTTAAAGAAAATATCTTGTGTGTTACTAATATATAGTTCAATTTCGACTTTGGGCATATACTGCAAGAAAAAAAAAATAGCCGAGAAGTGTTTGTTATATAATATCTCTTCTTATTCCACAGATATCATGCAAATCTACTTCTCACATGATGCATATATTAAAATCATTTCCTCAATCCATTATATGTACCTTTAAATTCGTTAAAAATTTTTTGATTGTGCAGTTTGCAATGTCTTTAGTTCAAAACTTTTCTTTATATGATGCCTTAATATTCGATTATTTATCTCTTATTTTTCATGTAAATAATTTATCATTTTAACAATTCATTATTTTCCATGTAAATAAATTAATTTATTTGAATTGCTGCCATTATTATTTAAATATAAACAACAATGTACCTGTATAACACATTACGGTACATTATATCACACACATATACTTTAAATTATAAAAATGAATCTATATTATTTTTCACTGAAGATATATTTTATTTTATGCACAAAAATGATAAGGCATATATATTATTTTCTTTTATTGTGTATTGAATTGTTTAATATTAATTTATGTGCAATATAAAGTTATCTATATATATAAAAATAAGTTGCATTGTGTTAGTAATTGATGTTCTCCTTGAACCGATTTTGTTTCTTCAAAATTTATGAAAGATGACATCAATACCAAGGTTTTCATGTGTATTGGTTCATGAGTTATAGCCATTTTAGTGAATACTGCAATCATTTCGAAATATTTGAGTTAATATTTTGAAAAACTGAAATACAATTCGTTTTGAAATTCATTACAATTAAATTTTAGTCAAACCATTAATTTAATTTATATACTTAGTTATTCTAAATCACAACTTCGGGGATCTATGAAATAAATTACATACAAATAAATCACTAAACACTTAAATATTTAAATACATTATGCACAGCCCACGTCATATGCATGAGTACGCGCAGGATTCAATGACTTATGTGCGTTATTACGGTCGACCAGATTTATTTATAACATTTACGTGTAATCCGCAATGGAGTGACATTAAAGATAATATATTCGCTGGCCAAAGTCCTACCGACCGCCATGATATCACTGCCCATGGTTTTAAGCAGAAATTGAAATCGCTTATGGGTTTTAGCGTGATATCTAAAGTGTTTGGTGAAGTGAAGTGCTGGATGTATTCTGTGGAGTGGCAAAAGCGTGGTTTGCCACACGCTCACATTTCAATATGGTTGGTGAATAAAATCACATTACATGAAGTTGACAATGTTATATGTTCTGAAATTCCAAATCAAAGAAGTGATCCTGAATTATATGATGTTGTTGTGCAAAATATGATACACGGTCCATGCACAGCCCACGTCGTATGCATGAGTACGCGAATAAGAAATCTGTTGTGGCTTTGGAAAGAACAATGAAAGATCTCCGAGATAACTCAGAGTTGTTTGATGGTGCGTTGATTTTATTGTTATGTGATTTTAGGCAAACATTGCGGATCATTCTTAGATCGACATCTGCCGATGAAATTAACGCTTGCTTAAAGACTTCATATATATGGAGATTTGTTAAAATATTAAAACTCACTACCAACGTTCGTGTTCAGTTGCAGAATGATCTATATGCTGATAAGTTCTCTAAGCAATTGCTGAAAATTAAGAATGGTGCAATGCCTATTGATGACACTGGATTGATAACATTCCCAAATGATTTTTGCCGTTTCGTACAGTCAAAAGAGGAATTATTTGAATGTGCTTTCACTAACATAGCACAACAATATACATGCCATGCATGGTTGAGTACCAGAGCAATTTTAGCGGCAAAGAACAAAGATGTTACTGAATTAAACATGGCAATACAATTAACGATTCCTGGCGAAGTGGTGTTGTACAAGTCTGTCGATACTGTTACCAATAAAGGAGATGTTATAAATTATCCAACAGAATTTTTGAATTCATTGAACTTACCTTCGTTGATGTCACCTTTCATATAAATTTTGAAGAAACAATATCGGTTCGTGCACTCCGAAGAACATCAATTACTAACACAATGCAATTAATTTTTATATATATAGATGACAATTTTGTCAGAAAGTGCTAACCTTTGGCCCCTGTGAAATTTTTAATACGAATAGTCAAAGGCTCGTTTTCCGAAAAATTTTGAGTTAAAAAGTAGCATAAACATTGATTAAATTTATTTTAGATAAAAAGTTTTGACGAAGAAGCATAGGTTTCTATTTAAGTTCATAATTGACATTATATGCAAACTTTTATGACAAATTTGTATATATAAAATTGTCTAATGTATGTACATTAAAGCTTAAAACTATAAAAATAACGATGGTTTGAAAAACTATTATTACTTGAACAATTTTAGTAACTTTTTTTCTAAATAGCCTTGATTTTCATCTTTTAGAAATAGTTGAATTTGAATTTGTTGTTTTGGTTTTGCTTTCTATTTTCTTCATTTTCCTTATTTTTCTCACTGTTTCGCCTAACGGGCCAATACCCAAGTCATAACTTTATTTAAGAATATGCCCCAAAAGACGTATTTTCGCAAGAAGAGGGGACAATTAAAATATGTATGCTGCCTTAAAACTATCATATGGAATGAGATATCTTAGTTGAATTAATGTCTTGTGGCATATAACGCAGTTTGACGATGCTTTTGTATCAGTTAAAGCATGTGCAACTTTTTTATAATTCATTGTGAGATACATTTTAAAATTTACTTAGATTTCCTGATCATCAAGTGTAAATACAGCAGGTTAAAGCGCATCTCTTGTTTCTTTTTTGAATGTAAATTTTATTGATTTGCAATACTTTGTTGATGAGGCTACTTCTATTTCCATACATTAATTTCTACTGCTCTGCTGGTTGATGGCTCTAACCCGGTATAACTTTTTGTTAAGCGCAATGGAACGAAAGATATATGATGTATGAGTATATTCGGCATTACATTGCTTTTATTTTCTTAGACCAGAGGACCCATCACATCCCCATTTAGAATTTAAAGTAATGCTGGCATTCAAGCTATCAGCATCAAGCGTATTTAACAACCGTTCGGCAGTGCGTTCAAGATTTTGCAATTTAATTAAGTTCCTGTGACAACCATTAATGGTTACGTTCGTACATCCTTTTCTAGTTATAAGAGCATTATGCATAACGTGATATTAATCTTTTTCTAAAATTTCCAATTTTTTGTTTGTGTAGTTAAATTTTTTCTTTTGTACTGTATATTTTAAAAATTTTATTTCCCCGTATATATATGTTTCATCTGCTAAAGTGAACGGACGTGTTTGTTTTTGACTCCTAAAAATATAAAATTTTGCACTTGATTACAAACGGAATTCTCTTGTTTACCAGTATTAAAAGTTCAAAATATATAATTTGCATAAAAATATTGTTTCGTATTATTGCATTAATGAACATTTATGCTTTAAATCCTTAGTGATTAATATACATACAATATAAACAAAATAGCCGAACTTAATAAAACAACAAAAATACTAATTATCATACAGTCATGTTGTTATTTTAAAACATCAACAATATACATAACAACAATTTACATTCCATTATATACAACAAATACTGCAAAGATAAACCGCTAACTCGTTTTCAACAATAATAATATATACTCTTTTGCTCATATTTCACTAATATAAAAACAGTGTTACCGCAGTAAACTTTTCAGTTAATTCTTAAATTCAACTAAAAAACTAATTAAAAATGTCCTGCTTAAATAAAAACTGCAAACTTGAACTTAATTATGAAAGCATGATATGTTGTTGGTTATGCCATGGGCTATGCCACTATAAATGCTGTGGCATGTCGGTGAGTGTTGCGGATTCCATTAAGAAGTATGATGGGCTGCATTGGTGTTGTAATGGCTGTAAAAAAATTGGAGCAAATTCTTATCGATTTTTCCAAAGTACTAAAAGCCAGTTCCTGGAAATACAAAATGAATGTGCGAAGGTTTCAACCCGTATTTCCGCGTATGAATCCCTGTTTGATGATTTTAAATCATCTTTAAAAAATTTAAAATCGCCTCAGACATCTCCAAAGCGACGCAAGTCACCAAGGAACCTTAACAAGGAAAAACCAAATGAAAATCCTTTGGTATATCCTTCGGAGTTGCCATCTACTGCTGATTCTTGTAATCCTGCTAGTAAAAATTCTGTGTCAGCACCTCCCCCTTTAAACTTAAATCCATCTACTTCTGAACTTGCACTTTCTAAATCAAATAATGTGGATAATCGTTCGTTGAGTGTTCCAGCTGAAAATAATTACCCACCAGGTCAAGATACGATTGGAAATTCTTCCGAACGCATATTTTTTACTCCCTCTCCGTCTCCCACACCTAGCGTATTATCAATCGAAAATCCAGTTAATACGGAGTTTTCATGTCCTTCAAAGAAGACTATATTTGCTACAGGCTTTACATCCGCTGATACATCCGCAAGTGATGTTTTATGATATATTAAGACAAAACTTGGTACTGAATTATCCAATGATTTGAAAATGTTGAAATTAAATATATTTTAAAATAATTGTTCCTCAATGCCTTTTTGATAAAATAGTAAGCCCAAGCTTTTGGCCCGAATATACAATAGTTAGAGGGTTTATTTTTAGAGACGAAAATAATGTAACTCTTCCCAAGGCTACAGCCTCTAGTTCAAAAAACTAGAAACAAATTCTTCTACAAGAAGTTATCTTAATTTGTCATCTATTTCTATCGCTTACCAAAACGTTCGTGGTATGAATACCAAACTAAAATCGTTATACCTTCAAAGTTTTAATATCGAATACAATATTATTGCATTTACGGAGACTTGGCTTCGCAATAAACTTGGAAAAAAGATCCATAATTCTGAAATAATGTGCAACAAATTCCATATTTATAGATATGATAGAGTTAAAAAAGATGGTGGTGGAGTCTTAATTGCAGTTTCTACTTGCTTACCATCTGAAGAGATTGTTTTAAATATTGCAAGTGATATCGAATTCCTAGCTATATGTATTAAGTTGAAGTTTACCACAATGTTTATAACATGTTCGTACATTCCTCCTGCTTCAAGTACTCAGATTTATGAAACCCATTTGAAATGTATAGAGCTCGTAATGAAACAATCAAAACCTGCCGACATCGTTATTGTACTAGGTGATTTTAATATTCCAAACATCACTTGGTGCAAGGAACCAGACTCAAACTTTTTTAATCCAGCAACTGGCCATAAAAATTTTTTCTAGTCGACTGTTTTGCTGATCTTGGGCTTTTTCAAATAAATGGCATACGGAACATATTAGAAAGACTACTTGATTCGGTACTCGTTGTTCATCCTGAAGATTTTTGCGTTAAACGTGTGATTCCAGTGTTGTCACCTGAAGATCCTTATCACCCTACATTGGAAATAAATTTCTCCTTGCAAACTCAATTACAATCAACTTGCCGGTTATATAATGACAGATCATTTGATTTTAAGAAAGCATATTTTAACAAACTAAATAACCTTCTATTTATGGTAAACTGTTCTAAGTATAATGCAGACAATTCTTTAAATCCACAAGAAATTAATAAAAAGCTATCAAAATTTTACGCAGTATTATTTGACTGCTTTCAGAAATCTATTCCATTAAAGAAAACAAAAATCACTAATGGACCCCCGTGGAACACAACGCATCTTGCTAGACTCAAAAACTTAAAGAATAAACATTATAGAGTCTTCAAAAAAACCGGTTTAATTTCTGATTACGCAAAATATTCAACATCAAGGGCACATTACAATTAAGCTAATACACACTGTTATAATAATTATATTTCTAAGGTTAAATCATATTTCAAATACAACCCCAAATCGTTCTACCAGTTCGTTAACTCAAAACGAAAAGTTTCAGGGTTTGCTTCGACGATGACATTTTGTGATAACGAATCTTCAGATGATTCAGATCATCATGATAACGAATCTTCAGATGATTCAGAGATTTGTGACATGTTTGCTGATTTTTTCTCCACATCATTTTCTCGGAAACAATACAACCACCTTTCTGAGTATCCATATTTCATTCCCGAAGCTACACACATTAGTTCTTCTAAAGTACATGCAACAACAGTTATAAGCGCTATTAGAAAATTAAAAAGTTCCGAAACATATGGTCCAGATGGTGTTCCTAGCTGTATCCTGCATCGGTGTTTATATCCATTAGTTATGCCTTTAACATACTTATTTAATATATCGCTATCGGCTTGCTATTTTCCTACATATTGGAAAGCATCATTTATTATGCCGTTATTTAAGTCCGGAAATAGATCAAACTTCTCAAACTACAGTTGTATTGCTAAATTAAGTGTTATCCCGAAACTTTTCGAGAAAATTATAACAGACCATCTATCACATCATTTATCTTCTTATTTGTCACCGCTCCAACATGGATTTAGAAAAGGACGCTCTACTGCTACTAATCTTTGACTTTAGCAAGGCATTTGATAAAGTAAATCATGACCTTCTTATATCTAAATTGGAATTAGTTGGCTTCTCTCCGGTTTTCCTGAAATGGATATCGACATATCCTAAGGACAGACATCAATGTGTCTTGCTTAGAAATCGTAAATATAAAACTATTTCTGTACCTTCTGGAGTTCCACAAGGTAGCCATTTGGGTCCTTTATTGTTCCTCATATTCATTAATGATCTACCGACCTGTATTCACCATTCAAACATACTAATGTACGCGGATGAAAAGGACCCTCTACTGCTACTAATCTTTTGGAATTTACATCTTATGTAATAGAATCGTTCTGCTCAGGTTACCAAATCGACACTATTTATATTGACCTTAGCAAGGCATTTGATAAAGTAAATCATGACCTTCTTATATCTAAATTGGAATTAGTTGGCTTCTCTCTGGTTTTCCTGAAATGGATATCGACATATCTTAAGGACAGACATCAATGTGTTTTGTTTAGAAATCGTAAATATAAAACTATTTCTGTACCTTCTGGAGTTCCACAAGGTAGTCATTTGGGTCCTTTATTGTTCCTCATATTCATTAATGATCTACCGACCTGTATTCACCATTCAAACATACTAATGTACGCTGATGATATAAAGCTTTTCCTTTGCTTTAATAATTCGAATGTGTCCTCATTACTCCAAACGGATTTGAATAACCTCTACCGATGGTGCAATCTAAATTTAATGGAGTTAAACTTAAAGAAGTGTAAATACATGTCGTTTCACAGAGGATTATTCATACAATGTACCTACAGAATTAACGACTATGCAGTTGAAAAAGTCTATTTATTTCTTGATTTTGGTCACATCTCCCAGATTATAGATAAAACTAAGGAGTTCTTGGTTTTATTAAACGTTGGGGAAAGGAATTTGACGATCCATATGTTATAAAGCAATTATATACTTCTCTTGTAAGACCTATTTTGGAATATGGATGTGTGGACTGGGATCCGCAATATGAAGTTCATACTAAGAAAATTGAATCTGTTCAAAAACAATTTTTGATATTTTGTTTTAGAAGTCTGCCCTGAAATACAAAGTCGCCTACAACCTTTACGACTTAATTGATTATTCATCCCATCCTTACACCATTAAAAGAAATATCATTAATCACTTGAATAATTAGTTTTATATACGTATCTCAATTATACTATTTTGAGTTAAACTTAATACTGTATTAAAATATTTTCAATGGCCTGTAATAATTTTTTCATAGGCTGATTAAACAAAATAAAAATAAAATAAAATATGCAATTCAATATCGTGTAAATCATATTGTTGAAAGAAAATATCGGCGAGATCTCTGTAGGTGTACTTACCCATAATTGAAATTTTCATAAATAACAATTATTAAGAAATTACTTTAAGTAATCTTACTAGCAAATAAACAAAGACAAAATTCCGGTAGACAGGTAACATCACAATCAAGAAACGAACACGTTCACACGCGCATATACAAAGGATGAGAAGACCACAGCACAAACAATAGACGTGAACCTTTGACGTATCGTTTTTCCAGGAATTTCCCTTTTAATTTTGTACTTCTATCTGTAACAGCGCTTGTTATATATCAATTGTTTTTACCATAATTAGTTGAGATATGTTCCTTATTAGACGCAGTTGTGAATATAAACATATAAAATATAAACAATATGCCCAAGCAATTCTGAAAAAAACTATTTAATACCTTTATTTTAAGGGTAAATTACAATAAAAAGCTAAATACTTTCCCATCTGATATCCGTCTTTCATAAAAGCGATCTGATAAAAAAAGTACTTCTAAAATGAGCACAAGAGAAAGCACATATTTTACTAAAAAAATATATATGACCTTGTATCATAAAGATTACTCTGGTGCTCACGGTCGGATCGTACCGGGTATACAATGGAGTATAGAGGAGAGTTTGTACTATAAGATGATACTTGTCTCTAAACGAACTTTTATAAACTTTAGAAGTTATGCTCTATTAAGTGGGAGGATTTACGAACATTTCGGACCTTTAACAAATATTTCAAAATAATGTATTTAAAAAAGTTATAAACATATTTGTTGCTGATAGTGCAGCTAACAAATTGGGCAATTATATAAAATTTATTTTGTTTCGAAATCTCTTAAAACAAAAAAGTTATAGATGTTTAAAAATTTAAAGCTTATTAAGAACTTTTTCATTTTAGCAAAATAATGAAAATCTCCATTTTGAATCACCCTGTTCACTGTGATATAGTTAAAATAAAGTTTAGATTTTTTGTTTCCCGAGGTATACAAGTGTCTACTTTCGAATGAACTTCCACATTTTACAATTGGTGATAGTAAAAAATATGAGTTTTGGCCGCCTTCTCGCGAAATGGTCCACTGGGCGTCGGTTATTTGCATTTAACGTTTATATGCATCCTAACACGAACAATTTTCTATTCCTATTTAAAAAACATTAACTACTTTTTGTATTTGCATTTAATTTATATGCATTTCTCGCTTTTATGCACCGTAAAAAATTCAATTTTTTTTTAAATGTATTAAATATATACTCATATATGCACGGTACATACTCCAAATATTATTAATTTGTGCAGTAATTTTTCGACTTCAAAAACAAAGTTTTCCCATTTTACCAAGTAAACAATTGAAAAATTCCGAGTGCACTCAACTTATATACATAACAAACCTAACAGCTTCTTGACGAGCCACAACTTTGTTCTAACATTTGTTACATATATATATGTATGTATGTACAAAACATCAGAAAATTGGTATGTAGTGCTATTTTTTCATAGGTTTTGACTTTTCGCAAGAAAGACAAGACTATCAACAAAAACAAAAATAAATCAATAAGAATCAATGAAATTGAATTTTAGTTTTGTTTTAAAAACGTCAATATTTTATTTGTTTTTATGATTATATGTGGTTCCAGAAAAAAATCTGATTTGATACATATTTCCTTACTTAAGCACGTATTTCTAAGCCCAAACTTACGTTAATTGCTAGATGCTAATTGCCAGAAAGACTGAATGTAACGTACCCTTTTTATTACTTGTTTTTTCCTTGTATGCACAAAATAATAATTTTAATTAAAGTTTTGTAAAATCAAAATTTGGGGTTTTATTTACTCATTGTAGGTTTTTTATACATGCACCACTGAAGCATATAAGCGAGTTTTTTAATAAGCACTGATAATGCATATAAGCGAGTTTTTATAAATGCACTTCTCACTTATAAGCACCAAAAATTTGAAACGCATATAAGCGATAAATACTGTATCATCACAATTATATTCACTTTAACAATTTTCGACTCTATATGTTTTCCAGCTACTATCAGATTTTTTCTAATAACTTTTTCCATCAGCAAATTCTTTGTAGACACTGTGACCCTAAAAGAGATATACAAATATTGATTAATGTTTTTAAATACGATTTAATGAACTATTATTCTGATCGATATTACATTTATAAGTTTCACATTTTGTATAACACAGAAAAATACTTACATTTTATACGCTCTTGCTGATATGGTTCACAAATTGCTTTTAGATCTTTAAACAAGTTATCAAATTGATTTGTATAGTATATGTCTTTCAATTTTCTTATTTGCCATTGAAATTGACTAAGGCGCTCATGTTGGAAAGACACTATTTCATAAACGGAAAAAGAAACTTATTTCTTTTTAATAAATGAATATGTTGACAAATATAAATACCTTGAAATCTGTACAGTATATTATTAGTTAAGAAATAATATATTTAGAAGGACTGGGTAAACATGAAGGCTTCGAAGCTATCACCAACACCGGCGTGGAGAATAGGCAATTGGATCTATTGGAAATTATCAGCAGTTTTGTCCACTTCCAAATGTTCATTGGGATCAACATTATACCACTATGTGTCTAGTAAGGAAATAATTGGAATAACAAATTGTACATATATAATAAATTTGATAAGAGGTCTATTGTAAGCATTGCTTTCATTAAAAATAAATTATACTTACCACCTTCTAGTAAGAGTTCGTGGAATTTCTGATTTTGTTGCTGCAGTTCAAATCTGTTTCGGAATTGATATTTTTGACTCTATCTTCTGTGACTTGAATGAAATTCTCATTCCCGATCCAATTTATAGTTTAAGAGTACTAGGGAACTGTATGTGCTGCGACCATTAAAAATATTAAATTTCAGCAATTAAATTTGAAATTTTTCAATTTTAATTGCCAAAATTCTCAAATTTCCCAAAATTCTCAAATTTCATTTTGTGTGTGTTCGTGTGTGTATTTTTTCCCACGGTTTAATAGGGGCGTTCACATTGTTGTTTTTTTTTTTTTAAATAAAATGTTGGGGTAGGCGTGGGAATTTGTGTCTGTCCATATGTGACCTTGAGAATACATGTCCGTCGGTATGTGAGCGTGGGAATTTGTGTCTGTCCATATGTGACCTTGAGAATACATGTCCGTCGGTATGTGAGCGTGGGAATTTGTGTCTGTCCATTTGTGACCTTGAGAATACATGTCCGTCGGTATGTGAGCGTGGGAATTTCTGTCTGTCCATTTACACTGTGTACGCCTGGTGAATAAAAAAATTTAGAAGCATTTTTAGGAATTACACTATTTAAAAAGTGTAGTAGTTATATATGGATACCCTTAATGTTTGTGGTTCGTTCCTTCTTGCTGGAGTGAGATTTTTTCTTTTATTTTTTTGCTTATTAAAATTTGGTGTGTTTACTTAAGATTTGTCGTCCAGCAATTCAGTGTTTTTTTTTTTTTACTTTTTTGCTTGCAATGCTTGAGTCTGGAGGAATAATTTGATTATTCTGATCTTGAAGACGTTGTGAAAAAAAAAATTACTATTGCATAAATATTGAAACTGATGTTTTGTTTATTTTATACATGACGATCATCGATGGATTTTATTTGGGGATCTGGATGGTGGTGCGATTTCTGTATTTTGTAGAATATGAATATTTATGCTATGTTTAAGTGTGTGTGATTTTTGTGTTCTGAGTGGCGGTTGGAATGTCTGGCTGTCAGACAGTCTGTGTGTGTGTGACGATTGGTGAGTCTGTATGACAGTCCGCTTTCCTGGTCAGTATAAAATGTGATAAGGTGTACATATTCATGCGTACATAAATATCTACAAATTTATTTCATTTACGCATATACATACAAACAAATAATAAGCGTGTAGTAGTAGGGAACTGTATGTGCTGCGACCATTAAAAATATTAAATTTCAGCAATTAAATTTGAAATTTTTCAATTTTAATTGCCAAAATTCTCAAATTTCCCAAAATTCTCAAATTTCATTTTGTGTGTGTTCGTGTGTGTATTTTTTCCCACGGTTTAGTAGGGGCGTTCACATTGTTGTTTTTTTTTTTAATAAAATGTTGGGGTAGGCGTGGGAATTTGTGTCTGTCCATATGTGACCTTGAGAATACATGTCCGTCGGTATGTGAGCGTGGGAATTTCTTTCTGTCCATTTACACTGTGTACGCCTGGTGAATAAAAAAATTTAGAAGCATTTTTAGGAATTACACTATTTAAAAAGTGTAGTAGTTATATATGGATACCCTTAATGTTTGTGGTTCGTTCCTTCTTGCTGGAGTGAGATTTTTTCTTTTATTTTTTTGCTTATTAAAATTTGGTGTGTTTACTTAAGATTTGTCGTCCAGCAATTCAGTGTTTTTTTTTTTTACTTTTTTGCTTGCAATGCTTGAGTCTGGAGGAATAATTTGATTATTCTGATCTTGAAGACGTTGTGAAAAAAAAAATTACTATTGCATAAATATTGAAACTGATGTTTTGTTTATTTTATACATGACGATCATCGATGGATTTTATTTGGGGATCTGGATGGTGGTGCGATTTCTGTATTTTGTAGAATATGAATATTAATGCTATGTTTAAGTGTGTGTGTGTTTTTTGTGTTCTGAGTGGCGGTTGGAATGTCTGGCTGTCAGACAGTCTGTGTGTGTGACGATTGGTGAGTCTGTATGACAGTCCGCTTTCCTGGTCAGTATAAAATGTGATAAGGTGTACATATTCATGCGTACATAAATATCTACAAATTTATTTCATTTACGCATATACATACAAACAAATAATAAGCGTTTATTCTTTGTGCCCAAATATTCCCTTGACCATTTGAATGAATGAATGAACGATTGTGTATGTTTGTTTGTGTGTTCTCTGAAAAAAATAAATATGTATGTAGGTTTTTCGTTTGAAATAAAAAGACATTTATTTTAATTTTTATAAGCATTTATTTAAAAGTTTGTTAACACTTTCATTTTTAAGTAAAATTGCATTCCTTAAGGCACAAACACCATAGTCGTGATAGCTACAATAGGGATATATGGAATGCTTAGTTTCCATTTGTTTGAAATTAATGCAGCCAATGTCTTCAATGTTATAAACTGTTTGATGAATAATTTTTTCCAGCCATTTTTTCTTCTCTTCCCCCTTAACATATATTTGTGAATTTCTTATATTCGATTTTAAAAACTTGCAAACGCTTTGAAATGAGACTGATCCATCATTCCAGTTAATATGATGATAGTTTTTTGTTAACCAAACTGCTTCTCTCTGTTTTTTGGCTGATAAACATGCGAAATCAAAAGGAGGTTTTATGATGAAATTGAACCATTCCTTGTTGCTGAAAACTACAGCTAGTTCTTTTGCGATGAAGTCATTTGAATTAGTTTTGAAACCTTGCAAGTCTACAAAAACAATATCACCATCCATGTTATTTAATTTATAAGAGCTTCCGGACTTGACCTTTTATTGGTATGTATTCTATTATGCGGTCATGAATAAGAACGCAGTAAGCTGATGTTTTTGCTGGAATATTTGTTGCTGTTTCAAATTCAATTTTTATGTCGATTGGTCCGGTATTGAGCGTTTCGTTTTGGTGACTGACATCAACTACAATAATTGGAGCGTTATTTTTAAACTCTTGACCTGTTAGAAGAGGTTGGGGTTGTTTCATGTAGTAGCTTTGTTGGAATCTTAGATACATATCATATAGAATCGCATAGCGCTCATTTTTGAATTTTATATTAAGATCGTCATATGGGTAAGATGTTGAGTTTAAATGTACTTTTAAGTTAGTAAGATCACAATGAACAAACTTGTTTTCTTGTTGAAAGGCAATCAAGACAAAACGAGGGCGTTCTTTATTAGCGGCCAGTTTAACATTCCATATGTGATTGGTTCCCGTATTAAGGTGTGGATTCATATGACAATCCCAACTACGGAATGCCATTGGTATAGCAGCACCATTATTAAGTATTTTGATCATATTCAATTTACTATGATCAGATAATTGAACATGTGGAATTCTCCATGATATTAGTGAAATTGTAAGTTTTGCTTTCTCGGTGGAAACATTCGAGTGTACAAGATCTTCATCGTTCTTATTACGCAAGAGTATCAATTCATGTTTACCATTTAATAAAACTTTATTGTAGTCTTCAGCGAATCCTAAAAGAAGTTTGAGTGGTACATAGAAATTAAAATTTCCATTTTGAAGATCTATTTTATCAAGTTTATTCCATCCAGCATTTTGCAACACAACGCTTTCCGTAGGTGATAAAGAAACCAAATTTTTTATAGTACTGGTGGCTCCCAAATATCTTGTATGATCAATTTCAATACCATTCAGTTCATAGCGGATTTCATCAAAGAGATATGCAACAAAATTATTTTTCAACTGAAAGTTGGGTGTAGATTTCGATGTTTTTTCGTCTACAACAAGTCCTTCCACATATATATAGCTTTCACTGGGTAACACATATAGATCTTGGTTTTGTATTGAAATTCTTATTTCATCGTTGTTGTTAAAAGACTGAAGGTATGGTATGTATGTGTGATAATCCTTTTTGATAATATTTTCGTCAGATATTGGTTTATCTAAAACGTCTATTATTGAACTCATTTTGTTTTCAATTTAAAGTTCAGTGACTTGAGAAAACTCTTGTTTGCTGCTGTAAGCGATTTTTGACGAACAGATCTTTTCAATTGTTGCTTAGATTGTAACGTTTGAGAATTAGATGTTGCTGTAGTATTCTTCGATATACTCGTGTTGTATATTATCATTATTTAGTTTTTCGTCAGATATTGGTTTATCTAAAACGTCTATTATTGAACTCATTTTGTTTTCAATTTAAAGTTCAGTGACTTGAGAAAACTCTTGTTTGCTGCTGTAAGCGATTTTTGACGAACAGATCTTTTCAATTGTTGCTTAGATTGTAACGTTTGAGAATTAGATGTTGCTGTAGTATTCTTCGATATACTCGTGTTGTATATTATCATTATTTAGTTGTCCTTAAATGTATTCGTATTGTAATTTCCTCACCTCTGAAATTAATTAAGTCGCCGTTTTGATCAACCACGCGGAGAGCTAGTGAACTTATCTCTCTGGAGTTTACTGGCAAATAAATAAGATTTTTGGGAATCTCAACTATTTTATATCCAGCCGGTACATTAATCGGAAATTCATGTAGTGTATGAGCTTTAGAATTATTCATATAAGTATTAACCACAATACTGCTTTCAATCCTCAAGAGATTCACCTTCAAGATATTCACTGGAAGATCAGAGTAATGTTCTTTGTTTGGCGTTAATATTCTGCTATTGAATCCTAAAAGTCTACCTATTGTATTTTCTTTATTAAAATATATTGGTTCTTTAGAGCTGCTGACTTTGACTTGCATTGTATTGTTATTAGCTTCAATCAAAATTTTGTTTTCTGGTCTATATCGTTTGTATTGTTCTTCTATATAGTCAACTATATCATTTAATTCATAAGATCCGATCGGTATTTCAATTACAAGTTCACCGATATAAAATATATTGTTGTAGACATCCACATTCGGGATACTGTTGTATGAATGAAAATCAGTTAGAGCACATTCATAGGTTCCGTTTAAATCAATAGGAGGAAAATAATTAGCAGATAGCTCTGATGAATTGGAGCTCAGAGTCAATGTTATTGACATTTTGACTGTTTGATTGTAAATAAATGAGGTTAAACACACAGTATGATTTATAAGAAGCAGTTTCGTATTTATTGTTTATTTACTTATTTTAAACTAAATTAAATATTGATGCCATTGTTGTTGTTTTTGTTGTTGTTTATTTATTGTATTCTTCCATTTACAATATCTCATCTTTGCTTATCCAAGAATTGTGCTCATTACCAAAGCCCAGCCACTTGACAAACACCTTATGTCCTTTAGTTTTGAGAACCTTTTCAACTAGGTATGTATTAGGATATCTGGTTTTTGAAAGTTCTTCTTCATAGAATCCACCTTTAATAGGATTTCCGCGATAGTCTTCTAATATATATGTTGTAGGATATGTATTTTGTACTCTTTTAATTGTAAAGATTTCTGTTGTCCAATTCGGAGTATAACCTTTTTCAAAAATGTTTTTATATTTGCTTATGCGTACATGATCTCCTGCATTAAATTTTGACATTTTATACATCTTTAAATGACTGTATACTGTGTTTAAAAGCTGTTTTTCATTTGTTGAATTTACTTTAATCGGTGACATTTTAATGGTGCGATGAATTTTTCTATTGTATGCATCAAGTAAATCTCTATGCATATCAATCCAATTATATGAACCATTTAAGCTAAATTCCTTCCACATCATTCCTTTTAATGTTCTATTGAATCGTTCTACTATTGAGGCTTTCATAGTGCTATATGTTGAGTAGCGATTAATATTGTATTTATTCATCAACTGACTGAAATGTTTATTGAAAAATTCTTTACCATCGTCTGTTTGCAAGTTTTTCGGTATTCGTCCCAATTTGAAAATATTCTCCATTGCCTGAGTTGTTTCGAATGCATTCTTTCTGCTCAAAGGTACTGCCCAAGCAAATTTTGAGAATGTATCAATTACAGTTAGCAAAAATCGATAATTTCTATTGTCTAAGGAATAATTTCCCATTTCAACTAAATCAGCTTGCCAAAGATCATCTATTCCTTTCATCACAACTCTACGACGTACAAAACGTTTTCGAGCCTGCTTATGCAATTCATTTACAACATTTCTCTTTGAAGACATCTTATTTTTCCAGTCGGTGTTTTAAGTGTGTTGTGATCTACTTGATGCACTTGCACCTATTGATACGAACATGTAATTTTCTATTCTATAAATTTTTTCCCGTAGCTCTTCAATTTCCATATCAAAAAGTGATTTATTACCATCCATTTTCTTATTGATATCCTGCAAATGAGCATTAAGATTTTCTAACTGGAAAGCTACTTCTTGTTGCTGTTTTTTGAGTTCAGTTTGCAGAAACAATTTACTGATAACATCGTTTTCCTCCACAGCATTTGCAACATTTTTGATTCTCTTGTATTGGACATCAATGTTTTTGTTCGTATCCATAAAGAAGCCCAACAACTTAGGCGCATTTTTGGTTGAAATTACTTCACTTCTATCGTTAATATAATGTCCAAATTTATCAACGGACATGTCTTATATAAAAATCTATGTATGTATATAGTTTATACAATTATATTAGCTTCACGTAGTTCTTCAATAATTGAGACAATTTCGTTGTTGTGATTAGTATGGCCTGCAGACTGTGATGCAAGCAGTAGTCTAAGTCGATCTACCAACTCGTTTGGATCATCCCAGTATATATAGTTTGGATTATGAGGGTTAAACTGCATCAAACCCCTTCCTAAATAATTACTTTTTGTTACATCTGATGAGCCTGTATGATTGTCTCCTTTGAAAAGTTTTCCAATAATATGTTTGTACTTATGGGCTATGCTCCCTTTGATTTGACCATCAGACTTATAGCCTCTCCTGTGGGCATTGGTAGCAAGTAATATTTTTTTATAGATTTCAAGCTCGAATTTATCATAGTTTTTTGGTGCTTTATGAAACATTAAAGAAAAAAGTCCTGGCGTGAGCGCCCATATTTGTCCCCCAACCTGTATCTTATCTTGATTTAACTCGATGGTGCTATTACCAAATCTCCATTCGTTATTATTATCTTTATGTGGACCATAGTTAGTATCTAGTTCGTTTCTCGATTGCAATAGTGATAAGTCAGAATAACTTTCTTCATTATTCGAATTTTGTGAGTAAAAGTCATCTTCATCATAATTACTGCTACTTTTACTATTAGATTGCTTAAAAATTTTTTGTTCACTTAGTTTCTTGGGCGTACTCGTTTCCAATTTTATTGTTGAGTTCTGAGGATGAAAACTTTCATTGTCATCAATTCCAGTTTCCTTATCACTCGGTTCTTTTTTAACTGGTCTACCAACGTATTTAGAGCTATTGATAAATTCTTTTAAAGGTTCTGTGATAGGCTTGAATGTATCTGTTAATTGCTGATGTGTATCTATTTCTCCAGTTTTTATACTACGAAGCTTTTTCTTCAAGATATTTCTTGTTGCCACCAAGTCTTTAAGAATTTGTTCATTCATTTTAGCTATCAGGTCAGTTCAATAGGAAGCAGATCAGGTTATCAGGTCAGTTTAACAGCTATCAGGTCAGTTTATCAGGTACCAGATCAGCTTATCAGGTCAATTTAACAGCTATCAGGTCAGTTTATCAGGTATCAGACCAGCTTATCAGGTCAGTTTAACAGGTATCAGACCAGCTTATCAGGTCAGTTTAACAGGTATCAGGTCAGTTTATCAGGTATCAGATCTGCTTATCTGATCAGTTACAATAATCACATGTATAAAGTTTGAAGTCAGATTAAATACACAAGGAATTTAGTTGTATATTTAAAATCCAAAAATGTTGCGCATAAAAGGTGATTTCGAGACCTTTCCTTCAAAAAAGGACGTTTTATTAACCCGAAGGACTCAAGTTTCTCCTTGCAGGATATAATATTTCGTGGGTATATATTTGGCAGAAGCGTTATCATATTTTTGAATAGATTATCAAAGTGTGTTTTAACTGTTAACTGTTACATTTTAGGAAACAACTGGAAAAAGGCAACTGTTGTTGGGCACAACAGTAACATGACCCATTCATAAAGTCTGTTTCTGCCTCAAAAAAAAGTTCTTAGAAACGTCTAAATTTTTGGCAGGGCACTTCTTTTGGCCAATAACTCCAAAATAAATCAGTTTCAAAGTCATTGCAACATGTGTTATCGGTTTTTTTTATGAAGTGTCCACTGCCTGTCAGTTGAGGTAAAGGAAACTATGAACAAAATAGCATACTTCAAAATATTGAGTAATATGATGTTTTCGGAGGACGCTGCACTTTTTAAGAAGAGAAACCCTAGTGTATCAGTATATGTACAACGCATTTCTTTATCTTGTAGGAGTATGTAAGAGGTGAAATAGAAAAAGAAACTACTTTTATGTCTCTCTCTCTCTTTTTTTTTGAAGGAAAGGTCTCGAAATCACCTTTTATGCGCAACATTTTTGGATTTTAAATATAAAACTAAATTCCTTGTGTATTTAATCTGACTTCAAACTTTATACATGTGATTATTGTAACTGATCAGATAAGCAGATCTGATACCTGATAAACTGACCTGATACCTGTTAAACTGACCTGATAAGCTGGTCTGATACCTGTTAAACTGACCTGATAAGCTGGTCTGATACCTGATAAACTGACCTGATAGCTGTTAAATTGACCTGATAAGCTGATCTGGTACCTGATAAACTGACCTGATAGCTGTTAAACTGACCTGATAACCTGATCTGCTTCCTATTGAACTGACCTGATAGCTAAAATGAATGAACAAATTCTTAAAGACTTGGTGGCAACAAGAAATATCTTGAAGAAAAAGCTTCGTAGTATAAAAACTGGAGAAATAGATACACATCAGCAATTAACAGATACATTCAAGCCTATCACAGAACCTTTAAAAGAATTTATCAATAGCTCTAAATACGTTGGTAGACCAGTTAAAAAAGAACCGAGTGATAAGGAAACTGGAATTGATGACAATGAAAGTTTTCATCCTCAGAACTCAACAATAAAATTGGAAACGAGTACGCCCAAGAAACTAAGTGAACAAAAAATTTTTAAGCAATCTAATAGTAAAAGTAGCAGTAATTATGATGAAGATGACTTTTACTCACAAAATTCGAATAATGAAGAAAGTTATTCTGACTTATCACTATTGCAATCGAGAAACGAACTAGATACTAACTATGGTCCACATAAAGATAATAATAACGAATGGAGATTTGGTAATAGCACCATCGAGTTAAATCAAGATAAGATACAGGTTGGGGGACAAATATGGGCGCTCACGCCAGGACTTTTTTCTTTAATGTTTCATAAAGCACCAAAAAACTATGATAAATTCGAGCTTGAAATCTATAAAAAAATATTACTTGCTACCAATGCCCACAGGAGAGGCTATAAGTCTGATGGTCAAATCAAAGGGAGCATAGCCCATAAGTACAAACATATTATTGGAAAACTTTTCAAAGGAGACAATCATACAGGCTCATCAGATGTAACAAAAAGTAATTATTTAGGAAGGGGTTTGATGCAGTTTAACCCTCATAATCCAAACTATATATACTGGGATGATCCAAACGAGTTGGTAGATCGACTTAGACTACTGCTTGCATCACAGTCTGCAGGCCATACTAATCACAACAACGAAATTGTCTCAATTATTGAAGAACTACGTGAAGCTAATATAATTGTATAAACTATATACATACATAGATTTTTATATAAGACATGTCCGTTGATAAATTTGGACATTATATTAACGATAGAAGTGAAGTAATTTCAACCAAAAATGCGCCTAAGTTGTTGGGCTTCTTTATGGATACGAACAAAAACATTGATGTCCAATACAAGAGAATCAAAAATGTTGCAAATGCTGTGGAGGAAAACGATGTTATCAGTAAATTGTTTCTGCAAACTGAACTCAAAAAACAGCAACAAGAAGTAGCTTTCCAGTTAGAAAATCTTAATGCTCATTTGCAGGATATCAATAAGAAAATGGATGGTAATAAATCACTTTTTGATATGGAAATTGAAGAGCTACGGGAAAAAATTTATAGAATAGAAAATTACATGTTCGTATCAATAGGTGCAAGTGCATCAAGTAGATCACAACACACTTAAAACACCGACTGGAAAAATAAGATGTCTTCAAAGAGAAATGTTGTAAATGAATTGCATAAGCAGGCTCGAAAACGTTTTGTACGTCGTAGAGTTGTGATGAAAGGAATAGATGATCTTTGGCAAGCTGATTTAGTTGAAATGGGAAATTATTCCTTAGACAATAGAAATTATCGATTTTTGCTAACTGTAATTGATACATTCTCAAAATTTGCTTGGGCAGTACCTTTGAGCAGAAAGAATGCATTCGAAACAACTCAGGCAATGGAGAATATTTTCAAATTGGGACGAATACCGAAAAACTTGCAAACAGACGATGGTAAAGAATTTTTCAATAAACATTTCAGTCAGTTGATGAATAAATACAATATTAATCACTACTCAACATATAGCACTATGAAAGCCTCAATAGTAGAACGATTCAATAGAACATTAAAAGGAATGATGTGGAAGGAATTTAGCTTAAATGGTTCATATAATTGGATTGATATGCATAGAGATTTACTTGATGCATACAATAGAAAAATTCATCGCACCATTAAAATGTCACCGATTAAAGTAAATTCAACAAATGAAAAACAGCTTTTAAACACAGTATACAGTCATTTAAAGATGTATAAAATGTCAAAATTTAATGCAGGAGATCATGTACGCATAAGCAAATATAAAAACATTTTTGAAAAAGGTTATACTCCGAATTGGACAACAGAAATCTTTACAATTAAAAGAGTACAAAATACATATCCTACAACATATATATTAGAAGACTATCGCGGAAATCCTATTAAAGGTGGATTCTATGAAGAAGAACTTTCAAAAACCAGATATCCTAATACATACCTAGTTGAAAAGGTTCTCAAAACTAAAGGACATAAGGTGTTTGTCAAGTGGCTGGGCTTTGGTAATGAGCACAATTCTTGGATAAGCAAAGATGAGGTATTGTAAATGGAAGAATACAATAAATAAACAACAACAAAAACAACAACAATGGCATCAATATTTAATTTAGTTTAAAATAAGTAAATAAACAATAAATACGAAACTGCTTCTTATAAATCATACTGTGTGTTTAACCTCATTTATTTACAATCAAACAGTCAAAATGTCAATAACATTGACTCTGAGCTCCAATTCATCAGAGCTATCTGCTAATTATTTTCCTCCTATTGATTTAAACGGAACCTATGAATGTGCTCTAACTGATTTTCATTCATACAACAGTATCCCGAATGTGGATGTCTACAACAATATATTTTATATCGGTGAACTTGTAATTGAAATACCGATCGGATCTTATGAATTAAATGATATAGTTGACTATATAGAAGAACAATACAAACGATATAGACCAGAAAACAAAATTTTGATTGAAGCTAATAACAATACAATGCAAGTCAAAGTCAGCAGCTCTAAAGAACCAATATATTTTAATAAAGAAAATACAATAGGTAGACTTTTAGGATTCAATAGCAGAATATTAACGCCAAACAAAGAACATTACTCTGATCTTCCAGTGAATATCTTTAAGGTGAATCTCTTGAGGATTGAAAGCAGTATTGTGGTTAATACTTATATGAATAATTCTAAAGCTCATACACTACATGAATTTCCGATTAATGTACCGGCTGGATATAAAATAGTTGAGATTCCCAAAAATCTTATTTATTTGCCAGTAAACTCCAGAGAGATAAGTTCACTAGCTCTCCGCGTGGTTGATCAAAACGGCGACTTAATTAATTTCAGAGGTGAGGAAATTACAATACGAATACATTTAAGGACAACTAAATAATGATAATATACAACACGAGTATATCGAAGAATACTACAGCAACATCTAATTCTCAAACGTTACAATCTAAGCAACAATTGAAAAGATCTGTTCGTCAAAAATCGCTTACAGCAGCAAACAAGAGTTTTCTCAAGTCACTGAACTTTAAATTGAAAACAAAATGAGTTCAATAATAGACGTTTTAGATAAACCAATATCTGACGAAAAACTAAATAATGATAATATACAACACGAGTATATCGAAGAATACTACAGCAACATCTAATTCTCAAACGTTACAATCTAAGCAACAATTGAAAAGATCTGTTCGTCAAAAATCGCTTACAGCAGCAAACAAGAGTTTTCTCAAGTCACTGAACTTTAAATTGAAAACAAAATGAGTTCAATAATAGACGTTTTAGATAAACCAATATCTGACGAAAATATTATCAAAAAGGATTATCACACATACATACCATACCTTCAGTCTTTTAACAACAACGATGAAATAAGAATTTCAATACAAAACCAAGATCTATATGTGTTACCCAGTGAAAGCTATATATATGTGGAAGGACTTGTTGTAGACGAAAAAACATCGAAATCTACACCCAACTTTCAGTTGAAAAATAATTTTGTTGCATATCTCTTTGATGAAATCCGCTATGAACTGAATGGTATTGAAATTGATCATACAAGATATTTGGGAGCCACCAGTACTATAAAAAATTTGGTTTCTTTATCACCTACGGAAAGCGTTGTGTTGCAAAATGCTGGATGGAATAAACTTGATAAAATAGATCTTCAAAATGGAAATTTTAATTTCTATGTACCACTCAAACTTCTTTTAGGATTCGCTGAAGACTACAATAAAGTTTTATTAAATGGTAAACATGAATTGATACTCTTGCGTAATAAGAACGATGAAGATCTTGTACACTCGAATGTTTCCACCGAGAAAGCAAAACTTACAATTTCACTAATATCATGGAGAATTCCACATGTTCAATTATCTGATCATAGTAAATTGAATATGATCAAAATACTTAATAATGGTGCTGCTATACCAATGGCATTCCGTAGTTGGGATTGTCATATGAATCCACACCTTAATACGGGAACCAATCACATATGGAATGTTAAACTGGCCGCTAATAAAGAACGCCCTCGTTTTGTCTTGATTGCCTTTCAACAAGAAAACAAGTTTGTTCATTGTGATCTTACTAACTTAAAAGTACATTTAAACTCAACATCTTACCCATATGACGATCTTAATATAAAATTCAAAAATGAGCGCTATGCGATTCTATATGATATGTATCTAAGATTCCAACAAAGCTACTACATGAAACAACCCCAACCTCTTCTAACAGGTCAAGAGTTTAAAAATAACGCTCCAATTATTGTAGTTGATGTCAGTCACCAAAACGAAACGCTCAATACCGGACCAATCGACATAAAAATTGAATTTGAAACAGCAACAAATATTCCAGCAAAAACATCAGCTTACTGCGTTCTTATTCATGACCGCATAATAGAATACATACCAATAAAAGGTCAAGTCCGGAAGCTCTTATAAATTAAATAACATGGATGGTGATATTGTTTTTGTAGACTTGCAAGGTTTCAAAACTAATTCAAATGACTTCATCGCAAAAGAACTAGCTGTAGTTTTCAGCAACAAGGAATGGTTCAATTTCATCATAAAACCTCCTTTTGATTTCGCATGTTTATCAGCCAAAAAACAGAGAGAAGCAGTTTGGTTAACAAAAAACTATCATCATATTAACTGGAATGATGGATCAGTCTCATTTCAAAGCGTTTGCAAGTTTTTAAAATCGAATATAAGAAATTCACAAATATATGTTAAGGGGGAAGAGAAGAAAAAATGGCTGGAAAAAATTATTCATCAAACAGTTTATAACATTGAAGACATTGGCTGCATTAATTTCAAACAAATGGAAACTAAGCATTCCATATATCCCTATTGTAGCTATCACGACTATGGTGTTTGTGCCTTAAGGAATGCAATTTTACTTAAAAATGAAAGTGTTAACAAACTTTTAAATAAATGCTTATAAAAATTAAAATAAATGTCTTTTTATTTCAAACGAAAAACCTACATACATATTTATTTTTTTCAGAGAACACACAAACAAACATACACAATCGTTCATTCATTCATTCAAATGGTCAAGGGAATATTTGGGCACAAAGAATAAACGCTTATTATTTGTTTGTATGTATATGCGTAAATGAAATAAATTTGTAGATATTTATGTACGCATGAATATGTACACCTTATCACATTTTATACTGACCAGGAAAGCGGACTGTCATACAGACTCACCAATCGTCACACACACAGACTGTCTGACAGCCAGACATTCCAACCGCCACTCAGAACACAAAAAACACACACACACTTAAACATAGCATTAATATTCATATTCTACAAAATACAGAAATCGCACCACCATCCAGATCCCCAAATAAAATCCATCGATGATCGTCATGTATAAAATAAACAAAACATCAGTTTCAATATTTATGCAATAGTAATTTTTTTCTTTCACAACGTCTTCAAGATCAGAATAATCAAATTATTCCTCCAGACTCAAGCATTGCAAGCAAAAAAGTAAAAAAAAAAAACACTGAATTGCTGGACGACAAATCTTAAGTAAACACACCAAATTTTAATAAGCAAAAAAATAAAAGAAAAAATCTCACTCCAGCAAGAAGGAACGAACCACAAACATTAAGGGTATCCATATATAACTACTACACTTTTTAAATAGTGTAATTCCTAAAAATGCTTCTAAATTTTTTTATTCACCAGGCGTACACAGTGTAAATGGACAGACAGAAATTCCCACGCTCACATACCGACGGACATGTATTCTCAAGGTCACAAATGGACAGACACAAATTCCCACGCTCACATACCGACGGACATGTATTCTCAAGGTCACATATGGACAGACACAAATTCCCACGCTCACATACCGACGGACATGTATTCTCAAGGTCACATATGGACAGACACAAATTCCCACGCCTACCCCAACATTTTATTTAAAAAAAAAAAAACAACAATGTGAACGCCCCTATTAAACCGTGGGAAAAAATACACACACGAACACACACAAAATGAAATTTGAGAATTTTGGGAAATTTGAGAATTTTGGTAATTAAAATTGAAAAATTTCAAATTTAATTGCTGAAATTTAATATTTTTAATGGTCGCAGCACATACAGTTCCCTACTACTTTTAAGGATCTCATTACACTAGAGCACATGTCTTTTTAGCGCCCTAGACACCTATTAGCATGCACTAAGCACTTGTTTTGCCTCCCATAGTCCCATTTAAAATATCTAGAATGAGTACGTGATGATCAGTCGGACGATTTACATTTTATAAACATTTAACATTTTGTAAAGAATTAACAATTACTTTTTGAGCACTAATACGAATTGAAAACAAAATTAATTTGATAGAATTTCAATTCTTTACTAATCTTGGCTCATTTTTATGTTGATTTCTTTACAATATTGACCACCAGCCACAATTTAAGAGTTTTGGTATATTATTTTACTGTTGACAAATAGGTTATTTTCTTAAAATCACTTAACACTTGTTTTTATTATTTATTTAACAATATTTCTCCTAAGCCAAATTTTTGTTTTATTTTCAGCCACCATTGTTTGCTTAAATTGTAAAACATGTGTTTAGAGATGACCATGTATAGTCATTTCTTCTAAAATATTTAATGCTTAATATACATATATATATATATATATATATATATATCTATATATATATAAGTTGCATTGTGTTAGTAATTGATGTTCTTCCGAATGCGTGAACCGATTTTGTTTCTTCAAAATAGCAGAGAAGTGTTTGTTATATAATATCTCTTCTTATTCCACAGATATCATGCAAATCTACTTCTCGCATGATGCATATTTTAAAATCATTTCCCCAATCCATTATATGTACCTTTAAATTCGTTAAAAATGTTTTGATTGTGCAGTTTGCAATGTCTTTAGTTCAAAACTTTTCTTTATAGGATGCCTTAGTATTCGATTATTTATCATTTTTTTTCATGTAAATAATTTATCATTTTATCAATTCATTATTTTCCATGTAAATAAATTTATTTATTCATGTTGCTGCCATTATTATTTAAATATAAACAACAATGTACCTGTATAACACATTACGGTACATTATATCACACACATATACTTTAAATTATGAAAATGAATCTATATTATTTTTCACTGAAGATATATTTTATTTTATGCACAAAAATGATAAGGCATATATATTATTTTCTTTTATTGTGTATTGAATTGTTTAATATTAATTTATGTGCAATATAAAGTTATCTATATATATAAAAATAAGTTACATTGTGTTAGTAATTGATGTTCTCCTTGAACCGATTTTGTTTCTTCAAAATTTATGAAAGATGACATCAATACCAAGGTTTTCATGTGTATTGGTTCATGACTTATAGCCATTTTAGTGAATACTGCAATCATTTCGAAATATTTGAGTTAATATTTTGAAAAACTGAAATACAATTCGTTTTGAAATTCATTACAATTAAATTTTAGTCAAACCATTAATTTAATTTATATACTTAGTTATTCTAAATCACAACTTCGGGGATCTATGAAATAAATTACATACAAATAAATCACTAAACACTTAAATATTTAAATACATTATGCACAGCCCACGTCATATGCATGAGTACGCGCAGGATTCAATGACTTATGTGCGTCATTACGGTCGACCAGATTTATTTATAACATTTACGTGTAATCCGCAATGGAGTGACATTAAAGATAATATATTCGCTGGCCAAAGTCCTACCGACCGCCATGATATCACTGCCTATGGTTTTAAGCAGAAATTGAAAGCGCTTATGGGTTTTAGCGTGATATCTAAAGTGTTTGGTGAAGTGAAGTGCTGGATGTATTCTGTGGAGTGGCAAAAGCGTGGTTTGCCACACGCTCACATTTCAATATGGTTGGTGAATAAAATCACATTACATGAAGTTGACAATGTTATATGTTCTGAAATTCCAAATCAAAGAAGTGATCCTGAATTATATGATGTTGTTGTGCAAAATATGATACACGGTCCATGCACAGCCCACGTCGTATGCATGAGTACGCGAATAAGAAATCTGTTGTGGCTTTGGAAAGAACAATGAAAGATCTCCGAGATAACTCAGAGTTGTTTGATGGTGCGTTGATTTTATTGTTATGTGATTTTAGGCAAACATTGCGGATCATTCTTAGATCGACATCTGCCGATGAAATTAACGCTTGCTTAAAGACTTCATATTTATGGAGATTTGTTAAAATATTAAAACTCACTACCAACGTTCGTGTTCAGTTGCAGAATGATCTATATGCTGATAAGTTCTCTAAGCAATTGCTGAAAATTAAGAATGGTGCAATGCCTATTGATGACACTGATAGCACAACAATATACATGCCATGCATGGTTGAGTACCAGAGCAATTTTAGCGGCAAAGAACAAAGATGTTACTGAATTAAACATGTCAATACAATTAACGATTCCTGGCGAAGTGGTGTTGTACAAGTCTATCGATACTGTTACCAATAAAGGAGATGTTATAAATTATCCAACAGAATTTTTGAATTCATTGAACTTACCTTCGTTGATGTCACCTTTCATATAA
Organism: Linnaemya vulpina; assembly: GCA_963675445.1. Taxonomy (NCBI): domain Eukaryota; kingdom Metazoa; phylum Arthropoda; class Insecta; order Diptera; family Tachinidae; genus Linnaemya; species Linnaemya vulpina. The sequence goes on from OY776281.1 coordinate 24,251,539, forward strand.
ATTTTGAAGAAACAATATCGGTTCGTGCACTCCGAAGAACATCAATTACTAACACAATGCAATTAATTTTTATATATATAGATGACAATTTTGTCAGAAAGTGCTAACCTTTGGCCCCTGTGAAATTTTTAATACGAATAGTCAAAGGCTCGTTTTCCGAAAAAGTTTGAGTTAAAAAGTAGCATAAACAATATAAACATTGATTAAATTTATTTTAGATAAAAAGTTTTGACGAAGAAGCATAGGTTTCTATTTAAGTTCATAATTGACATTATATGCAAGCTTTTATGACAAATTTGTATATATAAAATTGTCTAATGTATGTACATTAAAGCTTAAAACTATAAAAATAACGATGGTTTGAAAAACTATTATTACTTGAACAATTTTAGTAACTTTTTTTCTAAATAGCCTTGATTTTCATCTTTTAGAAGTAGTTGAATTTGAATTTGTTGTTTTGGTTTTGCTTTCTATTTTCTTCATTTTCCTTATTTTTCTCACTGTTTCGCCTAACGGGCCAATACCCAAGTCATAACTTTATTTAAGAATATGCCCCAAAAGACGTATTTTCGCAAGAAGAGGGGAAAATTAAAATATGTATGCTGCCAAGGCGCATCTATACTAGGTGACCTTAATACGAAAAATGGTGAACAGGTGATATAATTCGCCTGATTCGCCTTGAAGTCGGTTGTCAAAATCTTCTGCTTTCGCCTTGGTTCGCCTTGAAGTCTTTTGTCAAAATCTGCTTTTTAGTATAGATGTGCCTTGTATGCTGCCTTAAAACTATCATATGGAATGAGATATCTTAGTTGAATTAATGTCTTGTGGCATATAACGCAGTTTGACGATGCTTTTGTATCAGTTAAAGCATGTGCAACTTTTTTATAATTCATTGTGAGATACATTTTAAAATTTACTTAGATTTCCTGATCATCAAGTGTAAATACAGCAGGTTAAAGCGCATCTCTTGTTTCTTTTTTGAATGTAAATTTTATTGATTTGCAATACTTTGTTGATGAGGCTACTTCTATTTCCATACATTAATTTCTACTGCTCTGCTGGTTGATGGCTCTAACCCGGTATAACTTTTTGTTAAGCGCAATGGAACGAAAGATATATGATGTATGAGTATATTCGGCATTACATTGCTTTTATTTTCTTAGACCAGAGGACCCATCACATCCCCATTTAGAATTTAAAGTAATGCTGGCATTCAAGCTATCAGCATCAAGCGTATTTAACAACCGTTCGGCAGTGCGTTCAAGATTTTGCAATTTAATTAAGTTCCTGTGACAACCATTAATGGTTACGTTCGTACATCCTTTTCTAGTTATAAGAGCATTATGCATAACGTGATATTAATCTTTTTCTAAAATTTCCAATTTTTTGTTTGTGTAGTTAAATTTTTTCTTTTGTACTGTATATTTTAAAAATTTTATTTCCCCGTATATATGTATATGTTTCATCTGCTAAAGTGAACGGACGTGTTTGTTTTTGACTCCTAAAAATATAAAATTTTGCACTTGATTACAAACGGAATTCTCTTGTTTACCAGTATTAAAAGTTCAAAATACATAATTTGCATAAAAATATTGTTTCGTATTATTGCATTAATGAACATTTATGCTTTAAATCCTTAGTGATTAATATACATACAATATAAACAAAATAGCCGAACTTAATAAAACAACAAAAATACTAATTATCATACAGTCATGTTGTTATTTTAAAACATCAACAATATACATAACAGCAATTTACATTCCATTATATACAACAAATACTGCAAAGATAAACCGCTAACTCGTTTTCAACAATAATAATATATACTCTTTTGCTCATATTTCACTAATATAAAAACAGTGTTACCGCAGTAAAGTTTTCAGTTAATTCTTAAATTCAACTAAAAAACTTATTAAAGATTTCCTGCTTAAATAAAAACTGCAAACTTGAACTTAATTATGAAAGCATGATATGTTGTTGGTTATGCCATCTGCTATGCCACTATAAATGCTGTGGCATGTCGGTGAGTGTTGCGGATTCCATTAAGAAGTATGATGGGCTGCATTGGTGTTGTAATGGCTGTAAAAAAATTGGAGCAAATTCTTATCGATTTTTCCAAAGTACTAAAAGCCAGTTCCTGGAAATACAAAATGAATGTGCGAAGCTTTCAACCCGTATTTCCGCGTATGAATCCCTATTTGATGATCTTAAATCATCTTTAGAAAATTTAAAATCGCCTCAGACATCTCCAAAGCGACGCAAGTCACCAAGGAACCTTAACAAGGATAAACCAAATGAAAATCCTTTGGTATATCCTTCGGAGTTGCCATCTACTGCTGATTCTTGTAATCCTGCTAGTAACAATTCTGTGTCAGCACCTCCCCCTTTAAACTTAAATCCATCTACTTCTGCACTTGCACTTTCTAAATCAAATAATGTGGATAATCGTTCGTTGAGTGTTCCAGCTGAAAATAATTACCCACCAGGTCAAGATACGATTGGAAATTCTTCCGAACGCATATTTTTTACTCCCTCTCCATCTCCTACACCTAGCGTATTATCAATCGAAAATCCAGTTAATACGGAGTTTTCATGTCCTTCAAAGAAGACTATATTTGCTACACGCTTTACAACTGATACATCCGCAAGTGATGTTTTATGCTATATTAAGACAAAACTTGGTACTGTATTATCCAATGATTTAAAAATGTTGAAATTAAATATCTTTTAAAATAATTGTTCCTGAATGCCTTTTTGATAAAATAGTAAGCCCAAGCTTTTGGCCCGAATATACAATAGTTAGAGAGTTTATTTTTAGAGACGAAAATAATGTAACTCTTCCCAAGGCTACAGCCTCTAGTTCAAAAAACTAGAAACAAATTCTTCTACAAGAAGTTATCTTAATTTGTCATCTATTTCTATCGCTTACCAAAACGTTCGTGGTATGAATACCAAACTAAAATCGTTATACCTTCAAAGTTTTAATATCGAATACAATATTATTGCATTTACGGAGACTTGGCTTCGCAATAAACTTGGAAAAAAGATCCATAATTCTGAAATAATGTGCAACAAATTCCATATTTATAGATATGATAGAGTTGAAAAAGATGGTGGTGGGGTCTTAATTGCAGTTTCTACTTGCTTACCATCTGAAGAGATTGTTTTAAATATTTCAAGTGATATCGAATTCCTAGCTATATGTATTAAGTTGAAGTTTACCACAATGTTTATAACATGTTCGTACATTCCTCCTGCTTCAAGTACTCATATTTATGAAACCCAATTGAAATGTATAGAGCTCGTAATGAAACAATCAAAACCTGCCGACATCGTTATTGTACTAGGTGATTTTAATATTACAAACATCAGTTGGTGCAAGGAACCAGACTCAAACTTTTTTAATCCAGCAACTGGCCATGAAAAATTTTTTCTAGTCGACTGTTTTGCTGATCTTGGGCTTTTTCAAATAAATGGCATATGGAACATATTAGAAAGACTACTTGATTCGGTATTCGTTGTTCATCCTGAAGATTTTTGCGTTAAACGTGTGATTCCAGTGTTGTCACCTGAAGATCCTTATCACCCTACATTGGAAATAAATTTCTCCTTGCAAACTCAATTACAATCGACTTGCCGGTTATATAATGACAGATCATTTGATTTTAAGAAAGCAGATTTTAACAAACTAAATAACCTTCTATTTATGGTAAACTGTTCTAAGTATAATACAGACAATTCTTTAAATCCACAAGAAATTAATAAAAAGCTATCACAATTTTACGCAGTATTATTTGACTGCTTTCAGAAATCTATTCCATTAAAGAAAAAAAAACCACTAATGGACCCCCGTGGAACACAAGACATCTTGCTAGACTCAAAAACTTAAAGAATAAACATTATAGAGTCTTCAAAAAAACCGGTTTAATTTCTGATTACGCAAAATATTCAACATCAAGGGCATATTACAATTCAGCTAATACACAGTGTTATAATAATTATATTTCTAAGGTTAAATCATATTTCAAATACAACCCCAAATCGTTCTACCAGTTCGTTAACTCAAAACGAAAAGTTTCAGGGTTTCCTTCGACGATGACATTTTGTGATAACGAATCTTCAGATGATTCAGAGATTTGTGACATGTTTGCTGATTTTTTCTCCACATCATTTTCTCGGAAACAATACAACCACCTTTCTGAGTATCCATATTTCATTCCCGAAGCTACACACATTAGTTCTTCTAAAGTACATGCAACAACAGTTATAAGCGCTATTAGAAAATTAAAAAGTTCCGAAACATATGGTCCAGATGGTGTTCCTAGCTGTATCCTGCATCGGTGTTTATATCCATTAGTTATGCCTTTAACATACTTATTTAATATATCGCTATCGGCTTGCTATTTTCCTACATATTGGAAAGCATCATTTATTATGCCGTTATTTAAGTCCGGAAATAGATCAAACATCTCAAACTACAGTTGTATTGCTAAATTAAGTGTTATCCCGAAACTTTTCGAGAAAATTATAACAGACCATCTATCACATCATTTATCTTCTTATTTGTCACCGCTCCAACATGGATTTAGAAAAGGACGCTCTACTGCTACTAATCTTTGACTTTAGCAAGGTATTTGATAAAGTAAATCATGACCTTCTTATATCTAAATTGGAATTAGTTGGCTTCTCTCCGGTTTTCCTGAAATGGATATCGACATATCCTAAGGACAGACATCAATGTGTCTTGCTTAGAAATCGTAAATATAAAACTATTTCTGTACCTTCTGGAGTTCCACAAGGTAGCCATTTGGGTCCTTTATTGTTCCTCATATTCATTAATGATCTACCGACCTGTATTCACCATTCAAACATACTAATGTACGCGGATGAAAAGGACCCTCTACTGCTACTAATCTTTTGGAATTTACATCTTATGTAATAGAATCGTTCTGCTCAGGTTACCAAATCGACACTATTTATATTGACCTTAGCAAGGCATTTGATAAAGTAAATCATGACCTTCTTATATCTAAATTGGAATTAGTTGGCTTCTCTCCGGTTTTCCTGAAATGGATATCGACATATCTTAAGGACAGACATCAATGTGTTTTGTTTAGAAATCGTAAATATAAAACTATTTCTGTACCTTCTGGAGTTCCACAAGGTAGTCATTTGGGTCCTTTATTGTTCCTCATATTCATTAATGATCTACCGACCTGTATTCACCATTCAAACATACTAATGTACGCTGATGATATAAAGCTTTTCCTTTGCTTTAATAATTCGAATGTGTCGTCATTACTCCAAACGGATTTGAATAACCTCTACCGATGGTGCAATCTAAATTTAATGGAGTTAAACTTAAAGAAGTGTAAATACATGTCGTTTCACAGAGGATTATTCATACAATGTACCTACAGAATTAACGACTATGCAGTTGAAAAAGTCTATTTATTTCTTGATTTTGGTCACATCTCCCAGATTATAGATAAAACTAAGGAGTTCTTGGTTTTATTAAACGTTGGGGAAAGGAATTTGACGATCCATATGTTATAAAGCAATTACATATATACTTCTCTTGTAAGACCTATTTTGGAATATGGATGTGTGGACTGGGATCCGCAATATGAAGTTCATACTAAGAAAATTGAATCTGTTCAAAAACAATTTTTGATATTTTGTCTTAGAAGTCTGCCCTGAAATACAAAGTCGCCTACAACCTTTACGACTTAATTGATTATTCATCCCATCCTTACACCATTAAAAGAAATATCATTAATCACTTGAATAATTAGTTTTATATACGTATCTCAATTATACTATTTTGAGTTAAACTTAATACTGTATTAAAATATTTTCAATGGCCTGTAATAATTTTTTCATAGGCTGATTAAACAAAATAAAAATAAAATAAAATATGCAATTCAATATCGTGTAAATCATATTGTTGAAAGAAAATATCGGCGAGATCTCTGTAGGTGTACTTACCCATAATTGAAATTTTCATAAATAACAATTATTAAGAAATTACTTTAAGTAGTCTTACTAGCAAATAAACAAAGACAAAATTCCGGTAGACAGGTAACATCACAATCAAGAAACGAACACGTTCACACGCGCATATACAAAGGATGAGAAGACCACAGCACAAACAATAGACGTGAACCTTTGACGTATCGTTTTTCCAGGAATTTCCCTTTTAATTTTATACTTCTATCTGTAACAGCGCTTGTTATATATCAATTGTTTTTACCATAATTAGTTGAGATATGTTCCTTATTAGACGCAGTTGTGAATATAAACATATAAAATATAAACAATATGCCCAAGCAATTCTGAAAAAAACTATTTAATACCTTTATTTTAAGGGTAAATTACAATAAAAAGCTAAATACTTTCCCATCTGATATCCGTCTTTCATAAAAGCGATCTGATAAAAAAGTACTTCTAAAATGAGCACAAGAGAAAGCACATATTTTACTAAAAAAATATATATGACCTTGTATCATAAAGATTACTCTGGTGCTCACGGTCGGATCGTACCGGGTATACAATGGAGTATAGAGGAGAGTTTGTACTATAAGATGATACTTGTCTCTAAACGAACTTTTATAAACTTTAGAAGTTATGCTCTATTAAGTGGGAGGATTTACGAACATTTCGGACCTTTAACAAATATTTCAAAATAATGTATTTAAAAAAGTTATAAACATATTTGTTGCTGATAGTACAGCTAACAAATTGGGCAATTATATAAAATTTATTTTGTTTCGAAATCTCTTAAAACAAAAAAGTTATAGATGTTTAAAAATTTAAAGCTTATTAAGAACTTTTTCATTTTAGCAAAATAATGAAAATCTCCATTTTGAATCACCCTGTTCACTGTGATATAGTTAAAATAAAGTTAAGATTTTTTGGTTCCCGAGGTATACAAGTGATAGTAAAAAATATGAGTTTTGGCCGCCTTCTCGCGAAATGGTCCACTGGGCGTCGGTTATTTGCATTTAACGTTTATATGCATCCTAACACGAACAATTTTCTATTCGTATTTAAAAAACATTAACTACTTTTTGTATTTGCATTTAATTTATATGCATTTCTCGCTTTTATGCACCGTAAAAAATTCAAGTTTTTTTTAATGTATTAAAAATATACTCATATATGCACGGTACATGCTCCAAATATTATTAATTTGTGCAGTAATTTTTCGACTTCAAAAACAAAGTTTTCCCATTTTACCAAGCAAACAATTGAAAAATTCCGAGTGGACTCAACTTATATACATAACAAACTTAACAGCTTCTTGACGAGCCACAACTTTGTTCTAACATTTGTTACATATACATATATATGTATGTATATACAAAACATCAGAAAATTGGTATGTAGTGCTATTTTTTCATATAGGTTTTGACTTTTCGCAAGACAAGACTATCAACAAAAACAAAAATAAATCAATAAGAATCAATGAAATTGAATTTTAGTTTTGTTTTAAAAACGTCAATATTTTATTTGTTTTTATGATTATATGTGGTTCCAGAAAAAAATCTGAATTGATACATATTTCCTTACTTAAGCACGTATTTCTAAGCCCAAATTTACGTTAATTGCTAGATGCTAATTGCCAGAAAGACTGAATGTAACGTACCCTTTTTATTACTTGTTTTTTCCTTGTATGCACAAAATAATTTTAATTAAAGTTTTGTAAAATCAAAATTTGGGGTTTTATTTACTCATTGTAGGTTTTTTATACATGCACCACTGAAGCATATAAGCGAGTTTTTTAATAAGCACTGATAATGCATATAAGCGAGTTTTTATAAATGCACTTCTCACTTATAAGCACCAAAAATTTGAAACGCATATAAGCGATAAATACTGTATCATCACAATTATATTCACTTTAACAATTTTCGACTCTATATGTTTTCCAGCTACTATCAGATTTTTTCTAATAACTTTTTCCATCAGCAAATTCTTTGTAGACACTGTGACCCTAAAAGAGATATACAAATATTGATTAATGTTTTTAAATACGATTTAATGAACTATTATTCTGATCGATATTACATTTATAAGTTTCACATTTTGTATAACACAGAAAAATACTTACATTTTATACGCTCTTGCTGATATGGTTCACAAATCGCTTTTATATCTGTAAACAAGTTATCAAATTGATTTGTATAGTGTATGTCTTTCAATTTTCTTATTTGCCATTGAAATTGACTAAGGCGCTCATGTTGGAAAGACACTATTTTATAAACGGAAAAAGAAACTTGTTATTTCTTTTTAATAAATGAATATGTTGACAAATATAAATACCTTGAAATCTGTACAGTATATTATTAGTTAAAAAATAATATATTTAGAAGGACTGGGTAAACATGAAGGCTTCGAAGCTATCACCAACACCGGGGTGTAGAATAGGCAATTGGATCTATTGGAGATTATCAGCAGTTTTTTCCACTTCCAAATGTTCATTGAGATCAACATTATACCACTATGTGTCTAGTAAGGAAATAATTGGAATTACAAATTGTACATATATAATAAATTTGATAAGAGGTCTATTGTAAGCATTGCTTTCATTAAAAATAAATTATACGTACTGCCTTCTAGTAAGAGTTCGTTGAATTTCTGATTTTGTTGCTGCAGTTCAACTTAAGTTGGAAATCTGTTTCGGAATTGATATTTTTGACTCTATCTTCTGTCACTTGAATGAAATTCTCATTCCCGATCCAATTTATAGTTTAAGGATCTCATTACACTAGAGCACATGTCTTTTTAGCGCCCTAGACACCTATTAGCATGCACTAAGCACTTGTTTTGCCTCCCATAGTCCCATTTAAAATATCCAGAATGAGTACGTGATGATCAGTCGGATGATTTACATTTTATAAACATTTAACATTTTGTAAAGAATTAAAAATTACTTTTTAAGCACTAATACGAATTGAAAACAAAATTAATTTGATAGAATTTCAATTCTTTACTAATCTTGGCTCATTTTTATGTTGATTTCTTTACAATATTGACCACCAGCCACAATTTAAGAGTTTCGGTATATTATTTTACTGTTGATAAATAGGTTATTTTCTTAAAATGACTTAACACTTGTTTTTATTATTTATTTAACAATATTTCTCCTAAGCCAAATTTTTGTTTTATTTTCAGCCACCATTGTTTGCTTAAATTGTAAAACATGTGTTTAGAGATGACCATGTATAGTCATTTCTTCTAAAATATTTAATGCTTAATATATATATATATATATATATATATATATATATATATATATCTATATATATATAAGTTGCATTGTGTTAGTAATTGATGTTCTTCCGAATGCGTGAACCGATTTTGTTTCTTCAAAATTTATATGAAAGGTGACATCAACACCAAGGTTTTTATGTACATACGGTTTCTGTATGTGTATTGGTTCATGAGTGAAATACAATTCGTTTTGAAATTAATTAAAATTAAATTTTAGTCAAACCATTAATTTAACTTAAATATTTAAATACATTATGCACAGCCCACGTCATATGCATGAGTACGCGCAGAATTCAATGACTTATGTGCGTCATTACGGTTGACCAGATTTATTTATAACATTTACGTGTAATCCGCAATGGAGTGACATTAAAGATAATATATTCGCTGGCTAAAGTCATACCGACCGCCATGATATCACTGCCCGTGATTTTAAGCAGAAATTGAAAGGTCTTATGGGCTTTAGCGTGATATCTAAAGTGTTTGGTGAAGTGAAGTGCTGGATGTATTCTGTGGAGTGGCAAAAGCGTGGTTTGCTACACGCTCACATTTCAATATGGTTGGTGAATAAAATCACATCACATGAAGTTGACAATGTTATATGTTCTGAAATTCCAAATCAAATAAGTGATCCTGAATTATATGATGTTGTTGGGCAAAATATTGTTACAAAGATTAGAAATAGATTTAAATAAAACGACAATGTTGCTATATGTACTTGGCAGCACTGCCAATTAATCCCTAGTTGTCAAAATGTTGCAACCCTGGTCAACACAATATAGATAATATTCAAATTAACGGAAATAGAATACTCCAGAATATACAAGATCATTCGATTCTGTGCCAATAATAAATGTAAACAACAACAACGAAAAACCTGGCAACATAAATGCTAAGAGATGTTATTCTTAATGATCTTGTATGCAAGTATTCGTTGCTAATAAAGCTAAACAGGTTCACAAGTATACACAGCCATATACACATAGCAGAAGAGGAAACAAAACCACAGAACACTCATCCATACAACCACTCATAGTTACCATAGAGAAAACACACAGAACACTCATACATATAACCACACATAGTCATCATAAGCAAAACACACAAGTCAGTATTGTCATGTATACAAACACACGTATATAGCTAAATGTTAAGTAAAGTACAACCAACAACAACCATGCCCAGAAGTTTCGCGAAGTTACCAGATGACGTAATTTTTGCAGAGCTCAGCGAGAGAGTGTGATATCAAATATAGACGTGTTAACATCGCTAAGTGTTGAGTAGTACAAATACTCGTGTTAATAAAGTAATAAATAAAGTGTTGCCGCATTATATTTCTAAAATTAATTTGTCCGTGTTTTAATTTGATGCAATAAAACGAATCCTTGAAGGATAAGTAATAGAGCCGTTTTTACGAAAAGGTTTAAAAACGTAACAATTGGTGTCAGAAGTGGGATTGCAAAAATAATTAAAAGGACATTGCAATATAAGGAAAAAAAAGGACATTAAAAAAATTAAAATAAATAATCATGAAATTTGATGAGCTAAAAGTTGAACAGCTGAAAAAGGAGCTCAGCAAGCTGGAATTGCCTTCTGCAGGTAATACGGCTGAACTGCAGAAGAGGCTGATAGACGAGTTTAAGAATCGCGGCAGTATTATTTGACTGCTTTCATAAATCTATTCCTTTAAAGAAAACAAAAACCACTAATGGACCCCCGTGGAACACAAGGCATCTTGCTAGACTCAAAAACTTAAAGAATAAACATTATAGAGTCTTCAAAAAAACCGGTTTAATTTCTGATTACGCAAAATATTCAACATCAAGGGCATATTACAATTCAGCTAATACACAGTGTTATAATAATTATATTTCTAAAGTTAAATCATATTTCAAATACAACCCAAAAGCGTTCTACCAGTTCGTTAACTCAAAACGAAAAGTTTCAGGGTTTCCTTCGACGATGACATTTTGTGATAACGAATCTTCAGATGATTCAGAGATTTGTGACATGTTTGCTGATTTTTTCTCTACATCATTTTCTCGGAAACAATACAACCACCTTTCTGAGTATCCATATTTCATTCCCGAAGCTACACACATTAGTTCTTCTAAAGTACATGCAACAACAGTTATAAGCGCTATTAGAAAATTAAAAAGTTCCGAAACATATGGTCCAGATGGTGTTCCTAGCTGTATCCTGCATCGGTGTTTATATCCATTAGTTATGCCTTTAACATACTTATTTAATATATCGCTATCGGCTTGCTATTTTCCTACATATTGGAAAGCATCATTTATTATGCCGTTATTTAAGTCCGGAAATAGATCAAACATCTCAAACTACAGATGTATTGCTAAATTAAGTGTTATCCCGAAACTTTTCGAGAAAATTATAACAGACCATCTATCACATCATTTATCTTCTTATTTGTCACCGCTCCAACATGGATTTAGAAAAGGACGCTCTACTGCTACTAATCTTTTGGAATTTACATCTTATGTAATAGATTCGTTCTGCTCAGGTTACCAAATCGACACTATTTATATTGACCTTAGCAAGGCATTTGATAAAGTAAATCATGACCTTCTTATATCTAAATTGGAATTAGTTGGCTTCTCTCCGGTTTTCCTGAAATGGATATCGACATATCTTAAGGACAGACATCAATGTGTTTTGTTTAGAAATCGTAAATATAAAACTATTTCTGTACCTTCTGGAGTTCCACAAGGTAGCCATTTGGGTCCTTTATTGTTCCTCATATTCATTAATGATCTACCGACCTGTATTCACCATTCAAACATACTAATGTACGCTGATGATATAAAGCTTTTCCTTTGCTTTAATAATTCGAATGTGCCCTCATTACTCCAAACGGATTTGAATAACCTCTACCGATGGTGCAATCTAAATTTAATGGAGTTAAACTTAAAGAAGTGTAAATACATGTCGTTTCACAGAGGATTATCCATACAATGTACCTACAGAATTAACGACTATGCAGTTGAAAAAGTCTATTTATTTCTTGATCTTGGTCACATCTCCCAGATTATAGATAAAACTAAGGAGTTCTTGGTTTTTGTTTATGATGGTATGTGGTTTTCTTACAAGCACTTGTAGCCTGAAGAATAAAAATGTTTATGGTTGTGTGTAGTTTCTTACAAGCACATGTAGCCTGAAGAATTTGTTAGGTTTTGTTTTCCTCTCAAGCTCTTTAACCTGGAGGGAGAGTTCTAATTAAAACAACTCGTTTAGTGTCTTATTATAAACTCTGTCTTTTAAATTTATTTAATGTTCTTTTATACAAAATAGTTAATGTAAAAATGCTTATCTATTAAGATAAACTTAATAATGACCTATATTTAATTGCGGAAATAAAATTGCTAGCTTAAATATTTATAATGGCGAAATGTGCATACGGTTATTGACATTTATTTCTGCATAGCGAGTAAAATATTAAAATACTATTATTGACCTAATTTAACACATAAAATGTTTAGCAATAATTAAATTATAAAGTAAACAAAGGTATTATATTACAATACATACTTTGTATGAACATGCTCCCCGCGTTGAGAGAAGCTCAAAATTAGATCAAATGGTATAGTTATAACAGATAAAAATATTTCTTATAATTAATATGCTGAGCTGGCATTCATTGTCATCAGATGAAAGGCTGTGTTGGTTCTTATATGTGTACAGTGAATTCAGTTTCTGCTTGCTGTAGGCGAGGTGCTGGTATTGGAGTTGGGTTATTTGGTTGTGATTTAGATTTTCGCTTGACGAGTAGATAGATTGAAATGCCAAGTGTGATGACCAAGGCTGTGTAACCGACTGCCATGTGATGGTAATTGTGGACTTCAAGTTTGTTTGGTAATTTCATTATTTCTTGTGAAGCTAATGAGGCTTGTAAAGTTGTTAAGTTTTTTACTTGTGACAGATATTCGTTTGTATTTATTTTGTTCAGTAATGGTTTCAAATGCTCCTCATGGCCTTGTTTGGTTGGTTCCCAGAGACTAGTGTATGATGTCTTGAGCGAAGTGGCAACAGCTTGTTGTCCATGCATCGTCATGAATCTGTATTTGAGAATGCACTCTGGTTCCAGAACAAGCAACCCGGATCCTTCAAGTGTCAGTAGTGTAATTTCTTGTTTACATACTGATGTTGCATGAGATGTGCCATGCACTGCGTAGATCCATTGGTTTTTGTGGCGTAGCGGGATCCATGCCAGTGTATCCTTGATTTGTTGTACTGGGCAATCTGAACGGGTTTTGTTGTAGAACAGATTAATTTCACAGGAACATTTTGAGGAGCCCTGCTCGTATCTTACTTGGTTTGTGGAGCATAAATAAGTGTCGTCTGCAAGTAGTGAGCATAATTCGAGTTCAGAGTTACTTATGGTAAAATATTGCATACGAGTAATGTTGATGATCAAAACAGCAGCACAAGGCTTTATTGAAATAAGAGTCTGATTGATCCAATTTGGCACTGGAATAATATTAAACATTTCAAACCGGATACATTCAACTAATGGTAATGTAATACTAAAAATTGCTGTGTTTTCTGTAAGTCCACCCTTTATCCTCATTAGTTTGTACAGTTGTAACGTATCTTCGCTTTTCACAGGCAATTCCAGCGATTCGGGTAAATGGAATTTAATTTTCTCAACTGCCTGCTGTAATTGGTGAGGAGTTAATAATAATGGACTTATTATGCCATGGTGAGTGTTTGTCAGAATGTCAAGTATTGATGATTGTGTACGCTGTAGATTTGCTGCCGTAATACTTAATTGAATACATAATGACGAAAAGATACGGTAGATTCTTTCTTGATGATATTCTTCTCTATTATCGAGTATCATATTCTGCACCTCTGTTATTTGTAGATCGATTTGGTCAAATTTTTTCTTCACTGCTTCTTGATCGGCCATCATGATGTTGATTGTCGAATCTATGATTGACGTCTGATTTTTTAGCAGATTCAACAAATGTGCTTCGTTTTCCTTGACTTGTGAAATCGTGAGTGCCATTTCCTTCGCATATTCCGAATCTAACACTCCAAATAATGAATTTGCAATATTACCAACCAGATCAAGAGCTGCTCTTTTCCGTATTCTTCCTGAGAGTAAACTGCTGTCTAACATTAGTTCTGCTTCAGTATGATCAAAATATTTTACTAGGCTTGTACATGTTGTTTTCTCTAGCATATCTTTACACAAATGGTTCAGTGTCCTTGTCCCTTGCGAGAATATTGCTGCTTCAGACCAAAATTCTTTTAAATCATAATAGATTACTAGTTGCCATTCTGTGGATGATATTGCTGCTGATCCAATTCCTTCAAAATGTATACCAAACTGATTTCCAAATTGTTTGTTATGTATTTGTACTCCTAACACTATCGGCATCAGGGTAAAGGCCATCATTATGGTGAGGACATTAGCAGTTAGGGAAAATCTCCTTCTTTTCTTCGGCGTTTCACTTTTCTCATCTTGGGTAGCAGAAAATTCTCCATTGACTGTATGCATGTCAGGAACTTTTTCATATATTGAGCTACTTTGATCATTGGAGTCTTGGTGTTGAAGTGTTTCGCCTGGTTCCACATTGTCGATAGGTAATGGTGCCAGACGAGCAATAGCTCTTCTGCAAACTCCAGTCGCTGTTTTTACATCGACCACCCGAACAATTTCATCATCACCTTTATGTACTTTTATGACTCTTCCTAATGGCCACTTTAATGGTGTTGTGTTCTCTTCTTTTATTATGACCATGTCTCCAGTTTTAATATTATTTTTATGTGTCTTCCACTTTTGTCGATATTGGAGCTCACATAAGTATTCTTGTGACCATCGCCTCCAAAATTCCATTTTTAAATGTGATACCAGTTTCCACCTTGTCAACAGATTTATTTTGTGCTCTGGCGCATTTGCGTCAACTTGAGCATTTAATGGCTCCCCAATGAGAAAATGACCGGGAGTTAACGCAGCCAAATCGTTTGGACTGTCTGACATTGGACTTATTGGACGAGAATTAAGGATGCCTTCAATCTCTATGATTACCGTATCTAATTCTTCATAGGTCAAGGATGCTGTAGCAGTACTTCTAATTAGATGGTGTTTTGCTGACTTTACAGCAGCTTCCCACAGACCCCCGAAATGAGGCGCTCTAGGTGGTATGAAGTGGAATGTTATTCCTCTAGATGTACATTCTTTATTTATATTATTTTGAGCTGTGTTTGTATGAATTGCAGTGGAAAGTTCTTTTAGCTGATTATTTGCACCTACGAAATTTGTCCCGTTGTCACAGTACAAGTTTTTACAATGACCTCGCCTGCTTGTAAACCGCTTTAATGCACCCAAAAACGCTTCTGTTGTTAAATCGCTTACCAATTCCAAATGGACCGCTTTAGTTGCAAAACAACAGAACACAGCTATGTAGGCCTTGTGGGGACGCTTCCCTCTAATTTTGTGATGAATCCAAAAAGGTCCACAAAAATCTACACCGGAGTTTATGAATGCTCTAGCTGGGGTGACTCGTGTGGATGGCAAATTACCCATAATCTGAGTATGTAATTGCGGTTTGGCTCGGGTACATTTTACACAATGTTGTACAGTTGATCGAGCTGCTGATTTTCCTTTAACAGGCCAATATCTTTGCCTTACGTGTGCTAAAAGTGCTTGAGGACCACAGTGCCGATTTTATTTGTGCACCTCTTGCATTAGCAATTTTGAAATCGGATCATTATAGGGAATCAGCATTGGGTGCCTGGCGTCATACGGAAGTGATGACGACTCTAATCGTCCTCCGACTCTTATTATGCTGTTAGTGACAATAAATGGAGTAAGGTTCTTGAATGGACTATTTCTACCGACTTCCTTATATTTTCTCAAGTTCTTTAAATCTTCAGCAAAATCTGACCTCTGCATTCCTCGGACGATCACCACCAGAGCATTTTCTAATTCTGTAACTGACAATGCTAACTCGCATTTTTGTGTGCATTTTCTCGCTTTATTGATGAATCTGAGCATGTACCCTACCACCCGTTGAAGCGTTTTAAACGACCCATTATGCTGTATTTGGTACACTATGCTTGAGGTGTCACTTGAAACATTACTTGCAATGGTGACTGCTGATATTTTTCTAAATTCCATGTTGCTATCGTCACTTGTAATGCTAGTTTTAGAATATGCTGCTGGCTAAATTTCTTCTTTCCCGTGTAGAAATATTGGCCCGTAGAACCATAACGTGCTTGCTGCTAATTTTGATGGTGAGAGTCCTCGTGATATAATATCTGCAGGATTTTCTTTAGATTTAACATGCCTCCATTGTTCAGCAATGGACAATTCCTGTATGGCAGAAATTCGGTTTGATACAAACGTGTGGTAAGATGATGATTCAGAGTTGATCCAGGCCAGCACAATTTCTGAGTCAGTCCATAGATATGGAGGCGCATCTTCTAGTCTTAAATCCTTCTTTACTCTTGCGGTTAATTGCGCACTCAACAAGGCTGCACAGAGTTCTAGACGAGATAAGGTTTGGCGTTTCAGCGGAGCTACCCGCGATTTTGCGCATAGTAATCTCACGATTACCTGATTGTTCTTGGTGAGGGATCTTATGTAGATAGCTGCGCCATATGCCTTTTCAGAAGCATCAGCAAAGGCATGAATTTGTATCATGGAGGATGAATTCCCTTCAAATATGTGTCGTGGGATTTCCAGGTTTTTTAAATGCTGTAATTCGTTACGAAATGTCGTCCACTTCATAAGAAGATTCGTTGGCAATGCATCATCCCATTCCAGTTTTGTCTGCCAAAGTTCTTGAATGAACATTTTAGCACTGACTACAATTGGTGAAAGCAATCCTAATGGATCAAATAGTCTAGCTAAATCTGATGTAACTGTGCGCTTGGTAACTTCTTGCATTTCGTTTAGCACCACCTTAATACAAAATTGATCACGTTTTGGCATCCATGATAAACCTAAAGTTTTTACAGTGTGATTATTTTCACTGTTGAAGTCAAAATTAACTTCACGTTGCGCCTCTCCACCTGTTTGAAGTAGTTGTGGATGATTTGCAGTCCACTTTTGTAGTTTGAAAAAACGCTGGCTCAGTATATTATTCAATTCTCTCTGAATTGCTTTAGTTGTGCTTAGGCTATCATCTCCACCGATTCCATCGTCCACGTAAAAGTTTTCAAGCAAAAAGTTCGATCCGTGTGGGTATCGACTCATGTTTGTTTTGGCTATTGTCTCTAAACATTTTGTTGCCAAATATGGAGCAGCTCGCGTTCCATAGGTGACAGTATTTAGTTGATAATATCTTACTGCTGTTTTTGGGTCCTCTTTCCATATAATGGTTTGAAAATTTCTATCTTTTGAGCTTATTAGTATTTGTCGGTACATTTTTTCAATGTCTGTTGTGAACACGAAGCGTGGCATTCGAAACCGAAGCAGAATAGAAAACAGTTCACTTTGAACTGTTGGTCCTGTGTACATTAAGTCGTTTAAAGATAAACCCTCAGAAGTTTTTTTAGATGCATCGAAGACGACACGTAATTTTGTTGTTAGACTATCAGGCTTGAGTACGCAGTGGTGAGGAATGAAATATCTTGGCATTGAATTAGTATTTATGTCTATTTGTGTCATATGTCCCAATGCTTCATATTTTTTCATGAAGGCTACGTACTGGGCTTTAATTTCTGGCGCTTTTGCTAGTCGTCTTTCTAGTGCCAGGAATCTGTTGAATGCAATTCCGTGTGAATCGCCCATTACATTAGGATTGTTGCAAAATGGTAATCGCACCATATATCTCCCGTTTTTTTCAATTGTGTGAGTTTGTGTAAAGTGGTCTTCACACAGTCTCTCTGAAGTCGACATTCCATTGTCAGGCGATTTTAGAGTTTCAATTTCCCAGAGTTGAGCAATTGCTTCTTCCAAGTTGTCTTCCTGCTTAGTACATACTCCACATGAACTTGCATGTAAGTTGTATCCGCCAATCTTTCCGGAAACAACCCACCCAAGTACAGTGTTTTGTAAAGTGAGTAAATCATTTGCTAATTGAATTTGTCCTTCTGCTAATAATTGATGATAAAACTCTGCACCCAGTAAAACATCTACTTTATCTGGTCGATTAAACTCTGGATCCGCAAGCAGAATATTTTTGGGAATCGGCCAGTGCTCAATATTAATAAATTGCGATGGTTGAGGTGATATTATGTGTGGTAGAGTTGCTGCCTCTAAACGAGCAGAGAAATTGCCAACTCGAGAATGCAGGCCAATGTTGACTCGATGTTGAACTCTAGTATTGATTGATCCAATTCCGCTGATGGAGATTGAAGCTGCCTTAGGTGAGATTCCGAGACGTTTGACTAAACGTTCGCTGACAAGGTTGAGCTGTGATCCCGAATCGAGAATTGCTCTGCATTGTATTTCCCTTTCATTCGTTCGAACCTTTATTAGTGCCGTACTAAGCAGT
This sequence comes from Linnaemya vulpina, assembly GCA_963675445.1. Taxonomy (NCBI): domain Eukaryota; kingdom Metazoa; phylum Arthropoda; class Insecta; order Diptera; family Tachinidae; genus Linnaemya; species Linnaemya vulpina. The sequence goes on from OY776281.1 coordinate 24,270,288, forward strand.
ACGTAATTGTGGGAATTGGAATGTTTGGATGTAGCAAGCGAAGTGGCTTCCTGACTAATTTTAATATTGTTTTTGTCTATTGATACACGTTCATTAGGAACGGAATCTTGAGATATATTTTTTATTGATGGCTTGTTGACCTGATCTGACTGTTCCAGGTGCAAGAGCGTATTGTGTTTTTTAGAACACTTCATGCAACTTCTTCTCATGCAGTTTTTTGCGCTATGACCAGGCTTTAAACAATTAACGCAATAGTTTTGCCTTTGAATAAATTGAAGGCGAACTGATGGTGATAGCTGGAGAAACCTCTTACATGAAAATAATGGGTGCCCAGAGTTTTTACACATGACACAGGCACCGCTGCGTTGTCCTTCTGCTATAATGGAATTGCACACCCTTAGTGTTGAACTTGAGGATTTACCTTTCTCAGCTAATGCTTCCATTGATTGAAAGTGTCTTTCCAAAAATTTTAGAAATTCCTTGACAGTTGGAACTTCTCGTGGATTCAAAAGGGATTGTTCGTATCTTAGACGTGTGGCCTGATCTAGCCTTTTTAATAGCAAATGTAACAGAAGTGGATTCCAAGATGATGTATCTATTTGAAGATTATTCAATGATAAGATACACTCCTGAGTTCTGTCATGTAGTAATTTGTAGTTATTACTTGTGGGTTTACATGGAGCATCCACTAATTCTTGCACCAGCTTACTGACTAGTAATCTTTTGTTGTTATAGCGATCAGTTACTACGCCCCACGCTGCCTCGAAATTTTCTCCAGTTGCCGTGAAGTGTTTGATTAAATTTGCAGCCTCTCCTATCAAATGTGTTTTTAAATACCAGATTTTTTGAACACTAGGTATTGGTTGCATAACTATAAGGGATGAGAACAAGTCATGAAACTCTTTCCTCTTCAAGTAACTTCCATCAAACATTGGTAGTATTATTTTTGGAATCGGTACTGCTACATTATCTAAATGTCCATTATTATTCTCCGACTGGCATGGACTTGATGAATTGCCATTGAACAATTTAATAGTTTTTCTTAATTTAATTTTTAGCTGAATGTATAGCTCCATATTGTATCCTTGACTCACCGGATCATCACTCATTCCTGATATAGCGTAATGTAGTTCTTCAATATTTGCCCATAGTTTTTGTGCAACTTGGGTATCTTCACTTGTGAAGCCGTCAGATAATAAACGCTCTAGCGATGCCATCATGGCAGCTTGTCTGCGGATACTTCTAACAAGTTCATTATTGCAACTGGCTGTTGCTTCAATTTGTGTTGTTTTTTGCTGGCTTATAGCCTGTTTTCTTGTTTCAGCTGGAGTTACTTTTAGTAGTCCTTGCTCAAATATCTCTCTCTATATTGATGCACGGCATCCATTATTGCCTGGTAGTAATCCTCACTGAAATATTTGTGATTCAGCGGTAAATCTTCCAATAGTCGAATATGGTTGTCGGTTACCTCGAAGTTAGACCATTCCTCGTCCAGCCTTCTTAATCTTTCTTGGAAATAGCTGGTGGAGTCCTTTCTTGATGAAGGGTCCTTTTTAAAGTTGCGGATTATTGTTTCAATCCGTTCTCCAGTCAACTTTTGTTTGTTGACCAGTTCTTCAAATGACGTCATTATTAATTAATGTCCTGTTGCGGTATTCAGGAATTGATTGTCCTGCACTTGTTTACAGGATCACGTCGGGGTCACCAAAATGTTTATGATGGTATCTGGTGTTCTTACAAGCACTTGTAGCCTGAAAAATAAAAATGTTTATGGTTGTGTGTAGTTTCTTACAAGCACATGTAGCCTGAAGAATTTGTTAGGTTTTGTTTTCCTCTCAAGCACTTTAACCTGGAGGCAGAGTTCTAATTAAAACAACTCGTTTAGTGTCTTATTATAAACTCTGTCTTTTAAATTTATTTAATGTTCTTTTATACAAAATAGTTAATGTAAAAATGCTTATCTATTAAGAATTAAAGTTATGTTAACTTAATAATGACCTATATTTAATTGCGGAAATAAAATTGCTAGCTTAAATATTTATAATTGCGAAATGTGCATACGGTTATTGACATTTATTTGTGCATAGCGAGTAAAATATTAAAATACTATTATTGACCTAATTTAACACATAAAATGTTTAGCAATAATTAAATTATAAAGTAAACAAAGGTATTATATTACAATACATACTTTGTATGAACAGTTTTATTAAACGTTGGGGAAAGGAATTTGACGATCCATATGTTATAAAGCAATTATATACTTCTCTTGTAAGACCTATTTTGGAATATGGATGTGTGGACTGGGATCCGCAATATGAAGTTCATACTAAGAAAATTGAATCTTTTCAAAAACAATTTTTGGTATTTTGTCTTAGAAGTCTGCCCTGAAATACAAAGTCGCCTACAACCTTTACGACTTAATTGATTATTCATCCCATCCTTACACCATTAAAAGAAATATAATTAATCACTTGAATAATTAGTTTTATATACGTATATCAATTATACTATTTTGAGTTAAACTTAATATTGTATTAAAATATTTTCAATGGCCTGTAATAATTTTTTCATAGGCTGATTAAACAAAATAAAAATAAAATAAAATATGCAATTCAATATCGTGTAAATCATATTGTTGAAAGAAAATATCGGCGAGATCTCTGTAGGTGTACTTACCCATAATTGAAATTTTCATAAATAACAATTATTAAGAAATTACTTTAAGTAATCTTACTAGCAAATAAACAAAGAAAAAATTCCGGTAGACAGGTAACATCACAATCAAGAAACGAACACGTTCACACGCGCATATACAAAGGATGAGAAGACCACGGCACAAACAATAGACGTGAACCTTTGACGTATCGTTTTTCCAGGAATTTTTTTCAAAAACAATTTTTCAAAAACAATTTTTGGTATTTTGTCTTAGAAGTCTGCCCTGAAATACAAAGTCGCCTACAACCTTTACGACTTAATTGATTATTCATCCCATCCTTACACCATTAAAAGAAATATCATTAATCACTTGAATAATTAGTTTTATATACGTATATCAATTATACTATTTTGAGTTAAACTTAATATTGTATTAAAATATTTTCAATGGCCTGTAATAATTTTTTCATAGGCTGATTAAACAAAATAAAAATAAAATAAAATATGCAATTCAATATCGTGTAAATCATATTGTTGAAAGAAAATATCGGCGAGATCTCTGTAGGTGTACTTACCCATAATTGAAATTTTCATAAATAACAATTATTAAGAAATTACTTTAAGTAATCTTACTAGCAAATAAACAAAGAAAAAATTCCGGTAGACAGGTAACATCACAATCAAGAAACGAACACGTTCACACGCGCATATACAAAGGATGAGAAGACCACGGCACAAACAATAGACGTGAACCTTTGACGTATCGTTTTTCCAGGAATTTCCCTTTTAATTTTGTACTTCTATCTGTAACAGCGCTTGTTATATATCAATTGTTTTTACCATAATTAGTTGAGATATGTTCCTTATTAGACGCAGTTGTGAATATAAACATATAAAATATAAACAATATGCCCAAGCAATTCTGAAAAAAACTATTTAATACCTTTATTTTAAGGGTAAATTACAATAAAAAGCTAAATACTTTCCCATCTGATATCCGTCTTTCATAAAAGCGATCTGATAAAAAAGTACTTCTAAAATGAGCACAAGAGAAAGCACATATTTTACTAAAAAAAATATATATGACCTTGTATCATAAAGATTACTCTGGTGCTCACGGTAGGATCGTACCGGGTATACAATGAAGTATAGAGGAGAGTTTGTACTATAAGATGATACTTGTCTCTAAACGAACTTTTATAAACTTTAGAAGTTATGCTCTATTAAGTGGGAGGATTTACGAACATTTCGGACCTTTAACAAATATTTCAAAATAATGTATTTAAAAAAGTTATAAACATATTTGTTGCTGATAGTACAGCTAACAAATTGGGCAATTATATAAAATTTATTTTGTTTCGAAATCTCTTAAAACAAAAAAGTTATAGATGTTTAAAAATTTAAAGCTTATTAAGAACTTTTTCATTTTAGCAAAATAATGAAAATCTCCATTTTGAATCACCCTGTTCACTGTGATATAGTTAAAATAAAGTTTAGATTTCTTGGTTCCCGAGGTATACAAGTGTCTACTTTCGAATGAACTTCTACATTTTACAATTGGTGATAGTAAAAAATATGAGTTTTGGCCGCCTTCTCGCGAAATGGTCCACTGGGCGTCGGTTATTTGCATTTAACGTTTATATGCATCCTAACACGAACAATTTTCTATTCGTATTTAAAAAACATTAACTACTTTTTGTATTTGCATTTAATTTATATGCATTTCTCGCTTTTATGCACCGTAAAAAATTCAAGTTTTTTTTTAATGTATTAAAAATATACTCATATATGCACGGTACATGCTCCAAATATTATTAATTTGTGCAGTAATTTTTCGACTTCAAAAACAAAGTTTTCCCATTTTACCAAGCAAACAATTGAAAAATTCCGAGTGGACTCAACTTATATACATAACAAACTTAACAGCTTCTTGACGAGCCACAACTTTGTTCTAACATTTGTTACATATACATATATATGTATGTATATACAAAACATCAGAAAATTGGTATGTAGTGCTATTTTTTCATATAGGTTTTGACTTTTCGCAAGACAAGACTATCAACAAAAACAAAAATAAATCAATAAGAATCAATGAAATTGAATTTTAGTTTTTTTTTAAGAACGTCAATATTTTATTTGTTTTTATGATTATATGTGGTTCCAGAAAAAAATCTGAATTGATACATATTTCCTTACTTAATCACGTATTTCTAAGCCCAAATTTACGTTAATTGCTAGATGCTAATTGCCAGAAAGACTGAATGTAACGTACCTTTTTTATTACTTGTTGTTTCCTTGTATGCACAAAATGATAATTTTAATTAAAGTTTTGTAAAATCAAAATTTGGGGTTTTATTTACTCATTGTAGGTTTTTTATACATGCACCACTCAAGCATATAAGCGAGTTTTTTAATAAGCACTGATAATGCATATAAGCGAGTTTTTATAAATGCACTTCTCACTTATAAGCACCAAAAATTTGAAACGCATATAAGTGATAAATACTGTATCATCACAATTATATTCACTTTAACAATTTTCGACTCTATATGTTTTCCAGCTACTATCAGATTTTTCCAATAACTTTTTCCATCAGCAAATTCTTTGTAGACACTGTGACCCTAAAAGAGATATACAAATTTTGATTAATGTTTTTAAATACGATTTAATGAACTATTATTCTGATCGATATTACATTTATAAGTTTCACATTTTGTATAACACAGAAAAATACTTACATTTTATACGCTCTTGCTGATATGGTTCACAAATTGCTTTTATATCTTTAAACAAGTTATCAAATTGATTTGTATAGTGTATGTCTTTCAGTTTTCTTATTTGCCATTGAAATTGACTAAGGCGCTCATGTTGGAAAGACACTATTTTATAAACGGAAAAAGAAACTTGTTATTTCTTTTTAATAAATGAATATGTTGACAAATATAAATACCTTGAAATCTGTACAGTATATTATTAGTTAAAAAATAATATATTTAGAAGGACTGGGTAAACATGAAGGCTTCGAAGCTATCACCAACACCGGGGTGTAGAATAGGCAATTGGATCTATTGGAGATTATCAGCAGTTTTTTCCACTTCCAAATGTTCATTGAGATCAACATTATACCACTATGTGTCTAGTAAGGAAATAATTGGAATTACAAATTGTACATATATAATAAATTTGATAAGAGGTCTATTGTAAGCATTGCTTTCATTAAAAATAAATTATACGTACCGCCTTCTAGTAAGAGTTCGTTGAATTTCTGATTTTGTTGCTGCAGTTCAACTTAAGTTGGAAATCTGTTTCGGAATTGATATTTTTGACTCTATCTTCTGTGACTTGAATGAAATTCTCATTCCCGATCCAATTTATAGTTTAAGGATCTCATTACACTAGAGCACATGTCTTTTTAGCGCCCTAGACACCTATTAGCATGCACTAAGCACTTGTTTTGCCTCCCATAGTCCCATTTAAAATATCCAGAATGAGTACGTGATGATCAGTCGGATGATTTACATTTTATAAACATTTAACATTTTGTAAAGAATTAAAAATTACTTTTTGAGCACTAATACGAATTGAAAACAAAATTAATTTGATAGAATTTCAATTCTTTACTAATCTTGGCTCATTTTTATGTTGATTTCTTTACAATATTGACCACCAGCCACAATTTAAGAGTTTCGGTATATTATTTTACTGTTGATAAATAGGTTATTTTCTTAAAATCACTTAACACTTGTTTTTATTATTTATTTAACAATATTTCTCCTAAGCCAAATTTTTGTTTTATTTTCAGCCACCATTGTTTGCTTAAATTGTAAAACATGTGTTTAGAGATGACCATGTATAGTCATTTCTTCTAAAATATTTAATGCTTAATATATATATATATACATATATATATATATATATATATATATATATATATATATATAAGTTGCATTGTGTTAGTAATTGATGTTCTCCGGAATGCGTGAACCGATTTTGTTTCTTCAAAATTTATATGAAAGGTGACATCAACACCAAGGTTTTTATGTACATACGGTTTCTGTATGTGTATTGGTTCATGAGTGAAATTCAATTCGTTTTGAGATTCATTAAAATTAAATTTTAGTCAAACCATTAATTTAATTTATATATTTAGTTATTCTAAATCACAACTTCGGGGATCTATGAAATAAATTACATACAAATAAATCACTAAACACTTAAATATTTAAATACATTATGCACAGCCCACGTCATATGCATGAGTACGCGCAGGATTCAATGACTTATGTGCGTCATTACGGTTGACCAGATTTATTTATAACATTTACGTGTAATCCGCAATGGAGTGACATTAAAGATAATATATTCGCTGGCCAAAGTCATACCGACCGCCATGATATCACTGCCCGTGTTTTTAAGCAGAAATTGAAAGCTCTTATGGGTTTTAGCGTGATATCTAAAGTGTTTGGTGAAGTGAAGTGCTGGATGTATTCTGTGGAGTGGCAAAAGCGTGGTTTGCTACACGCTCACATTTCAATATGGTTGGTGAATAAAATCACATCACATGAAGTTGACAATGTTATATGTTCTGAAATTCCAAATCAAATAAGTGATCCTGAATTATATGATGTTGTTGGGCAAAATATTGTTACAAAGATTAGATTTAAATAAAACGACAATGTTGCTATATGTACTTGGCAGCACTGCCAATTAATCCCTAGTTGTCAAAATGTTACAACCCTGGTCAACACAATATAGATAATATTCAAATTAACGGAAATAGAATACTCCAGAATATACAAGATCATTCGATTCTGTGCCAATAATAAATGTAAACAACAACAACGAAAAACCTAGCAACATAAATGCTAAGAGATGTTATTCTTAATGATCTTGTATGCAAGTATTCGTTGCTAATAAAGCTAAATAGGTTCACAAGTATACACAGCCATATACACATAGCATAAGAGGAAACAAAACCACAGAACACTCATCCATACAAACACTCATAGTTACCATAGAGAAAACACACAGAACACTCATACATACAACCACACATAGTCACCATAAGCAAAACACACAAGTCAGCATTGTCATGTATACAAACACACGTATATAGCTACATGTTAAGTAAAGTACAACCAACAACAACCATGCCCAGAAGTTTCGCGAAGTTACCAGATGACGTAATTTTTGCTATATAAAGGCACTGCCAGAGCTCAGCGAGAGAGTGTGATTTCAAATATAGACGTGTTAACATCGCTAAGTGTTGAGTAGTACAAATACTCGTGTTAATAAAGTAATAAATAAAGTGTTGCCGCATTATATTTCTAAAATTAATTTGTCCGTGTTTTAATTTGATGCAATAAAACGAATCCTTGAAGGATAAGCAATAGAGCCGTTTTTACGAAAATGTCTAAAAACGTAACAATTGGTGTCAGAAGTGGGATTGCAAAAATAATTAAAAGGACATTGTAATATAAGGAAAAAAAAGGACATTAAAAAAATTAAAATAAATAATCATGAAATTTGATGAGCTAAAAGTTGAACAGCTGAAAAAGGAGCTCAGCAAGCTGGAATTGCCTTCTGCAGGTAATAAGGCTGAACTGCAGAAGAAGCTGATAGACGAGTTTAAGAATCGCGGCATGGACATCAGGACATATGAGTTTGAGGACAAAGACGATGTGCAGGTATGCCCTCCTGCCACGACCAGCAGCATGGACATAAATTCAATGTTCGCTGCTATGATGATCGAAATAAAACAGAACTCTCAGCAGATGCAGGAAAAGCTTGCAGCCGAAACTCAGCAGATGCAGGAAAAGCTTGTAGCCGAAATAACTGAAATAAAAAAAACTCTCAGCATATGCAGGAGGCATCAATGATCAACAGTGACAAGCTTGTAGCCGAAATAACTGAAATAAAACAGAACTCTCAGCAGATGCAGGAAAATCTTGTAGCCGAAATACAGGAGTCAAATAAAGCCACGAACGAGGCCCTGGTAGAGGTTTCTGAAGCCATTAATAGGAGGGTGGATTCTATTGAGAATAAATTCTCAGAGCTGGAGGAGCATGCAAAGGAGTTCGAAGAGAAATTGCATGCTCTAGAGGACAAAGTGCATAGCCTGGAGTGTAGCGGTGGGCCAGTATGAGCAGTTGCGGAGGTTTCTGCGCGGATAAAAGCGCCATGCTTCGATGGCAGCTTACCATTAGGCATCTTCAAATTCCAGCTCGAGACGTTGCTAGCAGAAATGGATGGGATGCTGAAGAAAAGGCCATAGAGTTGATCTTGTCCTTAAAGGGTACAGCTGCAGAGGTACTTGAGACTGTGCCAGTAAGTAGCAGAAACAACTATAATGAAATAATGGCAGCATTGCAGCGCAAGTATGGTGGAGCGCATAAGTGCGATTTATACAGAATGGAATTGCGATGTAGAGTTCAGAAGCCTAACGAATCTCTACAAGATTTCGCAATGGAATCAAGCGTTTAGTGCAGCTCACATATCCAGGCGAAAGTCACTTGTTCCTGGACCACTTTAAAACGAGGCTTTCGTTAACGGCATTCGCGACTCTGAGGGTAAACTGGCGGTATGCGCTACGCAGAAATCCACTTTCGCTGAAACTGTTTCATTTGCGCTGGCTCAAGAGACTGCAAGGATGGTTTTCAAGCCACAGATATGTAAAGTGCGGAGTGTGGAGGTTTTGTCTGAGGAGGATAACAACGTAGTTGCTAACGTTAAGAAGGCAATGCGACAACTGCTGGCAGAAAATGCTATCAAAGAAATGCCTAAGTGTTTTAACTGCGGAAAGATCGGTAATTTTCAGCGTAGCTGCAAAGCACCAAGGGAGAGAGGTAGATCTGTTTCGCCACAAAGAAACAGCAAACGGGTGAACCAAACAACATCACAACAGTCCCCGTTAAACTAAAACGAGGTAGCACTAAGGGGCAAGAGCTAGCTCTCACAAACGAGGGCCCCACAATCTCCATATCAGTGATGCAGCAGAAAAATAGCAATAGCACTGCGTCCGGATACATCAACGGGGAGAAACACGTACTTACCATAGACACAGGGACATCGCAGTCAATAATAAGGCCCGATATAGTAAAGGGGAAATGCAAGCGGTTAAGCAATATACGGCTACGTACAGCTACTGGAGAGCCTGCCACTGTTTGTGGTAAGATTGAAGTGAAGGTGACTATAGCCAACACAAACGTGAGACGTGTGTTTATTGTTGCCGATATAGTCGATGAGGTTATTATTGGAGCTGATTTTATGATTAACCATGGTATTAATCTATATATGGGACAACAGCTGATGATTTGGCGTAATGTGGAAATACCCCTTGATGTTGGATATGACAGCAAACCGCAAGTAACAAAAGTATTTGTTATTGAGCGTCAGACGTTACCGCCGCAGTCTGAAACAGTCATATGAGCGCGTATGAAGGGAGATTGTGAGGACAATCGGTTGTGGGTAGTAGAACCAGCAGATCTAAAGAGAGCTTATAACAGCGAAAGCTCTAGTGAAAACTAGTAAAGGAGGAATAGTCCCTATAAGAGTGCTTAACTTATCAGACCATGAAAAAGTCATCAAAGAAAATTCCGATGTTGGCCAGTGTACTCCAGCAGAGGCTTCTATCTTCGAGAAGAAGATAGAGCCTACTAATTTGTCCGCAAAAGAACGTGAACAATTTGAGGAATACGTAGGGAAATGGGTATCAGCGACAGATAGAAATAAAGCCAAACAGTTACTAAAAAGGCATGCCAGTATCTTCGCCATGGGAAGCCCAGGCCAGGGTAGAACTGCATTGGTTAAACATGAAATTAACACAGGCGAAGCTAGGCCGATTAAACAGCCACCCAGAAGCGTACCCCTAGCAAAGTGAGATAAAGTAAAAGAGCTTGTAAGTGAAATGGAGCGTGATGGCGTAATTGAGCAACCTTTTGGTCCTTGGAGTTCGCCTGTAGTCTTAGTTGAAAAGAAAGATGGCAGTACTAGATGCTGCGTAGACTACAGGAAGCTCAATGACATAACCAAGAAGGACAGTTATCCGCTCCCCAGAATCGATGACACGCAAATGATTAGACACGCTAGCTGTTACCAAATGGTTCTCTACGCTGGACTTGTGAAGCGGATATTGGCAAGTGGAGATTGCAGAGAAAGACAAGCAGAAAACTGCCTTCAGTGTAGGTAACGGATTATGGCATTTCAAAGTCATGCCATTTGGTCTCTGCAATGCTCCGGCCACCTTTGAACGCCTAATGGAAAAGGTACTGATAGGACTTCACTGGAAGACATGCTTGGTATATCTAGATGACATATTCGTGATGGGGAAAACTTTTGATGAACACCTCAAAAACATGGCAGAAGTTCTTCAACGGATATCATCAGCTGGATTGAAACCCAGCTTGAAGAAATGTTCCAGAAAGAATTAAAGTATTTGGGGCATCGTGTTACAGCAGACGGAAGATAAAATAAAACAGGCAGGGACTGGCATCAACCTAAAAATCTTCATGAATTGCTCAGCTTTTTGGGACTTTTTACATACTACAGACGTTTTGTGCTGAATTTTGCCAGTGTAGCTGCAAGCCTGCATGAGCTGACAAAGAAGTCGAGACCATACCATTGGGGCGAGCCACAGGAAAATGCATTCCAAAGACTCAAAGAATTATTATGTACGTCACCAGTGCTAGCGTATCCCATAGCTGGAGAAAAATTTGTGCTGGATACGGTTGCGAGCGGTTATGGCATAGGTGGTGTGCTATCCCAAGTAGTTAATGGCACTGAGATGGTCATAGGGTAATATAGCCGTGTACTCTCAAAACCTGAGAAGAACTACTGTGTGACACGACGTGAGCTTCTGGCGGTATTGGAATGCATTAAACATTACCATAAGTACCTGTATGGTCAAAACTTTACATTAAGGACCGATCATTCTGCACTTAGATGGCTATGGCAGTTTAAAAATCCTGAAGGCCAACTGGCAAGATGGATTGAGCGCCTGCAGAGCTACGACTTCAACATTGAGCATAGAAGGGGCACAAAGCATAATAATGCGGATGCTCTTTCGAGAAGACCCTGCTGGTTAGAGTGTAAACATTGTGTTAGAACCGAGCAAAAGTTCGTTGTGGATGTCCGGCTAATGCACATCGGCTCTGATGAAGACTGTGCAGAGGCACAGAGGGACGACGGCATGCTAAGGAAAATTATAGCGTCCAAAGAAGAGGACAGACGACCATCCCGGAATGAAATTTCGGCTGAAAGCCCACTCGCCAAATCTTATTGGGCTGAGTGGAACAGCCTCAAGGTAATAAAAAGGTGTTTTGCTGTAGCCGACTGGATAGCAAACTGCCCACAGTGCATAGCAGCCAAAGACCCAGTAAGAAGAAGGCGGGGACAGCTACAACAATACAACTCAGGAGCATCATTCGAGCGGATCGCAATGGATGTAGCAGGTCCTTTTCCCGTCACTGAAGCCGGAAATCTTCATGTACTTGTGGTAATGGACTATTTCAGTAAATGGCCAGAGGTATATGCTATACCTAACCAGGAAGCAAAAGACAGTTGTAAATGCATTCGTCAACAACTGGGTATGTCGCTATGGTGTCCCAATAGAATTACATTCCGACCAAGGAAGGAATTTCAAGTCTACCATATTCAGGGAAATGTGCGAGTTATATGGGATAAAGAAAACCAGAACGACGCCGTTGCATTCACAGTCTGATGGCATGGTAGAAAGGTTTAATCGCACCTTAGAAGCAAACATAAGAGGGATTTGGGACGAGCACATCCTCAAGTTTTTGATGGCATATAGGTCAGCTGTACACGACTCAACATCGAGAACGCCAGCCGAAATTATCTTCGGGACGGAATTAAAACTACCTGGTGATTTGGAATTTGGTGTTAAGCCAACTGTAGAAGAAGGAGCTATTACGTCCAAGAGAAGGAGGACTTAAACGAACTGCATGAGTTCGTGCGTAATAGAATCAAGATGGCCAGTGACAAGATGAAGGCCAGGTATGACCGCGCAGCAAACTCGGAGGGATTTATGGAAGGACAATTGTTTTTACTTTATAACCCACAACGGAAGAAAGGATTGTTCCCAAAATTACAGACACACTGGGATGGCCCGTATAAAGTGATTAACAGAGTGAATGACGTTGTATACCGGATACAGAAGCATAATAGCCCAAGGTCGAAAATGAAGATAGTATATCTCGAACGATTGGCGTACTATGGAATAGGTGATTGTATGCCTATTCGGGTCGAACAGGCTTAAGTGGGCGGCAGTGTTACAAAGATTAGAAATCTGCCAATTAATTTCTAGTTATCAAAATGTTACAACCCTGGTCAACACAATATAGATAATATTCAAATTAACGGAAATGGGATACTCCAGAATATACAAATTCATTCGAGGCTGTGCCAATAATAAGTGTAAGCAACAACAACGAAAAACCTAGCAACATAAATGCTAAGAGATGTTATTCTTAATGATCTTGTATGCAAGTATTCTTTGCTAATAAAGCTAAACAGGTTCACAAGTATACACAGCCATATACACATAGCAGAAGAGGAAACAAAACCACAGAACACTCATCCATACAACCACTCATAGTTACCATAGAGAAAACACACAGAACACTCATACATACAACCACACATAGTCACCATAAGCAAAACACACAAGTCAGCATTGTCATGTATACAAACACACGTATATAGCTACATGTTAAGTAAAGCACAACCAACAACAACCATGCCCAGAAGTTTCGCGAAGTTACCAGATAACGTAATTTTTGCTATATAAAGGCACTGCCAGAGCTCAGCGAGAGAGTGTGATTTCAAATATAGACATGTTAACATCGCTAAGTGTTGAGTAGTACAAATACTCGTGTTAATAAAGTAATAAATAAAGTGTTGCCACATTATATTTCTAAAATTAATTTGTCCGTGCTTTAATTTGATGCAATAAAACGAATCCTTGAAGGATAAGTAATAAAAACGTTTTTACGAAAAGGTCTAAAAACGTAACAATATGATACACGGTCCATGCACAGCCCACGTCGTATGCATGAGTACGCGAATAAGAAATCTGTTGTGGCTTTGGAAAGAACAATGAAAGATCTCCGAGATAACTCAGAGTTGTTTGGTGGTGCGTTGGTTTTATTGTTAGGCGATTTTAGGCAAACATTGCGGTTCATTCTTGATAGACATCTGCCGATGAAATTAACGCTTGCTTAAAGTCTTCATATTTACGGAGATTTGTTAAAATATTAAAACTCACTACCAATGTTCATGTTCTATTGCAGAATGATCTATATGCTGATAAGTTCTCTAAGCAATTGCTGAAAATTAAGAATGGTGCAATGCCTATTGATGACACTGGATTGATAACATTCCCAAATGATTCTTGCCGTTTCGTACAGTCAAAAGAGGAATGATTTGAATGTGTTTTCACTAACATAGCACAACAATATACATGCCATGCATGGTTGAGTGCCAGAGCAATTTTAGCGGCAAAGAACAAAGATGTTACTGAATTAAACATGGCTATACAATCATAGATTCCTGGCGAAGTGGTGTTGTACAAGTCTGTCGATACTTTTACCAATAAAGGAGATGTTGTGAATTACCCAACAGAATTTTTGTATTCGTTGGACTTACCAGGATTGCCTCCGCATAATCTCCAATAGAAAGTTGAAGCCACTATTATTATGCTTCGTAATATCAATCGACCCCGTTTGTGTAATGGTACAAGACTTGCTATTAAAACGTTGATGGCTTATGTAATTGAAGGTACTATTTTAACAGGAAAATTAAAAGGGGAACATGTATTCATTCCACGTATCCCATTGACTCCGTCTGATATACCATTTGAATTTAACAACTTCAGTTTCCTTTTCGTCTTGCGTTTGCGATTACCATTAATTTGGCGCAAGGCCAATCTTTAGAAATTTGTTGAGTGAATTTAGTGCATCCAGTCTTCTGACATGGACAGTTCTATGTAGCGTTTTCGCGCGTTAGCAAACCATCGGTTTTGTATATTTCACCGAAAATGGAAAAACAACAAATGTTGTTTACTACAGAGCATTACAATAAAAGCAGTTCAAACTAATTTTTTTAATTTCTTTTTTGCACTAAGAAGTGTGCAGGGGTTTCGCTAGTATATGTATATATATATATATATATATATATATATATATATATATGCACTATCAATAGGCCCGTATCGTCTGATTCGGGCCAAATTAAACAATCACTTTTAAGTTTTCTGTGGTTTCTTAACTTTTGTTAAGATTAAAAACGTTTACATCACATTAAATTCCGTTGGTCGTATTATCGATTATATTTTTTTTCTGGATCTTGTTCTAATTAATGCGTAAAGCATCTACTTATGATCGAAGAAAGCTAATCTTATATCAGCAGTAAAGGTAAGATTCAGAGCCACTTCTCACCTTCTATAGCTGTCCGAGTTCTCCGAGCAAAATAATTTTGTAAAGTACCGGAGTTACGAATGGCTTCTTATTAAGGTTAGTGAATAATAAGATACATTTTACTGCCATCTCACATTGTATGTTTACCACTTGACATTGCAGCGTTTATAAATGTATGCAGGTGTCTGATTTCAGCATTGCCAACTTTCAATAACGAACAACTTGAACGTGGTTTTAACAGAATTTTGTTCGTAAGGGTGGGTTAAGGCTCTAATGCATGCTAGGCTTTGCTAAAACTAATCATGCTGTGAATGAATAACTTGTTCGATAACGTTTCTGTAAATTCGACAATCCTTCAACTTTGTTGAATCTCCGAGGTCTAAAAATTTATTTATTATGGATGAGAACATATTTCATTACGAGTTGTTCATCAGAGATAACAACAATTAGTATTTCACTGCCTCCATAACAGGCATCCGTGCATTTGGAATCTGAAGAATTTTTCTTCTTTTCTACGGGCTTCTTTAGCCTCTTGCAGCTTCTTAAGTGCTAGGTACGGAGTATATACATCACTTTGTCTGTCATGGTCATGTCTAACAAAATTCGCAATCACTTTCACAATGAAACCTGCTTTATTTGCAACGTTTTGTTTTGAGTTTCTCTAGCTCATTCTTTTTCTTGGGCCCACCCTTTTCCATTATTTCTGTTGCATTTTTTTCCTCAAAATACTGTATCTGATTGTAAGCAAGAAGTTCGTTCTCTAAAGAGATATTTTGACATCATTCCAAACTAATTTGTTTTCTCTCTCGCAGAGTAAAACAGTATGGGTCTTCATTTCACTGACGCAATTTGTACTTTTATATATTGTTTTTAAAACAAAGTATCTCTGTTATATTAAAAATGTAATAAAAAATAGTATATACTCACCTTAACAGGGAAAATGGATCTGGGGCGTCTGAAACCAAACATTGGCAAGATATGATATCTAAACCGCGATAGACTGTTGTACAATGGCATCGCTTAAAGTTAGAGTAAACTTACTGTTACAAATCCTATTGTTGTTGTTAAGTAATCGTGCGTTACTGGAGTATATTTCAATAAATTCGTATTAAAAAATTCTGAAATTTCTCTTTAACTACGTAACTCATGTAAGTATAAATTAAGAATTTGGTAATAAATCACAACATTAGTGTATATAAGGATTTTTTATTGTGCGCTAAAAAGTTACCCAGGATCAAACGTAAAAATGGCCCTTCGTAAAAGCTTTGACAACAGTGTTACCTAAAGAATATTAATCATGAGATGTGTATACTATGGAGTTACACGAAACTCTTACACAATTTTTTTTTCTTAGGACTGACGGTTAATTGTATAAGAATTATGAGTTATTAGCAAAAAAGCCTTATTGGCATAGTATAATATGGCAGTATATATGTATATATATATATATATATATATATATATATATATATATATATTATAAATAGAGTTAACTAATTACAGTCAAGAATACATTTAGTAGAGACATAATAAATTTTATAATATATGTTACAAGAGAAGACAAAAACAAGCAATTAAAAATACTTAAACAGCAATAAAGAATCTATAAAAATGCAAATGAAAATAAATAAAACAGCAAAAAAAGCACTTAAAAATGTTTTATTCTAATTCTTCCATTCCATCAAAATTATTACAATATACTATCATGTGGGCTGTTATATTTTAAAATTTTAGTTTTCTACGTCGATCTGTTAAAAGAGTTTTGTATAAAGAGAAGCTTCTTTCAACATCGACAGATTTTGACGGTGCAAATTTATATTTGAGAATTTCATTCGAGGACAAACTTTTCACATATTCATCTTTTAGAAGGGTACAAGATTCTAAAATATATTTTATTTCCAAGAACTGCTGATATCCGGGATTTCTGTTTAATATTGCCTCAAACTTCTTTTCATATTGTTGGTCCTCGATCTTGCATAATCCGTTGAAAACTGTTGTTATAGCGGTAGTGCTATCTGAATTTGATAAAGCAGTTTGCAATTTTTTTATAGACACCAAAATATTTGCAAAATTGTATTTTAGACAACTTAGTTCAGAGCTTTAACTTTTTGAAGATGTTCAGCGTAGTGCATTGCCGCTTCTAACCAAGTACCCCACCGAGTTGGACATGGACAGGGTGGAAGTCCCACATTGGGATATATTTTTAGAAACAGTTGTTTTCTCCGCGGTTCCTGTAAACATATTTTTTTATCATATCTTTTTAATAATATAAAGTCACACTATTTACTTTTCAGAAAATATTTTTAACACTGGAAATCAATTTATTGACTCTTTCAAAGTTTGTTCGAATGAATTCTTCTAGTCGATGGATTCCCTGCGCAAAATATGTCAAATGAAGCATTTTGGGATACATTGCCTTTAGAGAAGATATTCCACTTAACATATGTATATGCAGCTGCACCCGCTACTACAAGTAACACTTTTGCATATTTTATGCCTAAATACAAAATATTAATGTTAAATCTTTACTCAATTTCATCCCCACTTTACCATCAGGCCACAATATTTGTAACGTATCATTACAAAATGCAGCTATAAATACGCCATTAGCAGTTTCAAGTAACAAATTTCTATTATTCCTTTCTTTCGGCATTTTTAACTTCTTTTTTTTAGTTTTATCAACCTACTATGACTTCAGTTGATTGTTTTGAAAATTAAATCGGAGTTGCAAAAAACGTAGTAACAAGTGTATGCTCCAAGGCGAATTTATAACAGGTCTATTTATTGTTAAATTCGCCTTGGTATACTTATAAGATTTTTTAAGCAAATGGGAATTTTAAACTAAATCGCAAGCAAAAAGAGGAATCTTAAACAAAAAATCCCCATAAATCGCAAAACAAGCAAAACATTAAAAAAGAGACAAAAAACAGCAGGTTTCATTAAAAACAGCAAAAAACAAAAAGAAAGCATTTCATATTACTGTTATTTTGGAAAGCGCTCGTACCCGTAAGTCGTGTCGCAATAGAGATGTTATATATTTGGTGCTTACATGTAAATAGATCGAATTTCTTAAAATCTCTTCTATTTTATAGCCTGAAAGTACATTAGCCCGAAATCCATGTTTGTCACATTAATTTTGTATAAATAATAACGTAATGTAGTTGAAGGGTATTGAATTACAATTAAATATCATGAACCTTTGCTTACTTAGAGAATTTTGGCCACACGCATAAGTATTGTAAACAAATAATTAGGTCATAAACCGAAGCATATGTTAAAAGAATTAGAGTTAGAAATTATATCTTCACAAAAAAATATATATATATATATATATTTACATATATAAATATTATATATATATATATATATATATATATATATATATATAAGCATATATATATATATAGATATATATATATATATTAAGTATATATATATATGTATATATATATATATATATATATATATATAAAGTATATATATTTAAAGTATATATATATATATATATATATATATATATATATTTATTATATATAACATAAAGAAATGGCATTTCCACTGGAAGATATTCCTTTGAAAGAAGAGGAGAAAATTATTTTTTTTTCTAAATACTATGGTGAGGAATACGTGCCAGTAGGACGATATAGAAAACACTATCCTACATACACCCCCGCACCGAGTAATAGTGGTCCTAAATCTATCACAATTGCGGAACATAGGAATTGGAACCAAAAGAAGGAGACTCCTGAGTAAGTCAAGGAAAAAAAATTTTAAATGGGGAGAAAGAAACACTAGGTCTGGAAGAAAAGTCAAGAATTGTCAAGATTAATAGAACTGGCAAAGGGTAAACAGAAGAGGCAACTGTATATGAAGCTAAAAAAACTAATAAATGTGTTAGGATCATCTTTATCCCGAAACGGGGTAAGACATCCCACACTACACCAAGGGACTTAAGACCTATAAGTCTCACTTCTTTTTTGCTTAAGACGATATAAAGGGCAATTAATATTTATTTGAGAATGACCATACCTATGGATGTTCTCTCAGAGTCACAGCATGCATACACGAAAGGCAAGTCTGTGGAAACCACACTACATTCTCTATTGCGCTACATATAAAAATCCCTTGAACACAAGGAATTCACTTTGGTAGCCTTTTTGACCATTGAGGGTGCTTTGAACTACGTCAGTCCTGAGTCCATAATTGAGGAAATGCTGGCCGTAGGGATTGATATTGATATCTGTGGGTTTGTTAAGAATCTGCTTACCTTCAGGATCGTCAGAACCTCAATTGGAGATGCAACTGAATACTGAGCAGTCAATCGGGGCACTTCAAGGGGAGGTGTTTTATCCCGCCTGTTGTGGAATCTGATTATTAATTCGCTTCTGCTAACTCTGAATCCAACCGAAGCGGATAAGGTTCTAGTGACCATTTATACATGTAAAAGGGCAGTTGGTCTCAACTGGGGTTTAAGCCCCAGAGGGATCAACTGGATCCTTGAAGCTGTTATCAAACCGATACTCTTTTACGGAGTACTGGTGTGGTGGAATGCGATGGAAAAGGATACTCATCGCAGGACCTTTGAAAAAATATTTCGTCTAGCGGCGAGGCTGATGACAGGCTAGCACCGACTGGGGCACCTTGTTGAATTGGCTCCCAGTGGAAATTCTGGCCAAACAGTTGGCCCTATTTTCTGTGGTCAGGTTGAACGCTGCGTGCCCATGGACAAGGTTTGACTACGGGAATGCCAGGATTCTGATGAAAATTCATAAAAACCATGACGATGGTTTTTATGAATTTGAGCTGATGAAAACAAAATATCCACAAACATATTTAGTTGTAAAAGTTTTAAAGAGAAAAGGAAGCATGATATATGTGCAAATGGTTAGACTTTTCATCAAAACACAATTCTTGGATTAAGACTAACGATATATTACTATAAAAGAGATAATATTAATTTAAAACTGATTTATTCATTCATCGAATGTCAAGATGTCGCTAACATTAACGTTAAACGGACATTCATCAGTACTTGCGGCAAACTATTTCCCTCCCTTTGTGTTGGATAAGAATTATGTTTGTGGATTAATAAGCTTTGATACCTATAACACAATACCAAATGATGATGTTGAAAATAATTTATTTCATATTGGTGATTATATAATAGAGATTTCTGTGGTTTCGTATGAGTTTTCTTATATAGCTGATTTAATTAAAGATAAATATCATGATTTGACTAATGAAGGTAATCTTTATATTAATGAAAACTTTAATACGTTTGTAACATCTATTAAATGTACAATATATCCTATCTATTTCAATAAAGAACGATCAATTGGATCTTTGCTTGGTTTTAGTAAGAGAGTATTACGACAACAAGTGGAACATTTTTCAGACAAAACAATTGATATAACAAATATTAACACAGTAATCATTGAATGTAATATTGTGAATGGATAATATATAAATAACGTGTCAGCACATACTATTCATCAGTTTTCACTTGACGTTAGTCCAGGATATAAAATACCAGAAAGACCGGCTAATCCAATATATTTATTCAGGATGGAAACTTAAGAAATTTTCGTGGAGAAAAAATATCTATTAGATTACATTTGAAACCTATTAAGGAATGGTTATATTCAACAAAAATAGTTGGTATAAGGATTCACCAATCACTCTGTCATCATCCGCAACACAAGACACATCAAGGAGAGTTTCTTCTGGTATATAATAAAAAGCTGTTGTATCAAACAACCAAACATCAGCAAAACACTTTATATAAAACTAATCGAAAATTTTTATGAAATTTAGGATTTCAACTAAAACATGAAAATGAATAGTTTAATTAATATATTAGACAAACCACAATTTGATAATTCAATTATTAAAAAAGAGTATCACAGCTATAATTCATACTTACAATCTTTCAAAAACAATGATGAAATCCGAATATCAATACAAAACCAAGATTTATATGTTTTGCCAAGTGAAAGCATGCTTTATATTGAAGGCTAAGTAACAAAAGAAGTCACAACAATCTTTGCAAATATACAACTGCTGAACAATTGTAAGGCTCACCTCTTTGATGAGATTTGATATGAGTTAAATGGAATAGAAATTGATCGTACACGACATTTAGGAATTGCATCAGAAATTAAAAACTATGTTTCGTTAAATACATCTGAAAGCAATTACTTGGTTAATGCTGGATGGGCTATAATCAATAGTGACAAAAATCTTATGCCTATTAGCGATTATTTGAATTTTTGTGTGCCAGTGAAAAATTTGGTAGTATTTGCTGAAGATTTTAATAAAATAAAGTTAACTCGAAGCATGTATTAATCATGTTAAGAGCAAAAGCTGATAAATAAGTTTTTAAATCTAAGGTATTAACTGAAAAAGCTAAGATAGCCATTCTGAATGTTACATGGAAAGTGCAACATGATGATGTTCACAAATTGGAAATGTTTAAAACAATTCATAGCCGCCGGGCACTAAATGTATCTTTTAGAAGTTAGGATATGTATTACTATCCTTCACTTCCAGAAACCACTACTGTATTATGTAATGTTAAGCTCGCTAGTGAAAATGAAAGAACACATATCCTGCTTTGAGCGTTTCGAAACAATGATAATAACACATTTCAACATTAGCCCAGTTCACAATCTCGAGCAAGTAGTCTAGCATTGTAGCATGAACAAATTGGTATATTATATATTTGCCATTAATTGTGAACGATATTTTGAGTATCACATAGCATTACTCATTGCAAAAACATCAACTGCTGTTTGAAGAAAAAACTAAAATCGTTTGAAGAATAAAGTTCATTTAGTTTTATTACTGGCAGCTGTTGGAAGTAATAACAACTATGTTAAAATAAACCGTTAATATGTATTACAAAAAAACGCTGATATATATATATATATATATATATATATATATATATATAGATATATATATATATATATATATATATATATATATGTATATATGTATAAATATATAACATATATAAATATATGTATATATGTATATATATGTATATATATATATATATATATATATATATATATATATATGTGGCATCACCCTTGTGATACCGGCTACTCGATGCACCAACTACTCGGGTGCTGGAAAATGATGTTTATGTTCTGCAGCAATACGAACAAAAAAAGCTGAATTCTTTCATTCCTTTCGATATTACAACGCGTTTAAGATCGTTTTCATATGTAACTCAATTACATTTTGTATTTAAGTAAATTTAAGTTTTGTTTAAATAAATAGCACACATTCAACGAAATCCTAAGCTATTCTTATTTATTGGATAAATAACGTATATTACCAAATTGGTGACCCCGCTTTAAAACCGATTTGCATACGGAATCTTTTTGCAAATTTCTCACAAAAGAATTGCAAATCATTGGAATTTTACTTGGATTTCCACTATCTTGTTTTTTTTTGGTGCAACGTGTCTGGGTTAACTTGTTAGCCATTTTGCGTTTATTAACAAGTGTGTGCGTGACATTGGTTAAAAAATATGTCTCATGACGAGGCAGGGCACGCAGCCGCTAACGATAGTGGTCTTTCACAATCATCTGCTGCCAATGTTAGCGCCGTGTATGCCAGGTTGCCGGTGCCCGCAATGTCGAGCACAAATATCGAGGCTTGGTTTACCACTATGGACTTCTGGTTCACGGCCTCTGGCATAACCGCCGATAAACAGAAGGCCGCAACAATATTAGCAGCGATGGATCCGAATGTTATTTCCCAGTTGGCTGATGTAATTGCAACACTGCCACAAACAGACCGCTTCGCCTACGTAAGACAAAAAATTATTGATCACTTTGCTGATAGTGAGCAGCGTCGCCTCAACAGTCTTTTATCAGATCTGCCGTTGGGAGACAAAAAGCCATCCGAATTGTATTTCGAAATGAAGCGCATTGCTGGTAACACGCTTGGAGACGCTGCATTAAAAGGCCTTTGGACAAATCGTTTACCTGAATTCGCCCAGCCGTGGTCGCTGCCTCGTCTGGCCCCCCAACTGAATTCACGAAAATTGCCGATTCAATTGTCGATGTCATGGCACCGAACCAAATTCAACGTGTTCAGTCGCGAGCACCAAACGAAATCAGCGAACTACGTGCAGCTGTAATTGAGTTAAGCAAAAAATTTGAAAGACTTTCGACACGATCACGCTCACGTGGACCAAGTACACAACGCAACCGTTCTAAAAGTCGCCAAACATACCAAAGCGACACTTCTGGTAATGAATGCTGGTACCACAAGAAGTATGGCCGCAGCGCTCAAAAGTGCCGAAGCCCATGCAGACATAAGCGTCGGCAGAGTACGCAGCGTGCAGCCGTCACTTCCAACAACTGACTTGGTAGACAGGTGGAGGATGCAAGCGAAAGCTCCCCCACCAAATGTCAAATTTTTCGCTTACAGGTGAGAGACAAATATAGTAATAAAAATTTTCTGGTCGATAGTGGCGCCGATGTATCCGTCCTGCCCTTAACGTCGAAGTCGTTTGATGTCCGTCCGACAGCTGTTGTTTTATACGCCGCCAATGGTTCTCCTATTAAGGTCATCGGAGAAAAGCGCATTAAATTGACCTAGGCTTGCGCCGAGACTTTCACTGGTCTTTTGTAATCGCAGACGTGACGTCACCGATTATCGGCTCCGATTTCATCAAACACTACGATTTGTTAATCGACCTGCGTCGTAATCGCCTGATCGACAACATAACCGGACTCGTCTCAAAACTAACATCCTCATCGCATTTCGAAGCAGCCGTCATCAAAACGTACGACACAAATAATTCTTACGCCGACATTTTGGAGCAATTCGCTGACATCACCAAGCTCACGCCGTATGGTTCAGCAACAAAATCTTCTATTTCGCACAAAATTTAAACAACTGGTCAGCCCGTTTTTTGCAGACCGAGACGTCTTTCGCCGGAGAAGCTTTTGGCCGCTAAATCCGAGTTTGATTTTTTAATAAAAACTGGTATTTGTCAACCGTCTAACAGCAATTGGTCAAGTCCGTTCCATATGGTAAAGAAGAATGACGGTACCTGGAGGCCATGCGGAGACTACCGTGCTCTAAATGCTCGCACATTGCCAGATCGGTACTCTCTGCGTCTATCTGACGGATCTTACAACAAATCTGAGAGGTAAGAAAATTTTTTCAAAGATTGACCTTCAGAAAGCCTTCCACCAGGTACCGATCTCTACCGATGACTTCCCGACAACGGCAATTAGTACCCCATTCGGCCTCTACGAGTTCAAATTCATGACTTTCGGCCTGTGCAACGCCGCACAAACGTTTCAAAAGTTAATAAACGAGGTGTTGCCAGGCCTTGATTTCGTTTTTCCCTACATCGACGATATTTGCGTCGCATCAGCTTCGGCCGAACAGCATCGTCAGGATCTAATCGCAGTTTTTCGTCGTCTTCGAGACAATCATCTCACAACAAACGTAAGCAAATGCGAATTTGGGAAAAGCGAAATAAAATTCCTCGGACATTTGGTCAACGCTGACGGCATTCGCCCTCTGCCCGAAAAAGTTGCGGCTGTACTGGATTTTCCAAAACCCAAAGTGGCTCAAGAGCTTAAGAGGTTTATCGCCATGGTAAACTTTTACAGGAAGTTCTTGCCATATGCGATATCGTATCAAATGCAGCTGCAACAACTTATCATCGGCAATAAGAAAAACGACCGCAGCCCGCTGAAATGGGCTTCGTCTACAGAAGCTGCTTTCGACCGCTGTAAGAGCGAACTGGCCAACGATGCTCTCTTAGCGCATCCTGCTTCTGACTCCGAGTTGGCGTTGTATGTTGATGCATCTGATACAGCGGTGGGGGCAGCCTTGCATCAAAAAATTAATGGAAACCTTCAACCTTTGGCATTTTATTCTAAAAAGCTTACGAGTACTCAACAAAAATATTCAACGTACGATCGGGAGCTAGCAGGGATGTATCAAGCCGTGTGTCATTTTCGTTATATGATAGAAGGACGGCGGTGTTACATAGTTACCGATCACCGACCGCTTATTTTTGCGTTTCAACAAAAACTTGAAAAAGCCTCGCCCCGCAGAATTCGTCAGCTCGATTTTATCAGTCAATTTACGACAGATATTCGCCATACGCCTGGTCTAGCAAACGTCACTGCCGACGCGCTGTCCCGCATCGACTCAATAAGTCAAATTGTAGATTACACCCGTATTGCAGCGGCTCAACAAATGGACGAAGAGCTTCAAAAAATGATTAAAAACGAAGGTACTACATCAAATTCTCTGAAATTGAAATATTTTCCAATCCCAGGTTGCCACGATGAGCTTATCTGTGACACAACAACATCTCGAGTTCGCCCTTGCATCCCGAAGGAGTTTCGTCAACAAATTTTAGCAAAAATCCACGATTTGTCTCATCCAGGTGTTCGGGCCACAACCAAACTCGTCACCAACCGGTTTTGTTGGCCTGGGATTCGGAAAGATGCTGCTGTTTTCGTACGAAATTGTTTACAATGCCAGCGCTCGAAAGTTCAGCAACATACTCGTTCAGCTCCCGTCAAATATGAGCCGACGAAAGAACATTTCGCTCATATTAACATAGACATCGTTGGTCCGTTCCCAATATGTGAAGGCCAACGATATTGCCTAACAATTATTGACCGTTTCACTCGTTGGCCGGAGGCAGTTCCGATTCCTGACATGTCAGCTGATGCGGTCGTTAAAGCTCTCCTAGCTCAGTGGATTTCGAGGTTCGGTGTCCCAGCTCGGATAACTTCGGATCGTGGCCGCCAATTTGAATCTTCAGTTTTCACCGAATTGGTAAATACAATTGGCGCATCACACCTTCGTACTACACCGTATCATCCGCAGTCCAACGGCATCATTGAGAGGTGGCACCGCACATTTAAGGCAGCCATTTTATGTCATAATCCAGCACGATGGGTGTACCATCTGCCAACTATTTTGCTTGGACTGCGGGTTGCTTTCAAGCCAGATTTAAAAGCATCGCCAGCTGAGTTGGTTTACGGCTCCACTTTAACGATTCCTGGGGAATTTTTTCACCAAGCTAAGATCTCCGACTCTGCCAGCGAGTTTATCACCGATTTTCGATCAGTAATGCAGAAGCTTAAGCCAACCGATACAGCCCACCATGCTATGCCTCGCACATTCATTTCGAAAAATCTAAGAAATTCATCCCACGTCTTCGTCCACAACGACTCGATACGGCCTTCGCTTACGCATCCCTACGACGGTCCATACCAAATTTTAAAACGCTTCGACAAATATTTTACAATTTTGATACGAGGTCGACCAAACAACATCAGTATCGACCGTTTAAAACCAGCTTTTACCAAAACTAGTGATTTCAACGATTGCTCACCTGCTCCAGAGGTACCCAGCGCTTGCCATGACAGCAGTGAGCAACAAGAAATTTTACCTGATGGCATAAGTCAAAAAGTTCCTAGCAACAACGATCTCAACTCCAGCCCAGCTTTAAACTTGTCACCTGAAATAACACAGCCTAGAGCCACTTCGAGTGGTCTCAGGGTTACGGTTCCTCTGAGGTTCAGATGAGCCCCCTCCGGCGATGGGAATGCTGTGGCATCACCGCTGTGATACCGGCTACTCGATGCACCAACTACTCGGGTACTAGAAAATGACGTTTATGTTCTGCAGCAATACGAACAAAAAAAGCTGAATTCTTTCATTCCTTTCGATATTACAACGCGTTTAAGATCGTTTTCATATGTAACTCAATTACATTTTGTATTTAAGTAAATTTAAGTTTTATTTAAATAAATAGCACACATTCAACGAAATCCTAAGCTATTCTTATTTATTGGATAAATAACGTATATTACCAAATATATATATATATATATATATATATATATATATACAAACTCTGGAAATTTTTCTTGTGTTGTGCTCACAAAAAAATCTATAGCATTTATATCTTTTTTCTTGCTCTTCTTCAGATAGATCTCCTATTGGCAGCATATTCTGTTTAATTATTTGCTCTCCATGGTACAAAACTTTGTGGATTCTCCAAATTTTTTTTGCTTTTAGCTTTCTGCTGCAGGCTAGAACTTGTAATATAATGTTATTTATGATATTAGTTCCAAATCTACACCTGTGATACATGCTGCAGTTTCTGGATCTGAAAGAAAACTCCTTGAAGTATTTCCATCATTTGTATTTCCTTCTCCTTGCTTTGGCTGGTCGATAATTAGACCTAGTTCTAAGTATTTTTCTTGAATTTGTTGTTTTCTTTGCTTTCTTTTTTCTTAATTTTCCTTACTCTTTCGCCTAACGGGCCAAAATCCAAATCATAACCTAATTTAAGAATATGTTCCATAAAACTTATTTTCACATGAAGAAAATAGTTTTAAGCCTTAAAACTATAATCTTCTGGAATGTGATGCCTTAATTAACTTGATGTCTTTTGGCATATAACGCAGTTTGACGATGCTTTTGTATCAGTTAAAGCTTGTGCAACTTTTCCATCAATCATTGTGAGACACATTTTCCATACATCAATATCCCTTGCTCTCCTGGTTAATTCTAAATATTTGCTAGTTTTACCATTTAACTTAACATGTTGTTGTTGATTATAAGGATTTTAATCACTATGGATTACAATGTTGAAATGAATGAGAATTATCACAAATACTAAAGCAAATGAATTCATATTTTTTTTTCCTTTAACAGTTGATAGTACACTAGTATGAAAACATTATTTGATAACCATTTTATATGTCTGAGTATAATTATTAACATCAATTATGTTTATGTTATTAAATTTATGTGAAAAATTAGGTATTCGAACTATTTCGATTTCACCATTACTTAATATACATTCGTCATTAACTTCACGATATTCATAACAACTTATTTTCACGTATCGTTTCTCGTATGTACTATCAAATGTACAACGAATAGGAACATCAACATTAACATAAAAATGTCGGTAAAATGACTCATTAGAGTCCAGTATACCACCAATATTTGATTCCTTTCCAATTAATTCCCTACGAGATTCCATTATAACGTTATCTACTGTAAAAAATTTTTGGGTTGATAATAAAGTGGTTTCATTTATTTTCTTGGGTGAATCAGTAGTAATATTCTAAGTTTCATCATTCAAACCCTCTTCCTCATAGTTCTTCACCTTTTTTTCATCTTCTTCAAAGAACGATGTTGATATAGCAGTAGTAGTAGTTATTGATGTTATATCAATATCATCATTCATTTGATAATCACTATCTCTTGCTTCTAAAACTTTACTTTCTTTTAACGTTGGGGAGTGTAAAATTAAATTCTAAACTTTTTGTGTTCTTTTCTATAAGTGGAGTACTGATAGTAGGCATTGGTAGTGAAATACCGTATACCACTTTTAATATAATGAGTAAATAAAAAATGATAAATTTCATTTTACGTTTAGTAAGCGATATACTATACATACTGCATAAAGGTTAGAGATGATATGATAAAAATATATTAATATTGCTTCCTTATTTATATACCCTAAAATACTTTTCAATCCAAGTTCTTCAATTTCACAATATTGTTATATTCATACCTAACCTAAATATATCATAAATTAAATAAAAACAAATCAGTTTTAACTAAAAAACATTTATTTATCTTAATATAATTTTTACAATAGTTTTTTATTTCATTTGTAATTGGAATATATTCAAACATTCTATCATGTATAATTAAACAAACCGATTTCGATCCAATTTCAAGTTTAGATCATCATACGGATATACGTCATACGGAAATCGCAATAGCTCAGTTCACAATCTCGAGCAAGTAGTCTAGCATCGTACCATGAGCAAACTGGTATAGCTTATTTTTGCATACACTAACAAAATATACACAAGTGCACAAGCTACTATTGTGCAAATATGCTTTGATAAAATTCAAAGTTTTTATTTGCATTGAATATGCAATGCTTCTGTGCAAACTCAAGTCAATATTGTCAATTCATCTCTTTTAATACACAAAAAACGTTTTTGTAAGCATGTTTGAATTTAAAAGTCCATATGTACATACATATATATAACAATATATCATTAAATTCATCATTATTATATTATATCAGTCTAATTCATAAACGCACATTAACAGCTTCATAGGAAATTAATAAGCAAAAGTTGAAAAAAAAATTTCATAAACGTTTAATAGCTTATTAAACGTTTCATAGCTCTTTTTGAATTTTGTAATTTTTATTGTAACCACTACCCTACTTTAACAGCTGAATAAGGTGACATTTCAAAGTTTGTTTACATAAAATTTCAATAACTGTTGATAAAAGTTGGAAAAAAATTGATATATGTACATACATTTTTGGTAATTTTAATCATTTCGTGAAACATTGTAAACAAAAGCAATGAATGTAATACATTTAATTTCGAGAATTGGTAAGTGTAATAAATTAAATTAAATTGGTTTTACAAACAATGATTTTAGAATCCATCGCCGAAATGTCGACTACGCGACGACCTAAAACGTATAGGAAGAGAAAAAATCCCTTCATACTACCGGACAATCAATTTAAAACAAGGTATCGCTTTAACAAATCCACCGTTCGAAAAGTCATAGAAATGGTTAAACCAGAAATTGAACAAGACACAAGAGGCTGTGGCACCTCAGTCGACTTGCAGGTTTTGGTAGCATTGCGTTGTTGGGGTCCAAGAGAAGTATAAACCTATGATTTTGAAAATATTACCATAATAAATAAATCAATTTGTAGGTTCAAGATGATGCAGGAGATCTTCATGGGCAAGATCTTCACAAGCAACGGTTTGCAGAATTTCAACCAGAGTAGCTCGCGCTTTAGCTCTTTGGGGCAGCAGGAAAGTAAAAATGCCTGCATCTTTAATAGAGGAGGAAGGTCTTATAAGGGAATTCAAAAAAATTAAGAATTTTCCAGGCATTATTGGTGCAATAGATGGTACGCACATACGTATAAAGAAAACTGGAGGTGACTTAGAACAATACTATATCAACAAAAAAGGATACTATTCCCTGAATGTGCAGGTTATTTTTAATGTTCTCACAATATAAAAAAAATATACGTTGTTTAATTTATATTAGGTGGTTTGCGATGCAAAATTGAAAATTAGAGATATTATTGCAAGATGGAGAGGAAGCACTCATGACTGTCGTATTTTCAACGAGTCAACAATTAAACAACGCTTTGAAAGCGGGGAGTTCAGAGGTCGTTTACTGGGAGACTCAGGCTATAAGCTGCAGACGTATCTCTTTACCCCACTATCAAAACCAAAAAATGAAAAAGAGTACAGATACAATTCTGCCCAGATATGTACTAGAAACCCTGTGGAACGTTGCTTCGGGGTTTGGAAGCAACGATTTCGCTGCTTGTTAGATGGGTTGACTGTTAATCTAGCAAATGGAAAAACTTTAATTGTCGCTCTAGCAGTACTTCTAGCAGTAGCAGTTTTGTAATTCTTAGATTCATTATTTACAATTTTTATTGTATTTTATTAAAGAAAAAAAACTTACAAAACTATTAAGTAACTACAGAACAGAAAAACATCAGTCAATTCATATATATATATATCACATACAATATAAAGGTAAAATATTATTAAAAAAACAAAACTTACAAAACTACTAACTAACTACAGAACAGAAAAAATCAGTCAATTCATACATATATATCACATACAATATAAAAGTAAAATAATTTCATTTTTGGTTTAATATGAAAAAATTTCATCGTTTTTGAACATTGTCGGTATTGTTGTCTTTCATCTTCATTTTATCTGCGAAAAATATAAGAAAATATATTAATATAATATATTGATATAAATATGAATGTATTTCA